>OY755240.1:64171004-64771004 GCA_963576725.1 Azorinus chamasolen | reverse complement strand
AGAACCGACCCCGGGACGGAATTTGCCAATAAGGACGTCAAACTATCGTTAAAGAAAGAAGGAGTGGGATATTTCGTCACGCGCAACTTAGTCAAAGCTTCTTACGCCGAAAGGGCGATCAAATCGATAAAGGGACGACTCGTACGTTATATGACGCGTCACGAAACGCATAGGTGGGTAGACCATTTGGCTGATATTACGAACAGTTACAACAGTACGTATCATCGCTCCATTAAAAGAACTCCGCAAAGCGTGAAACCCGAAGACTCGGCGGAGTTGTGGCAACTCCAGTACAATACTCTAGCGAAGCCCCCTCCCAAAAAGGCTTCACTTATAACCGAACGCTTTAAGTTTAAAGTAGGAGATTTGGTGCGAGTGTCTCATTCGCGCAGAGTCTTTCAACGAGAATACGACGAACGCTGGACCAGAGAGCTGTTTGTCATCAACCGAAGGTTTATGACGGAATATATTCCGCAGTATAAGATAAAAGACTACGCGGGAGAGGAAATTTCCGGTACCTTCTATCAAAATCAACTGAAGAAAGCTTACGAGCAAGACTCCTACTTGGTAGAGAAGGTCGACGAAACGTGGCGGGAAAAAGCGTTACCTGGTGCGCTGGAAAGGTTGGCCTTCGAAATACGACACGTGGATCAATGACGAGGATTTTAAAAGTTTAAGTTCTGATAAAACTGCGTCATAAGGTCTCCTCCCTTCGAAAGCCATGGTTCAGAAATATTTACCTCTGTTCGAAATACTAGCTCAGTCCACGGATAAACAGCGGGCAGTCCTGTTGCAGACTTTATCGGAACCCCAATTGAAAGCCGTACTAGAAGCTATATTTAACGTACTGAAAGGAACTTGTCCGGTTCAGAATCGAGATAAAGCTAAACTGCTTCAGTACAGAGGCATTATTCGACGATTGGTATCCAAAGACGTCAGTCGACAGCAACAACGACTTTTGAAGAAACATCGAAATCTACTACCGATTATTTTGAATCCGGTAATAAGGTTTTTAAAACATGAACACTGATAGATACATCTACGTCAAGAGCGACGAGAGCCACGAGTACTTTGACGATAATAGGACGTATAAATTCAAAGTACACTTACAGTTACCTCTATATTTCTACGGTAAATGGAAAGTGGCCCTAGTGCAATTTCACGCCACGGAAAAGGGAAAATCCAGCAGTAAAGCGGACGAGGGCCTTTACGTTTTCACGGACTTGTGCAAAGAGAGTATCGTATACGGAGAAGAACTGTCGCTTCTAAGGCGCCTGGAAAAAAATGGAAAAGGTAAATGGGACTACACGTTTGACGCTCCGTTTTACGTCCCCGTCAAGAAACAAGAACTACGCGAATTCGAAATCTATATAAAGCGGGAACATGACAAGGATGCTACAGAGTTGATCAAACCAGTGTACCTAACGCTTCACTTCAAACAGTATCCTTTCTTTTAAGAATTATGAAACTTTACGTGCCCAATGCGCAAAAATGGCTAGACTTTTTCGAGAGCGTGAGTACCGGTCAAACTCAGTTGTCTCAGACTGGAAGGGGAAGGAGACCGCATGTCATTACTGTGGACCAATCAAAACCGCGTCCCATAATAGCGGTCTTACCGGCCGAACAAACGGCGGCACAAGCCAAATCCGAACTGAAAAGAGAAGGTATAAATCCGAATGACGTAGCCAAAGCTTTTCAGTCTACCGTAGAACGGGGAAGGAAACGCAAGGCAAAAGTAGCAAAGAAAGAAAGCGGTAAAAGAACAAAGACAACGTCTATAGTCGGGTCCAAAGGGAAAGGTGCCTACAAAGATATTTTCGTCATCGAATAACATGTCCGTGTTTAACGAGGAAGCCTTTAAGGAGGGATTAGTATCGGAGCTGGCCTTGTTCGATTTGCCAGCGACTCAAACCAGTGTTTCGGATGTGTATTACGAAGAGATCCGACCATTATCTCAGGTGTCTTCAGAGGGGCCATTCGAATTTCGAATTAGCGGACAAAACTCCATGGATTACGTAGACTTGAAGAATTCGCAAATTTACGTCAAAGTCAAAGTGGTTAAAGGAGATGGAGGGGCACTAACGACGGAAAAAGTAGGACCGGCGAATTTGTTTCTACAAACTCTATTCAGCTCATCCGAGGTCACGCTACAAAACAAAACTAGCATTACCTGCAACTACAACCCATACCGAGCTTATATCCAAACGTTACTCAACAACGGACAGGATGCTCTTTCCAGTCAGATTGAAATTCAGGGTTGGGACATGGACGACGCGGATTCTCCGGGAGTCACGGATCCCTCGGGAACCAATAACGGTCTGTTTAACAGGTCTAATTGGATTAAAACGTCCAACACCTTAGATTTTCAGGGTCCTTTGTTTCACGATTTGTTCTCCATGGACAGGTATCTCCTGAATCAAGTCGATGTTAAAATAAAGCTGTACAGAAGCGCCGACAACTTTTGTTTGCTAGCTGCGGATAACAACACCCAGTTTAAAGTCGACATCGAAGATATTTACTTCTTGGCCAAAAAAATCAGAGTGAACCCGGCGGTTATCTACGGACACTCTAAAATCTTAGAGAAGCAAAATGCCCTGTACCCCTATACTAAGGTGGAGTGTCGTTCTCAAAGTATCGCTACGGGGAGTACATCGTTCAACTGGGAAAACTTATTTCAAGGGAAAAAACCCGAGAAAGTGATTCTAGGTTTCGTTAAAAGCAAAGCGATAAACGGAGACTATACCACCAATCCGTTTAATTTCGAAAACTGCGAGATCAAACACATAGCCGTGTACGCTGACGGTCTTCCGGTCGGAAGTAACCCTCTCAAAATGGACTTTACGAAGGGCTCCACCGTCATGAGAGCTTACACCAATCTGTTACTGAGCGCGGGAATATGGCGACAGGACGAAGGCAACGGAATGGACAAAAAACACTTTATAAACGGTAGCACGCTGTTTGCCTTCCAGTTGGAACCCGACTTTTCCCATCACGGGGAGTTTATGTCTCTGATCAAGAACGGGAATGTCAGATTGGATGTACAGTTCAAGTCGGCTTTATCTGGTGAGTTTAGATTTGATTATCGATTAAACTATATTTTGGGGAAAAAATTGATAGCCTTTCTCAAACTGCGCCTTACGACCTGGGAATAATTTTGTCCTTTTTATTTCTTTTCAGAACCAATGAGCTGCGTTGTGTACAGCGAAGGACCGGGTTATTTCGAAATCAATCAAGAACGAGAAGTTTTACTACAATAAAATGTATCAGCCTCAGTTGGAATGTATGATCGATTGCGATCCGGTATTACGGAATAAAGTGACGGGTGTCTACGCGGCGGATCAACTTCCAACGGGAGTTATCAAACATCCCTACGGTTTC
Organism: Azorinus chamasolen; assembly: GCA_963576725.1. NCBI lineage: Eukaryota > Metazoa > Mollusca > Bivalvia > Cardiida > Solecurtidae > Azorinus > Azorinus chamasolen. The sequence goes on along the minus strand of OY755240.1, from coordinate 64,767,626 downwards.
ATCGCTAATACCCAAGGACATTTATTACCGGGAGAACATTGGTGCGCTTTTTATGACGATGGTTTAGGTCATATACTATTCTTTGACAGTTACGGAAGACTTCCCAGGGAAAATAGTGTTTTTTTTCAAAGATGGTTGAATAAAAAAGCAAAAACGGTCAGAATGTCGAGGACACAAATTCAAAGCGACGATTCTACCGTGTGCGGACTCTATTGTGTACTGTTTTTGCGTCAAGTACTCGCAGGGCATACGCTCGAAGAATTTGTAAACTTATTCGATTCGACCAATACTAAGGCCAATGACTCTTACGTTTCCCGTATGGTATCGCGGGCATATTCGGAGTGTCTGTCCGGTGAAAAGGGACAAACGTGTACATCCTTGTGTAAATATTGGTAGCGATATTTTGAGAAATTGTATATTGATATATATGATAATTAATAATTAAATTGTACGTGTGTGTGTGTGTATGGAAATAAAAGATAAAATGGTACGAATTGTTTGTTTTTGTTGGTGGTTTTTTTTTTTTTTTTTTTTTTTTTTTTTTTTTTTCGTTGAAAAGCTTTAGCCCGTTAAGCATCACCTAGGAAGATAATGAAATAAGGTTGAAAATGCGAAAACAAAACGTAGATGCGTTTCATATATTTTATTAGAACAGCTTGGTATTAGGCAATTTTACAACATCGGTATAATCTAAGGCAAAGTAAAAGTCGTTTTTTAAGCGAATGAATTCGCTAGTGAGTCTATATATTTTGGATTTCATCGTTAGCGTCTTCGTATCCGTCCTCTTAGTTTTCTTCCATGAAATGTTTCAAATAAGTTACGCTGAGGTGAGAGTGGCACAAATCCTCAAAAACGTCGAATGGCATTTTTAAACGTCTCCTTCCACTTTTTATAAATAACTGGATAGAATGTCTTTGTCGTTTTACGATGATAGAAAATCTGTCGTTCAATTGGCAAGTCACTTCCTTTCTCGAAAATTCTACGCTTTGAAACTCGTCGTAGGTTAACCGATAGTGAGAGAGGTCTAGCTGTCTTTGCGTCATTTTAATGGACGCGAACCTTTTGAGTACTCCGACAGAAATGATAATAAATAAAAATGTTATAACACAAGTCATATATTACCAGACATCACGTGACTAATAGTTACTGCGATATCAATTATAAGCGAAATAAATGTATATTTCTCAAGTTATTAAGGAGTACATTCCTCGCAGTTTGGGACGTCGTGGTTAGGATCGGAATAACATGGCACGATATTCCTCAATTCGGGAACAAAACTATCTAGGTTCATTAGGCCGTTTCTCAGCTCTTTATACTGAGGAAATGATAGCGATACCCCTCGTCTCGTGGCGCATATTTCGCTAGCGCCTTCGGGTAACCAGAATTTCCGAATATCCACGCACTTGAATCCAGTTTGAACAGTAACGTACCAATTCCCTCCGAGGTGTCTCCGATAGAAAGTGTCTTGGTTTTGCTCCATCTCCCTCACAGCTATATCTATGAACAGTAAAGTCATATACAATTCGTTACACCGCTGTAGAGTCAAAGAGATACCGTCCTTGGTTGGAAACTTTTCGTTTATGAGCTTCCTCACGTGAATGTAGGTGTGTCCTTTGAACACGCTGTCGAAAAGGTAGACTCCTTTCCCGATCGGTTGAACGTAATGAGCGTCGATACCGTCTTGAGAAATTGAGTCGGTTAGTTGGTTTCGGGAAGCCATGGTAATAATCTGGTCTGTATACTGGGTGTATGTTGAGAAGACTTTTCGGTGGAAAGCTTCTTGGGTTCTGGTCGATGTTTTGCCCTTGTTCGGGGTATAGGGCGTAGTCTGTTTCCTTCGGGGATGATATAATAGACACGACGTACCACGCTGTCGAATCTGACGGTTTTATCTGGCATACGTCTCTTTCCGCTGCTTTAGACGAAGTGAGGAGAGGTATGACAGCGCCCTATTTATGTAGCCAGCGTAGCCCACTTCTGATTGGATAACGTCACTTTCTAAAAATAAATATCCGGTCAGATATCGATATTAACCTAAAACGCTTAGGTGTTAACCCCCGATGACGTCAACAGAGTCACGTTCTTTTATAAATCTGTCTACGCATCTCTCTAAATGAGTTACGGCTTCCGCTACCTCAAAGTGCATTCGATGGTAAGCTATTAGGTAGTAGGCGACGTGATAATGACACAACAGCAATAATGTCAACATAGTGATCGGTCTACGGTTGTTCTATATGAGTGGTATTCTTCTCACTTGAAGCCGAAACCTCCGAATGAGGAGGGTGTGGTTTGTTTCACAAATAAATTGGAAGGTATGGATGACTGAAATCGAAATCCAGGGGTATGTTGTTTGGTCTCGAACGGCTGATGATTTGATTTAGCGACGTCGGACTGGTTGTCTTCCTGACCGCTACCGACCATTTTTACGAAACCGCAAGAAGGGGACATGCGTAGGTGTTCCTGAAACGGGTCGTCTTTCTGCTCCCACGCGTAGACGGATAAACCGCAACAAAAACACGAAACTTTATCAAATTGCCCCGTGTAAAAAAATCCATTTTTTGATAACTGGTACTTGTCGGGTTTTAGCTGATTTGGTCAGAATTTGAAAGTGGCCACCCGGTCTTGATAGAACATCAGATCTTTCCGTTTGGCTTGAACAGCGTCCGCTATATCCATCGCTTCCATTTTGATCGATATAATAATGATGTGTATAGAATAATTGCTGTATTACGCAGTGTGGGAAAGGGGTGGAGTCACGATATTTATACCATGGATACTCTTCCTAAAATAGATCGATGACGTCGTGGAAATTTTGGATGTACCTAACACCTTGCATTCTATGGAATGTGGGTTGGCCAGCGTGGCCTCTATAGTTTTAGGTCACCCGCTGTTGTTAGGCAGTCATAGGATATCACCCCTATTGTTCTAGACTATTGTTAGGTTACGATCACTGAGCGTGACACCCTCCTCATTGTTCTTAGGTAGTCATAGGATACCCTCCTTATTGTGCAAGTCTATTGTTAGGTCACGGTCAATGAGCGTGACCCCCTGCGCATTGTTCTTAGGCAATCATAGGATACCCTCCCATTGTGACGTCATAGGTCACGTGACAGGGGCTGCAGGGGCTGCAGGGCTGCAGGCATTCTCCCCAACGCCTCGCACTATACTACTACTATGCCCCCTCATATATTTGACCTCTGACCTTGACCTCTGACCTTGACATGTCACCCGTCAAAATGTGCAGCCTCATGAGATACACAAGCATGCCAAATATCAAGTCTCTATCTCTACTGGTCCAAAAGTTATGGCCAATGTTAAAGTTGGCGATTTGACCCATATATTTGACCTCTGACCTTGAAGGATGACCTTGACCTTGACACGTCACCCCTCAAAATGTGCGGCTTCATGAGATACATATGTATGCCAAATATCAAGTCTCTATCTATACTGGCTCAAAAGTTATGACCAATGTTAAAGTTGCTGACAAACAAACAGACAAACAGACAGACAGACAGACAGACAGAGCAAAAACAATATGCCCCCCGACTATCGTCTATGGGGGCATAAAAAAGATGTTTGACACTAATTACCCTATTAAAATATTTGGACAGACACAATTGGGCAAAATAGTGCAGACCCAGATCTAATGGCCCCTTAAGTAGCTGTCTGACTTGGGTCTTCATTATTTGCTCCTTAACCCATTCCCTCATAGGCTATTTTCATATCCAACCACTTTAAAATAAATCTACCAAAAAGGAGCATTAACTAGAGAAAAGGAATTTTTTTAGAATTGTTTAGTTTGAAACCATTGTGATAAATAGAGCATTTGCTCCTATAGGAGCAAATGCTCTATTTATCACAATGGTTTCAACAGGTGATTTTTACAGAGACATAGAAAGGTGTATTTATGGAGGAGATGGTTAACTATGTCAGTCTAGCAGTGCAACAGATAAAGGTACATACTAAAATCATTTTTCCACCAAACCCTATGTAATGACCACCTTTTAGTGGAAGAGACAATTCTAAAGAGAGATAGGGTTTGGTAGAAAAATAAAGAAATTATTCTTGAAACTGTTTAATTTACACTAGTTTATGAAGCTATAAAAGTTGCATCAAATTATTCAGCTTTACGACCAAGATTATTTTAAGTTAAAAAAATATGACGATAACATATCGCAACTTCAAGCTTTGGCCTTTGTATGTTTGAACTTGATAATTTTGGTCATAAGATATTTTAACCCTTTCCTTCATATAAACATGTTTTCAGGCATCTGCAAACAGAGTAGACTGAGATCAGGAGCCGTCTGATCAGGGTCTGCTCTGTTTGCTAAAGGAATTTGAAAGATCTGTATCTTGACTTTCTAAAATGGCTACAACGTTCAACCTTCCATATTTCATTACAACTATTCTGTCCATGAATATTCAGTAGGTATTGCATTTGGAACAAACATGGAACAGGGAATGGATTAATAGAAGTAAGCGGTTATTGCTGCGCAATAGAATAAGCAATAAATGTCAGAGTAGTAGAGTTTAGAGCTGAAAAATGGACAATTGCCTGCATTTTCCTGTTTATATAGACTACTTTAAGCATCCATAAGGTTTATGTAGGTCAAAAGTAATGCAGAAAGCTCTTATTTTGCCCTGCCTTTAACAGCCACCTGCTTTTTAAGATTCCTGTATTCAACTTATGAATGGCTGCCAGAGCTACAAATAAAGGTGCATACCCAAATACTAAAATCATAATTTCTCCACAAAATTCTATACTGCGACCACTCTTTAGAATCATCTCTTCAAGACCATTCTAAAGAGTGGTCAGAGTTTAGGGTTTGGTGGAGAAATAAAGGAACTATTCTTGAAAATGTTTAAATTTACGCATCTTATAACTGGAGCTCTCAGGGCTGCTTAGGACAGGTTCTACAAAGTTAACCCTTTCCCTCATATAAACGTGTTTTCATGCATTTGCAAACAGAGTAGACCCAGATCAGACGGCTCCTAGAGGAGCCGTCTGATCAGGGTCTGCTCTGTTTGCTAATAGGATTTGATAGATCCGATTCTTTGCTTTCTAAAATGTCTACAATGTACCACCTTCAATATTTCTTTATAACTAGTGTGATAATGAATATATTCAGTAGGTACTGAAATTTGGCCTTAATACAGAACAGGGAAAGGGTTAATCATTGCCATAGCAAACAGTAGTGGTAACACATACATAAACACAATGCTAAGGCCTACAATGGCAGGATTTTAAAACAGTCCATCAACAATGAACATAAATTAGAAAGTAGGCAATACATGTATATGTAAGTGATAAAACAAGATGTGTTACCTCCATACCCTGTACCTCCACATCACTATTCTTACCTACTGTTATCATAACCATGAACTACAATAGTCAATTTTTTAGCTTTAACCCTTTACCTGACAAAGAGGATTTTTGACACCTTTGCAAACAGTGTAGACCCAGATCAGACGGCTGATCAGAGTCTGCTGTGTTTGCTTATGAAATAATATACATCAGATTTTACCCATTTTGCCAAGTCAAAAACTTCCTGTGTTCATGTCATTATAAATATTAAAGAAAAGAGAAAATATTTCATCATTTTCTATCATTTGGAGTGCTGTACTTACCTGCCCTCTTTCATTCTTTGGTACATCAAGGGTTTTGACAAAGCCCCTAGGGGCCAGCCCAGTACTCCACACCACCAGCCCACAGGACAACTTGCCTCCTTGCTTCAGGTGGACGTGATCACTGTGAACAGCTGATGAATAAACATACATGTCTTAACCCTTTACCTGTTCAATATTCATGTAAGAAATAAAGACATCATGAATACTTATTAACTGAATTCTTATGACGTAAACTGTAGGAAATGTCTTTGCTTTGACAAAAGCTGTAGAATCGGATCTATATACATGTAATATCAAAAGCAAACAGAGCAAACCCTGATCAGACATTTCCTATAGGAGTTGTCTGATCTGGATCATCTTTGTTTGCAAATGCTTGAAAATGCATTAAAATGTATATCAGGGAAAGGGTTAAAGCAAATTATTTCTTATATTTAAGCCAGGGAATTCAGGATCTGGGTCCATGTTTATCAAACCTTTATTAAAGAGTTCATTCTTAAATTTTTGATTGGTTAGATTTGAGCCTTTGGCTCAAATCTGACCAATCAAAAGCTTGAGAACTCCAATCTGACCAATCAAAAGCTTGAGAACGAACTCAGGCACAACTAAAAAGCTTTATAGGCAGGGACCCAGATCCATTTTTCTGACTGTCAGTAAACCTGTTAGTTTACCTCTTTCCCTGTTGAATATTCATGCAAGAAATAATGATACTGTATCCTGAATATTTATTTAATAGCTGTATTTTTTTATTATTTTTTTTAAATTGGTAGAAAGTCAGAACTATTGTAATTTCATTTGCAAACGGAGCAGATCTACAACAGCTATCTGATCTGGGTCTACTATGTTTGCAAAGATGTGAAAAAGGCTTTATATGAGGGAAAGGGTTATAAAACAAACACAGATGAATTTTTCTCTTCAATTTGGTATAAACACATGATATTGAAAATATATTGTTAAACACTTTACTTGACAGACACCTTTTGGTGCCTTTGCAAATAGATTAGATCCAGATCAGACAGTTCCTGTAGGAGCTACCTGATCAGGGTCTGCTCTGTCTGTAAATGGAATAAAAAATATTTGATTCTACAGTTTCTGCCATGATAAAACAAGAGTCTTGTGTGTTGGAGCACTATATGCCCTAAGTCTGTGCTGCTGTAACATGTACAATAATAATTTGAGTTGAAAGTCAACGTGACCATGACCTTTGACCCCATCGACTTCAAAATCAATAGGCCATGACAAACCTTCCTACTAAATATGAAGACAACACACCTAATACTTATCAAGTTATTATGCAGACAATATTTTTGAGTTGAAGATCACCATGAGCTTGACCTTTGACCAACTGACCTCAAAGTAAAAATCAATTGGGGTCATCTACTAGCCATGACCAACCTTCATACTAAGTATGAAGACAGTACACCTAATATTTATTAAGTTATTGAGCTGACAAGGTGTTTGAGTTGAAGGTCATGGTGACCTTGACCTTTGACTGCCTAATCTCAAAATCAATAAGGGCCATCTATTAGCCATGACCAACCTTCCTAATAAATATGAAGACAACACATGTAATAATTGTCAAGTTAATGAGTGGACAAAGATGTGGCTAACGGAAGGACAGACAGACGGACAATCACCCTACCATAATACGACCAAAGTTACCTTCGGGTGTATGAAAAATCCTTTGTTAATAATTCCATTATAAAACTGAACTAATCAATATTCATGCAGTCATTATGAAATGGAAATCCACCAGGTAAATGGTTTATGGTACAAGACAATGCTCTTTGTCATCCAAAAGTCTATTGAAACCCTTTTTGGCATCTTTGCAAACAGAATAGACCCAGATCAGATGGATCTTATAGTAGACCCAGATCAGATGGCTCCTGCTCTATTTGTGTAACCCTTTACTCCATGAATATTCATGTAAGAAGTAATGAAACCATGAATATTAATAAGATTATTTTTTATAATGATACATGAACACATGTCCTTTTGGCCATGGCAGAATCTGTTAAATCAGATCTGTATCATATTATAAGCAAGCACAGCAAACCCTGATCTGGGTCTACACTGTTTGCAAAGGCATAGAAAAGCGAATTGATTGAGGAAAGGGTTAAGAAATAATACAGGTCTGATTCTACAGTTTATGCCTTGATAAAACAAGATGTGTTTGTGAAACACTATGCCCCCTCGATATGATATTTGACCCTAAAGGATGACCTTGATCTTGACATGTCACTGCTCAAACTGTGCAGCTTCATGGGGTGCACATGCATACCACATATCAAGTCTGCATCTCTACTGGTTCAAAAGTTATGGCCAATGTTAAAGTTGGTGACCTTTGACCATGAAGGATGGCCTTGACCTTGACATGTTAACCCTAAAACTGTGCAGCCAAATGAGAAACACACGTATACCAACTATCACGTCTGTATCTCTACTGGTTCAAAAGTTATGGCCAATGTTAAAGTCGTTGACCTTTGACCCTGAAAGATGACCTTGACCTTGTAATGTCACCCCCAAAATGTGCAGCTTCATGAGATACACATGCATACCAAATATCAAGATTTTATCTCTATTGGTTCAAAAGTTATGGCCAATTTGAAGTTGGTGACCTTTGACCCTGAAGGATGACCTTGACATTTCACCCCTCACACTGTGCAGCTTCATGAGATACACACGCATGCCACATATCAAGTCTCTATCTGTACTGGTTCAAAAGTAATGGCCAATGTTAAAGTCAGTGATTTGACCCATACGTCTGACCTCTGACCTTTAAGGATGACCTTGACCTTGACATGTCACCCCTCAAAATGTGCGGCTTTATGAGATACATATGCATGCAATATATCAAGTCACTATTTGTACTTGCTCAAAAGTTATGACCAATGTTAAAGTCGGTGTTTTGACCCATGTGTTTGACCTCTGACCTTTAAAGATGACCTTGACATGTCACCCCTCAAAATGTGCGGCTTTATGAGATGCATATGCATGCCAAATATCAAGTCACTAGCTGTACTGGCTCAAAAGTTATGACCAATGTTAAAGTTACAGACAAAGAAACAGACAATTTTACCTTTGACCCTGAAGGATGACCTTGACCTTGACATTTCAAACCTCAAAATGTGTGGCTTCATGATATACACACGCATGCCAAATATCAAGTCTCTATCTCTACTGGTCAAAAAGTTATGGCCAATCTTAAAGTCGGTAATTTGACCCATATATTTGACCTCTGACCTTGAAGGATGACCTTGAACTTGACATGTCACCCCTCAAAATGTGCGGCTTTATGAGATACATATGCATGCCAAATACATGTATCAAGTCTCTATCTGTACTGGCTCAAAAGTTATGACCAATGTTAAAATTGTGTAAAAGTTACAGACAAAAAACAGACAATTTGACCTTTGACCCTGAAGGATGACCTTGACCTTGACATGTCACCCCTCAAAATGTGCGGCTTCATGAAATACAGAAACGAGCCAAATATCAAGTCTCTATCTCTACTGGTCCAAAAGTTATGGCCAATGTTAAAGTCGGTGATTTGACCCATATATTTGACCTCTGACCTTGAAGGATGACCTTGACATGTCACCCCTCAAAATGTGCGGCTTTATGAGATACATATGCATGCCAAATATCAAGTCTCTATCTGTACTGGCTCAAAAGTTATGACCAATGTTAAAGTTGCTGACAAACAAACAGACAAACAGACAGACAGGGCAAAAACAATATGCCCCCCAGATCTGATCTGGGGCGCATAAAAATCCCTTTGTTCATAATGACATTTTTAACATTCAGCTAATTAATATACAATCATTACTTCTTACATGAATATTAATGAGGTAAAGTGTTAATATTCAAAGGGGCCTACAGATAAGGATAATTAGGAAATATCTATTCTATAGTTCTCTTCCACACCATATTTTGTAGGTATTCATTAAAATTCCCTCTATGAATTGATACCAATTACGAGGGCCTTATAGTACCAGCAAAATACGGTTTAACCCATTCCCATATAGGCTATTTAAGAAATATTAAATTCATACCAGTGTTTTATCGTGCAATTGAACACTGGTAGGAGTTGAGATGCGTAGTAAGTAAAAAATTAGGAGCAAATGCTCTATTTATCACAATGTTTTTCAAAATGTGATTTTCACAGAGGCGTCAAATGGCGTAAATATGCAGGAATGGGTTAGGTGAGGCAGTTCAAATGAAATCAACAGAATACGGTTTAGATGAAGAAGTTCAAATGAAATCAACACAATAAGGTTTAGATGAGGAAGTGATTTAACCTTTTACCTGATAAATATTTATGTAAAAAAATAATTACATCATGAATACTAATTAAATTAATTGTTATAATAGCACATTGATAAAGGATTTTTGGTCAAGACAGAAACTGTAGAATCATATCTATATTACACATGTGTATCATTTATAAGCAAACAGAGAAGACTCTGATCAGATGGCTCCTACAGGAGCTGTCTGATCTGGGTCTATTCTGTTTGCAAAGACATAGAAAGGCATATTTAAGGAATAAAGGGTTAACAAAACTCCCCTTATCTACCACTCGGGATTAGGTTCAATCAATGTTTGCTCAGTAGAGCTATCACCACTGATCGGACTTGTGATAGTGAACAAGTGTATGATGTTTAACCCTTACTCCACGAGTATACATGTAAGAAGCAATGACATCATGAATATTAATTAGATGAAATTTTATAATGGCACAAGGACACAAGAAATTTTGGCCATGGCAGAAACTAGAATAAAATCTGTATCATTTCATAAGCAAACAATACTGACCCCGATAAGGCAGCTACTACTGGAGCTGTCTGATTTGGGTCTACTCTGTTTACAAAGGCTTATAAAGGCTTATTTATGGAGTAAATTGTAAATAAAGAAATTCTAGCAATACTGAATAGGATTACATCACGACACAATTCTTATAAGAATTCAAATCATTCTGTACAGAAACAGACAAGTACCTGTGACTAAATCCTGGACTAGCTTGAAACCTTTCCTCTCCTGTATTTTTTTCTCAGCATATTTTCTGAGCCGCTCATCAAACGAGGCCAATATCCTGTTGGACTCCACCAGTGTCACTCGGACTTTATCTTTGCTAGCTTTGAACAACCTCGTCACATCCTACATTACACACACACACACACATAAGAAATTTATTAACCTTTTCCCTGTTCTATGTTTACAGTAAAATCCCGCTAATGCGGCCACCTAAAAGAGGTATAATTATGGGTGCTAGATGCAGGTGGTAGCTTAATACAGGACAAAAGTAATGCAGAAAGCTCCTAGAGGAGCTTTCTGCATAAATTTTGTCCTGCATTAAGCAACCACCTGCATATAAAGGCACCCATGTTTATTCATTAAGTGGTCGCATTAGCGGGGTTTTACTGTATTTAAAACTAATAATTACTGAATATTCATGGACAAAATAGTTTAATATATAATGAAATATGAAAGGTGGAATATTATAGCCTTTTTAGAAACAAAAGAATTAAATGTATCAAATTTCATTAACAAACAAAGTAGACCCTGATCAGACGGCTCCTATAGAAGCCGTCTGATCTGGGTCTACTCTGTTTGCAAATGCGTAAAAAGCTTTGATATGAAAGAAAGGATTAAAAGCTCATAAGGTTTAGGTACAAAAAATTCACAATAATGTATTCACACAACCCTTTACGCCTTTTCACATCTTTGCAAAAAGAGCAGACAGAGATCCTACGAGGGCCATCTGAATAGAGTCTGCTCTGTTTGCTATTGTAAAAATATAGATCTGATTCTATACTTTCTGCAAATACCAAAAAAATCCTGTATTCAGCTTATAAATATCTATGGTGTCATTATTGAATATTAACCAGGTAAATATCTCAAGGTCTGCTTTCCACTGGTTTGTAAATAACGTTAAACTGTCATCAGATAAAGGGTTAACCCATTGTCTCCTAGTGACTCCTTTTGATGCCTCGGTAAAAGTCATTTTTTGAAACCATTGTGATAAATAGAGCATTTGCTCCTGTGGTTTCAAAACTACCCAATTCTAAAATGTTCTTGTTCTCTAGTAAAGACTCCTTTTCAGTAGATTTATTCAAAGTGTTCCGGTCTATAAATAGTCTAGGAGGCAATGGGTTAAATATTTGTTTGCCTAAACTCCAGTTGTCAAGCTGAATTATCTCAATTCTTGTACCATTTTGATAACTTCAGACTTAGACTGATTGACTGGTAAATAGTGTTGAGCTTGATTAAACTGCTACTTTGGCAACAATTAGATCTGGGTCTGCACTATTTGCATGTGTTTTGTCTGAATATTTAGGATACCAGTGGCTCAGCTAAATAATTGTACCAGATATATTGCTCCTAAAATTGTCGGCACCCGCTACTATTATTTCTGAGGAAATTCAGATGAATACTAGCAACATGGGATTTGGCATGGAAGTAGGAGATTAACCCTCTGTTTGCTAACCATTTCCCTGTTCAATACCTACTGAATAATCATTGACTTGAAATATGGAAGGTGGAACATTGTAGCCATTTTAGAAAGTAAAGAAACATCTTTCAAATTCCATAAATTAACAGAGCAGACCCTGATCAGACGGCTCCTATAGGAGTCATCTGATCTAGGTTTACTCTGTTTGCAAATGCCTGAAAACATGTTTATATGAGCGAAGGGTTAACAGGCTTTCTAAGACGGAAAGGATTAACCCTTTACTCAATGAACATTCATGTAATAAATAATGCTTGAATATCAATTTTAATAAGTTAATATTTATAATGGCATATTAATAAGAAAAGCTTTGGCTCCAATAAACACTGTAGAATCAGATCTACATGTATATAATTCCATGTAGCATGCAGGGCAGACCCCGATCAGATGGCTTCTCCTAGGGCCAACTGATCTGGGTGTACTCTGTTTGCAAAGGTGTTATGGGTGTCTCTATGGAGTAAAGGGTACAAAAACTACTTCTTCTAAAGCTTTGACATGTAGTCATAAAGTACAGTAAATCCTCTCTATAACGACCACTAAATTTGTGTTAATTAGTTGGTATTTTGGGCAGGTGGTTGCTTAAAGCAAGGTGAAAGTAACTTTCACCTTGCTTTAAGCATCCACCTGCCTTTAATACAAAATACTTGATGTAATTTAGTGGTCGTTATAGAGAGGTTTTACTGTACTTGGATATAAAAGTATTCAAACTTGCAGTGATTTTACTGATCCCTTACTTGTTCAACAAAATCATATATTTCTGCACCAAATTCCACTCCTGTGGGGCCACCACCCACAATGACAATATGAAGCAGTCTCTCACTTTCCTCTTCAGATATTGATGGTTGGGAGGCCAACTCAAAATTACTTAAAATTCTGTTCCTGATTTGCCTCGCATCAGCCACTTCCTGCAAGGATACAAAGTTCAATACAGATCAACATGTCAATGATCAAGGGGCAAACATTTGGTTTCCTGTATGTTCCCTAAACATTCAGATACCCACTCTCCCCTCTCCACCTGTAAGTACAGCTGAATTGTACAAGCAAATTTGCTGAATTGATATTCCTTGCCAAACAAGACTTAGTACTAGCCTCAGAGTTATTGACCAGTGGGGACTAAAAGGTCAAGCTTTTCACAAATAGCAATAACTCTGGTGTCCAAGGAAAATGTGACAGTGAGTGATACTTGGAGGGCCGCTTTTCTTTATATTACCAAACATTTACACAAGGTTTCATTGAAAAAGTCCCAATTAGTTTCTGAGATATAACTTAGATGGACAAAAAGGTTAAGTTCACAAACAAAGGATCATAACTCTGATGTTCCAAGGTCAATGTGATTGCTGTTTGTAGGGCCACATTTCTTTATGCTACTTAATGTTTACACACATTCTCATAGACAAACTCTAGTTTCTAAGAAGATTTTTTGGTTTTTATCGGGTTTTACGTAGCTTTAACAGTATTTCAGTCAGCACGACGTCCAGCTGGAGGAAGACATCAGAGGTTCTTCTGTGCACGGAACAAACTGCATGGTTTTGTGCACAGAACATCCGGGTAGAACCACCGACCAACCCCAAGCCAACTGAAAGGCTTACTTACATGAAAAATCCAAATTCCCAGACCGGGTCTGAGAAATGGCTCTGGATAGTTAATTTTTTTTACATTTTTGGCAAAGAAATGTTCCATGGTCAATGTAAATAGTATGTGTAGGGCCGCATTTACTTATGCTACTTAGCACTTACACAAAGTTTCATAGAAAAAATTTAAACAGTTTCTGAGATATGGCACAGGACAGAAAAATATGTTTTTTGCTAACAAAGGGCCATAACTCTGGGTGTTTCATGGACAATAGGAATGATACTTGCAGGGCCACATGTTCTGACGCTACTTGACATTTACACAAAGTCTGATAAAAAAAACTCCAAACGATTTCTGATAAATGGCTCTGGACAGGCATAAATGTTACATTTTTGGCAAACAAAGGACATAACTCTGGTGTTCAAAGGTCAATGTCAGAGATACTTGCAGGCCCCTAAAATCCAAACAATTTCTGATAAATGGCTCTAGACAGGCATAAATGAACATAGTAGACCCAGATCAAACAGCTCCTAGCGATAGGAGCTGTCTGATCAGGCTCTGCTCTGTTTGCTAATGGAATATGCATTTACTTTCTAAAATAGCTACATGTACAATGTTCCCCCTTCCATATTTCATCATAACCATTTTGTCCATGTCGATACAGTAGGTATTAAAATTTGGAATAAATATAGAACAGGGAAAGTGTTAAATAACTGTAATGAATATTCAATATTCCGCCAGAATTTTCTTAAACTTTACCTTATGAACAGTTTGTAAGAAATTGTGCATGAATATTAATCAGTTGAAATTTTTAAAGGCACTATCACTGTTACACAGTATTTTACAATGGCTGAAACTGTTTGCTTATGGAATTATGTAGATCTGATTCTATCGTTTCCTTCATGGCGGATGGCCACAAAAATTCTGTGTTTACAACATTAAAAAAAAAAAAAAAAAAAAAATCATATTAAATATTTATTAACACAATCATTATCCCCTAGTGACGCATTTTTGCACATCTATAGAAGTCACTTTACGAAACTATTGTGATAAATAGAGCATTTGCTCCTATAGGAGCATATGCCCTATTTATCACAATGGTTTCAAACTATAAAATTCTAAATTTTTCCTTTCCTCTAGTTAATGCTCCTTTTCCGTAGATACATTCAAAGAGGTTGGGTCTAAAAAAAGTCTAGGAGAGAATGAGTTAATAGGTTAAATGTTATCTCAGATAGTTAACACATATCCTGCTAAGTGTCAACTGGCTGGCATTTGCAACAGCTTGGATCCAGATGAGACTTGGTGACCGTGTCTCATCCTGGTGTCCTATCATGATCCAAGCTGTTTGACACATGGTCTGTAGTTTCTTGAAACAGAGGTCTAGATAAGATGCATAAATTTAAACATTTTCAACAATAACTCCTTTATCTCTCACCAAACCCTATATTGTGACCACTCTTTTGCATCTTCTCGAAGAGACGATTCTAAAGAGTGGTCACAGTATAAGGTTTGGTGGAGAAATGATGATTTTAGCATTTGGTTACACATCTTATCTGTAGTTCTGTTGAAAGCTTAAACAAATGGGAAATAAATTCAAGACTTCGAGCAGATCTAATTTTTTTACAGCACTATAAGGGTCAATGGTAAAAGGTTTTATTTTCAGTCTTGCTTCTTGTACCTTTAAGAAGAATGCATTTTCAATGACGCCTGGTGTGTTGAACGTGTTACTTAAGGATCCAACACCAATCACCAGTTTGTCATAACTGAGGTCGTAGGCAGAATCTGACTTCAGAACACTTTCAACCCGGAGGACCTGGTTTTTTAAGTCAATTCCTGCAGCCCGTGACAGATGGAAATGATCAGTCTGACGAAAACCAGTATTCCTCACTGGTTCAATGATAGATCTGCAGAAAAAATTGACTACTGTATTGATTCATTAACCCTTTTGCTCATATAAATGCCTTTCCACGCTTTTGCAGAGTAAACCCAGATCTGGGTCTACTCTGTTTGCAAAGGCATGCACATGTTGGGGAAGGGCTAGTAGATGAAATACTTGTGTCAAGTGATCTCGCGAACTAAGACATCAACCGTAACAGAGACAGAGATAAGATGCATAAATTTACCCTTTACTCTATGAATATTCATGCAAGTACATGTAATAATGATATCATGAATATTAATTAGATTAATTGCTACAATAGCACATGGAAAAAGGAAGTTTTGACAATGGAAGAAACTGAAGGATAATATCTATATTGTAACATAAGCAAACAGAGCAGACCCCAATCAGATAGCTTCTATAGGAGCCATCTGTTCTGTGTCTACTCTGTTACGAAGGTGTAGAAAGGCGTATTTAAGTAGCAAATTTAAGGTTTAATTTTTTTTGAAAAAAATGATCCCTTATGTGCAATCAACCCTATCATTCTTCAAAAGATTCTAAAAGGTGGTCACAACATAGGATCTTATAAGAGAATTCCCTATTCAGTGCTCAGGTAAGAAATAGTGACAACATGAAAATTTATTAGCTGAAATTTTATAATGTAAACTTTTCAAGGGAATCTTTTACTTTGACAAAAACTGTAGAATAAAATCTAAGATCTGATTCTACAGTTTTTGTCAAAGCAAAAAATAGATTCTATATCATTTCAAAAGCAAACAGAGCAGACTGTGATCAGACTGCTCCTACACGAGTTGTCTTAACTGGGTCTACTTTGTTTTCAAATGCATGAACAGGGTTAAAAGGGAAATGCTTCTGTCATTATGCAGGACAGAGTTACTTGTATAGCCCTTTGTCAGATGGTGACATTTTTAATGGTAAACAAAATGTATGAGCTGTATGATTACCTCATAGGCTATTTATAGATTCAACCTCTTTGAACAAATCTGCCGAAAAGGAACATTTACTAGAAAAAAGGAAAATTTTAGAACTATGTAGTTTTGAAACCATTGTGATAAATAGAGCATTTGCTCCATAGGAGCAAATGCTCTATTTATCACAATGGTTTCCAAAAAAGACTATTACAGAGGCGTAGAAAAGTGTATTTATGGAGGAAAGGGTTAATTTAACCAGGTACTTGATAACCCGAAACATTCGTTGTACAAGCTGTCTGATCAGGGTCTGCTTTGTTTGCTCAAATGTTACAGAGTCGATTCTCTACTAGAACAGATGTCTCCTGTAGGTGCTGTCTGACCTGTGTCTGCTCTGTCTGCATGATTAAGAATTTATATACACCAGATTCTAGTTTCTGCTATGATTAACAAAATCTCTTATTCATAATGCCATGAATAAAATTTCAGCTAATTGCATGTAGTATTTATGATGTATATTCCTAATACCTGAATATACATTAAGTATAAAATTATGGCGAATTCTAAAGTTTTAGGATACATGTAGATGGAAGAACGCTGCTACATGCCTCAGACTATGTTGAGACATAAACATCTTTTCATCTGCTAACCCTTGACTCCTTAGATATGCCTTTTAATGCCTTTGCAAACAGAGTAGACCCAGATAAATTACTCTCATATGAGCTGTCTGATCAGGGTCTGCTATATTTGCTTATAAAATAATATAAATCTGATTTTATATTTTCTGCCAAGGTTAGGTCTAAAAATTCTTTGTGCATGTATGCCATTATAGAAATGCAGCTAATTAATGATTATGTCATTATTTCTTGCATGAATATTCATGGAGGAAAGGGTTAGTCAGAGCTCCAGATAAGACACGTAAATTAAAATATTTTCAAGTATAACTTCTTTATTTCTCCATCAAACCCTATGTTGTGACCACTCTTTGGAATCATCTCTTAGAGACGATTCTAAAGAGTGGTAACAAGACAGGGTTTGGTGGAGAAATGATGATTTTAGAATTTGAGTATGCACTGTTATCTATAGCTCTGGTTAGTTACATTTATGTATATGCTTACCTAAATTCCAAGGTACCAACTGTGGTGCTACACAGGAGAGGCGTAAACAGGAAGTGGTTTCTTGGACTGACGACAATCACATCAAACTTCTTCTTGTCAATGTTCTTCAGCACACTGTAACTGCCCCAGCCTGTGCCAAGAATGATCAACCGTTTCCTTTGGGCCTCACTGTCTGATGACTGCTGGCGTGTAAATATTTCACCCAGAATGTGTCTGATATCAGTCGATGTTGACCTTTGCCTGATCTTCATTAAAAACATTTTTTTTTAAATATTTTGACTTTCTGCTCTCTTTCACATGTACATGTATATGATTTCAAACATGCGATGCATTCCATATATATACCTATTTTAGTTCAATCAACAAATTGTTTCAGCATTTTTTCAGAAGCAGACATCTGCTTGGCTTTTTCTGAAAACATAAACAATTAACATATTTAACCATTCAAATAACCAAACTGTATCCCCATTCAGCATCAGAAATTATTAGGATTATAAGGATTTGGTTTCTTTGGTTTTCCTCTTTGATTCTGGAGCGTTAGAGTTCTCTCCCTTGTAAAAATCTTTGAGAATATTCACAGCCTTGTCGCTCATGATTCCACCAACACACTCAAACCTAGGTCCCAGTTGACTAAGCTCATCCTCGTGAACTGACAAAATTGAACCACAGCCACCAAATCGCTCATTCCTACAACCATAGACAACCCTCGCTATGCCTACTTGCCTCAGAGCAGCCGCACACATTATGCATGGCTCTACAGTCACATACAAAACACACTCCTGAAACACATCAGAATTTGTCCTGTCAATCTCTTCACACCACTTGATCACTTTATCAATTGCTACAATCTCTGCATGCCTTGTAGCATTCTTTGTTTCATTCACCTCATTCCTTCCCGTGGCGAGAACTGCATCATTATATACAATTATACAACCAACTGGAACCTCCTGGTTCTCTAGAGCTTCTTCAGCTAGTTGGAAGGTTTTCTGCATCCATTTTATTATATCTGTATCATTTTCCATTTTTATAACTGAAATAGATGGATTTCAATTTCAACCTTTAATCCGCTACTCCAAAGATAATTAAGATATGCATTTTAATGCCTTTGCAACCTAGTTTGACCCAGATCAGATAGCTCTACTCTGTTTGCTAAGGTGTGAAAAAGTGTCACATGAAGGAAAGGGATAATCTTGCACTTTTTATCAAAACCGTGGATGAAAATGCCAAACAGTTTGGATCCTGATGAAATCCAGCGTTACTGTTCTATCTGGATCCAAACTAATCATGGACTCCCTCATGGCACACCAAAGGTTAACCCTTAACCATATTCATAAGAAATAATGACACCTTAAATATTATTTTTTAGCTGAAATCTTATAATAGAGGGAAATGTTGACCACAGAAGAATCTGTAGAATCAGATCTGCATTATTATCATTAACCCCTTCCCTGTTCTATGTTTATTCAAAATTTCAATACCTATACTGATTTTGTGAATATTCATGGACAAAATAGTTATAATTAAACACGGAAGGTGGATTTAGAAACTAAAGAAACAGATCTATCAAATTCCATAAGCAAACAGAGCAGACCTGATCAGATGGCTCCTAAAGGAGTCATCTGATCTGGGTCTGCTCTGTTTGCAGATGTGTGAAAACATGTTTATATGAAAAGAAATGGTTAGCAAACAGAGCAGAGCCTTATCAATCAACTCCTGATATGGGAATACTCTGTTTTAAAAGGCGTTAAATTAATTATATACATGTACATATAAAGTAAACTTTAAAGGGTTACATGTATATACAATTAGGGCCAATCAAATTTCATAAGCACAGAGCAGACTGGTCAGATGGCTCATACAAAATATGTCTGATCTGGGTATATTCTATATTCATTATTCAAACATGTGAAAAGGTGTTTATATTAAGTTAATTGGGTAAAAGGAGCCTGGAACTGTGTTCACATTGTTTGTCAAACATGTGTCCAATTAAAGGTATGCAGGGCACTTAATCAAGTCCAATCTGAATCAGAGACATATACGTATACATGTCTGTACATATCTCTGGTCTAATTAATGCACAATCTGCACATGCTGATGAAGCAGAAACTTAGTAACGTAAAATATGCATTTCGTCATCATTTTGTGTATCCTTAAGGCTTATTAAATTTTAAATGATTTATTAATTACCAATAAAACACAGATAGATATTCAATACACACAATCAAAAAATACTGAATGCTTATATTTTCATCGTTTATTTTTTGTAGGCGTCCAATATGAATAATAATATAGTGAATATCCCTTTTATTGATATGCACTTGAACATGCAGTATGTCATATATGCATCTCCTCCTTTTTCACCATATACACATGTATATACATGTAATTATCTTCTGTCAATTTCTATATTGTGATCAGGGGCTATATACACTGATCGATCAATCTTAGTCATCTTGATCTGGAAAACAACCCAACAGGACAATTTATTTTTGTTAAACATTCTTTATAGAACTGTCATGTTATCTGTACCTGTACCATTGGTTTGAAATACAATCACTAGGTAATTGCTTTCTAGGCGAACGCTCCAATTGATTTTATCTAATTGTAGGCAAAATCATCATTAGGCAATTTATCTAGCCCCCATTTCTTTTAATCTAAACATTGAGCAAACTGAATGAATAATTTCCATGACTCGGTCAATTAACCCTTAGGCGGCACTCTTGGGTGTGGCTACAGGTATAACAGAAAACTATTCTGTATTTCTGAATGGAGACATTAACTAAACAAACAACTTACAATTAAGCTTTAAAAATCCATGAATTTAGTTCAAATATACTTTTCTTAAACACATAAATGCTTTTGATGAATTTTGTAATGGAGATACATGCATTTATAATATCCAGAAAGCTTATGCAATGATATACCAAAATTGCTGTGAGAATCACCTTAGTAAGTTAGTGTCATGTATGCACATGATGAAACAATGATTAACCTTTTATTCAGTATTATTAAGATCACTTTTTAAAGCTGCAGGATAAAATGTGATACTAAATAGCATCTCATGTGGTAGTAATAATTATCCGAATCTGGGTGGAGAAAAGAATTAAGGCAATCTAGAATATTTGTTTATATTTCTTTGCCAAAAAATTAGTTTTCTTGCCGAGCTGATTCAGATATAATGCAGCAAGATAGAGTATGCCCGAGAAATAAGAGACTGATAGGTTTTTATCTACAGCCCTGGTCCGAACTCGTTTAAGGTCACATTGATGCTGGGCCAACAACATACACCATATTACATGCAGTTCGAATGCAAACGGTGCTACTAAACAGAGTCCGGTAGAGTCCGGTAGAGTCTGGTAGAGTCCGGTAGAGTCTGGAGGCCTTTTTAGTGCAATTTAAAGATTATAATGCTGTTATATAACATTAATTTGTATGTTTGAAGCTATAGTAGTTAATATCCATTAAAAATGATCGTATATTAGCTTGAAAACACCCGGTAAATATTACCGGGTCACGCGGTATTGGCCGCCCTACGTCGGATAGAGTCGTATACTTAGGGTTCGATACTAACACTTTGAGTCCAATTATTCACAAATTGCTACACGATTTTATTTGAAATATGGTTGCAGATACATCTCTACCTTGTTATTAATACATTCATTCGCTTTATTTTGCAAATGTTGGCCTAAAATTCCCGTTTTCATCTCCAGACACTACCGGTACCCTCCGACTTTTCGCCAATCTGAAAAAGGCGAAACAACAATCTGTCATACAATACATGTATACATATCATGTCCATACTGCCTTTGAAATTATAATAAAATCACTTATTAATGTATGTAAAATGTTTTCTGATAAAAAGAGGGAAATTTAATACCATATAGACTTCTAAAACTAGAACAGACTCTATCCGACGTAGGTCGGCCAATGCCGTGTGACCCCGGTAATATTTACAGGGAGTTTTCAAGCTATTATATGCTCATTTATTAACGGATGTTAATTACTACTGCTGCAAACATACAAAATAGTGCTATATAATAGCATTATAATCTTTAAATTGCACTTAAACTTCTAAAAAGGCATCCAGACTCTACCGGACTCTACCAGACTCTGTTTAGTAGCACCCAATGCAAACACGCTGAGCCGTTACTACTTACAAAGTATATAAACTGGAAAATTCAATCAAGCAAGCTTAAAAATAACAATGATTGGGTTAATTTTTGCAAAAATTCAGTCTCCGTTGCTTGTGAAATATCAACTCCTAATTACGAATTCTCTCAAGGCACAAAGTTACTTCCCTTTCTACACCCTCATACTTACCTTTCTTCGGTGAAATTATTTACGGACAAGATGAAATAGAGTTGTGATTAAATGCCAGACATATATAGGATATAAATTAGTTCAGTAAAACCCTTTCCTATGGATTAATAGCCTATCCGACTGTCTAGCACACATTAAGGAATACTTAATTGAAACGACTATGCATGGTAAGGGTTGTATTTACCGGTGAAAGGGTTATTTCACATACATTGTGAGCATTACACAATAGCGAAAGTCAACGTTTCTACTTCTACTACACAGTGACCACCTTCAGCAATTTGAAAAGACGAATCGATATGTTTAACTTTGCTTGCGCGCATTTCTTATCGCTTAAACTTTCATTTTGTGTTAACAGTGACTCTAGTAGAGTGAGTTATTCTCTCATTATCCGTTGTCTGTTAATCGCGTACGCAGTCATATACAAGCAGCCTGGATACGGATGAGACGTCTCATCCGGGTCTAGGCTGTTTGAAACTCAGTCAACATTTCTATAAAATGCGAATTTGTGAAAAGGAAGAAAAATGAAACAGATGAGAGCGTTCGTTTGCCGAGTAGACAAAGGGTTCTACTGTATATATGTAACATGGTGAAAAAGTTTTGACTCGACTGGGACTCGAACTCATGGCCTCTGGCTTACCATGCCAACTCTCTACCGACTGAGCTACCATGCCACGTACACAGAAAAGCCTATCAACTTATTTCATCACAATCTCTACCCGGCTACATATAGGCTGCATGTACAACGGGCGCAATTTAGTTCATTCACCCAAGACTATTTTAGACCCAATATATTTGAATTAATCTACCAAAAGGAACATAAACTATATATAAAAGGAGAAATTTAAAATTGTCTTGTTTTGAAATCATAGTGATAAATAGAGCAAATGTTCTGTTTACCACAACGGTTTTAATAAATGACTTTACAGAGGTGCAAAAAAGGCGTCGGTAGGAGAGAATGAGTTAACCCGTTTATAGCTGGCTATGATAGTTTGTGCATGTGCGAATTCTCGTCTTTTACTTTTTCCACAAAGTTGATTTGCCACAAATAATAAAAGTAACCAAATGATATAGTATTTCACTTTATTGGTACACACTATACATTAACAAAACAAGACACGACACGACATAAGCAAATACATGTATCATGCATTTAACCCTTTGATTACTACATTGAAGACTCTGCTTAAAGGCCTAGTCACAACCCGCCGTGCGTGTTTTTAGCACGTACGTTTTTTGGGGAGGCCAGGGCTGCTACGTTTTCTGAAAACGTGGAGAAGTAGCAAATGCAGAGAGGAACGCAGGTCACACGCACGGTTGCGCAAGGTGTACGTACGTGGTACGCACGACAGCCTCGCCCTGGTCGGCTGCGTGCATCGTACGTTGCACGCGCGGTAATTTAAGTGAGTTGAAAGTGCTTACAACGTGCTCACAACGTACGATCTCCCTGCGATTGTCGCATTATCGTACGGAGGCCGTACGGTCCACGTGCTGCTCACGTACGGTCCACGTGAGTTTTGTCAGTTCATTGGACAGTAGAACTGGGGAAGTACCGAGTGAGCACAGACCACGTACTTATCACGTGCGCAACACGCACGTGCTAAGTGCGTCGTCTGTAGAGCAAGCGACTGTGGGGAAAAAGATTAAAACACTCACGGAGTCAGTACGTTGTGCGCACGTTGGCTGTAGAAGCATGTGCGTCACCCGTACATTGGTGAATCCGTAGCCCGAACGCAGCAAAAGTTTTGCATGCACCAAAAGTGCTACGGCGTGTCTGCGTGCTCCTAAATCCGTACGGAGGCCGTACTCACCACGTGCGGATCCCAAAAATTTCCCCACGTTTTTGCACGTAGACAACACGCACGTACGGCGGGTTGTGACCACCGCTTAAACGAATAGAAATTGAAACATATATAGGCAAACATCTTGGAACCGAACTATTTCTCAACGAGGTCTCATATGGATCCAACATGTTTGCGCATGCTTATATGGGTGTGATTAGTAAGCTAAGGATTGAACACATGTTTATAAAAGACTCTAAATAAAGATTCTCCTATTTTTGTATTTATTCGACACTATAAACCCGTGCCGGTTTTGTCTACCATGTTTTATGCATAACCCTTTCCCAGTTCCGGTGACGTCAATGACGGAAAACGCCATATAGGCAAGAATGTATGACGTAAACACAAAGGAAACGAGAAATATTGTTTATTTATGAGAGCTGTCAAAACTTTACCTCTACTATATGCTGTATGAACGAGTGTTGAATACTGGTTGGGCCCGCAACGTTCCTAGATATGAACAATACATTTGTTGTAAGTATGCAGTTTCTTCCCAGTACAGCATAATGTACGAAATGCAGCGAAAGTAAATGCAGAAAAGGTGGGTGGGGTATCATTTGGCTCAACTGGAAGATAACCACAGACAGTCAGACAAGTATGAAACTGCCTGTCCTTGACACGGAAACATTGACATGAACACGACGTTTTGGAGGCTTGCATTAATCCTTTACATGCGGTCATTATAAATCTGCTCCTTATGCCTTAGAAATGTCAGGTAGTTTCGGACCCAAGTCGTTTCGACCCTGAGTGTTTTCGGCCTTAGTAGTTTCGGACCCAATATAGAGTTTAGTAGGATTTATGGTAGTCAGTTACAGGGAGATGATAATAACAGTAAGTATCCCATTATTGTTTTTAGGACTTGAATCTCGATGTACATTCTTGTTCACACAATTTTCAGAAATATCTGGGTCACTGAGCATCAGAATTGAACTGTTACTGGTAGGAATGCCTTAAAGTGACACATACAGCTAGTCCAACCAAGGATGGCATGTGTAAAGGTATGAAAAATAAAGCATTAATCAATAATAATTAATTTTCCGACGGTGTATACATGAAGAATGAATCTTAGATTAACCATTTCCCTGTTCTTTTCCAAATTTCAGTGCCTACTGCGAATATTCATGGACAAAATGGTTATAATGAAATATTAGGGTTAAATGAGTTATGAAGGCAAATTCGATAAAAAAAAATTGAGGAATAACCTACAATTCATTTTATCTGTAAAAGAGAAAATATTGAGGCAAAAATTGATGCACATAAGGAACTGCATTTAAATCCTTGTAAGTCGCAATGAGTTATCGTATACTGAATCCTTAAATATACTGCATGTACATATGAATATCCTTAAAAGGAGTTCCTACAATAATGCTGATCATATTTTATGTGTGGTGGCCGAAATTACCAAGGCCAAAAATGACATGGGTCCAAAATGACCCAGGAGCCATTTCAGTACTTACTTAACTGTGTTCAGCAAGCTGAAGCTTATCTACGTAGTATGTCATACTGTCATCCTCAAACAGAAATATTGAAAAGATGGCAAAACATTAACCCGTTACTCTATGAATATTCGTGTAAAAATAATGACATTATAAAAGATTTTTAAATTAATTGTAATAAAAGCACACCGTGACACAGGAATTTTTCCTCCAGACAGAAGCTGTAGAATCATATCTATATTATATCATAATTAAAGAGAGCAGACCCTGTCCAGACGGTTCCTATATGAATAATCTGATCTGGGTCTACTCTGTTTGACTTTGCACAGGCTTAGAAAGGTGTATTTATGGAATAAAGGGTTGAGACAAGAATACACGCTGAACATTGCCTTATAAAAGGGTTAGGATATATCAATTTTACTCAGTCAATTTTAGGCCATCAGGGCATTTGACCTGTCCAGTTTCTGTGGTGGTACCAGGATGTACAAGTTTCCTTTTCGCATAGCAAAGTACTCTTTTTATATTGGTCATATTTTCTGTAGAGAGTGAGCGTCAGGATGAAAGTAGTCAATGGTGTCTTTCTTTAATTTCAGACTCATCCCAGTGTGAGAATTAAAGGGACAGAAAATAATTATAACCCTGTCCAATGCTTTGATCCACTCTGCCATGAGAAAAGTCCTCATATGCATTGCCCATTTTGCACAAAGAATGAAGTATACACAGACCCTGTCATCCTTAAGGCCCACTACAGAGTCAAACACGTAGACAAAGGAATAGACTTTGCAGGTAAATGAACTTAATTGTGTTAACCCTTTCCTTCATATAAACACTTTTTCACACATTTGCAAACAGAGTAGACCCAGATCAGGGTTTGCTCTGTTTGCTAATGGAATGAAATTTGATAGTTCTGTCTCTTTACTTTCCAAAATGGCTACAATGTTCCACTTTTTATATTTCATATTTCATTATTACTGTTTTTGTCCATGAATATCAGGGATTTCCCTTAACCCCTTCAAAAAGACCAATTTGAGGGTCCCCTTGACCCCCTCTCTATAAAGTAAAGAACAGACTCTCTTAATTATGAGGGTCATTTGTAAAATTTAAGGGACATTTCAATAGAAAAAGGGGGTCAGGGAAAACCCTGGAATATTCAGTAGGTATTGAAATTTGGAATAAATATTGAACAGGGAAAGGGTTAAAAATTGTCAGGAAACAAATTAATCGCAAATTTAACTTTTAGGGTATACATGTATTTGTATTACCTGATAAATATTCATTTAAGAATTTAAGACTGTGAATATGGAATAGCATGATTTTTATATTTGCATTATGAACAGGGGATTTTTTTCCCACCAGTAGAAACTGTAACATACATGAGATCTGTATTATTTTGATAGCAAAGCTCCTGTCTGATCTGGTTTACTCTGTTTCCAAATACATGTACACAGATGTATCAGAGATACATCTGTGTATAATCTGTATCAGGTTAATGAACAGTTTTAAGTAAATATGAGCATACATATTGTTGGATTATTCATTTGTTTTATCTCTTCGAATCTAATCTTTCTAATCTATACAAATTTCTTGTGTCTTGGTGGTTATTGTTAACCCTTTCCTTCATATAAACATCTTTTCACACCTTTGCAAACAGAGTAAACCCAGATCAGACGTCTCCTGTAGGAGCCATCTGATCAGGGTCTACTCTGTTTGCTTATGAAATTATAATAAATCTGACCTCTCTGCAGGAGCCATCTAATCTGAGTCTTCTCTGCAAATGCATACATGTGTACATGTAAAAGTGTTATGTATGAAGGAAGGGGTTAACAAAAGAGCTCTGTTTCATGTATAGTACAGTACCAGTGTGACTGATTGATAGCCATTTGTTCACTAAATATGTCATTTTCTTTTAATAGGTTTGCTCGATTCCATCCGTCCGTTTGTCCGTCCGTCCGTCTGTCACGCTTCGTGTCCGGGCCGTATCTCCTACAAAGTTATACCAAATTCATTATAACTTCACACATTGAAGAAGCATGATGAGGTCATGCACAAGGGCCATAACTCTAGCATCAATATTTTTGGAGTTATTCCCCTTTTACATATTTTTTTGTCAGGACAATAACTCTTTATCTACTGGTTCAATTGATTTGAAACTTCACATATAGAAAATCATGATGAGGGGTAGTGTCATACACAAGGGCCATAACTCTAGCATCGATATTTTTGGAGTTCTTCCCCTTTTTCATATTTTCTTGTCAGTCCGTCTCACGCTTCGTGTCCGGGCAATATCTCCTACAAAGTTAGGCCAAATTCATTATAACTTCACACATTGAAGAAGCATGATCAGGAGTAGTGTCATGCCATAACTCTAGCATCAATATTTTTGGAGTTATTCCCCTTTTTCATATTTTTTTGTCAGGACAATAACTCTTTATCTACTGGTTCAATTGATTTGAAACTTCACATATGGAACAGGCATGATGAGGGGTAGGGTCATGCACAATGGCCACAACTCTAGCATCTATATTTTTGGAGTTATTCCCCTTTTCATATTTTCTTGTCCAGTTAGTAACTCTTTATGTACTGGTTCAATTGATTTGAAACTTCTCATATGGACAAGCATGATGAGGTGTAGTGTCATGCACAAGGGCAATAACTCTAGCATCAATATTTTTTTTTCAGTCTGGTGGGGGGACTCATGTCTTGCATAGCAATACAACATGCCCTTGTTTCATAATTAACCTTTAGCCTGCTGGGCAAATTATTTGTACACATTTTCAGCCACTACATTTTCAAATGTAAGTCTACCAAAATGCAGGGAAGATGTCAAATACTTTGGATTCTAATAACATGCAGAGTAACTTGGCATCTCATCTGGATCCAGTCTAATTAGGTAATTATGGATCCGCCGGCTTCAGGCTAAAGGTAAATGATTGCAATACTACAGTTACTGTACTTCTGCATTATTCTGCACTGATCTTTGCTGATATACCAGTGTATGAATTTACCACTCAGGCTTGAAAATTCTTCGTTGTTGTGACCAGTGTGACATTGTGGGGGTAATCAAAGGAGAGAAGAAGTTCAAAGGGGCACACTGGCATTGCTACAAGTGCAGGAATGGCTTCAACCGCAAAGACGAGGCTATTAAACACTACAAGACTCACTTCCGCAACCCCCAAACCACGTTTCAAATACAAATTACACAGGTAGAACTCTAGTCTATATTTAACCCTTTACTCCATAGATATGCCTTTCTATGCTTTTACAAACAGAGTAGACTCAGATCAAATGGCTCCTGTAGGAGCCGTTTGATCAGGGTCTGCTTTATTTGCTTATGAAATTGTAATGGTCCTGACTCTACAGTTCATGTGTAAATGTGCTATTATAAAAATTGAACTACCGGTAATTAAAATTCATGATGTCATTATTTTAATATGAATATTCGTAGAGTAAAAGGGTTAATTGAACCATTTTTTACATATACCAGAATATACTTCAGTCTTACAAAACAGTAAAACCCATCTAAAATGGAATTCTAGTGGAGAAGAATGTAGATACTTTTAGAGTTCAAGGTCAGTGTCGCACATGGTAGATATTAGAGAGAAAAAATGTTTTCAACAAGATACAGAACAAACTGTGGAACAAATATTGCATGCTTCTTTGCCATGATAAATCATTGCACTCTTAATTTTCAAAGTTAAAGATCAAGGTCACATGAGACAGATCTTGAAAAAGCCTTGTGAACAAGATATGGAACAAACTGTCAACTCGCAAATTGTTACCAAACATTCATGCTTGCAATGCAGAGTGTATGTAGAGTAGACTTAGAACAGACAGTTCCTATTGGGACTGCTGATCAGGGTCTGCTCTGTTCATTTATAAATGTTACAAGCCTGTTCTTCACTGTTTGCAGCCACCTTAGAATATTTTGTTTTTATGTGCCAGTCTTGCAAGAATGTTCATCAGGTAAAGGGCTAAAATTGCAGGAAGTGAACCAGACATTGCCCCAAGGTTATGACAGTGAGGATGCCACAGCCACCATCCACTCGGAGGAATTCTCAGTGCAGTCCATCCACCCTGTTCTTACAGAGGCTGTTACCTGTATGACAGCAGATGAACATGGTATATACAAATTTCAGTCTTTAACCATCTACCTGATAGATGCATTTATACACATTTGCTAATAGAAAATAGAATTACTGTCTGATCAGGGTCTGCTCTGTTTACTTATGAAGTAATTAAGATCAGTATCCATGCTTATAAAACTTTTTAGTTGAGTCTGAGTTCGTTCTCAAGTTTTTGATTGGTCAGATTTGAGCCTTTGGCTCAAATCTGACCAATCAAAAACTTGAGAACGAACTCAGACTCAACTAAAAAGCTTTATAAGCATGGACCAAGCTTTATAAGCATGGACCAATCAAAAGCTTGAGAACAAACTCAACTAAAAAGCTTTATAAGCATTCTACAGTTTCTGCTATGGTCAGAACTTCCCTTGTTCATAATGCCATTATAAAGATGCAGGTAAATAAATCTTTACCTGATGAGTAATAATATAAGAAAAATATGACATCATAAATATCTACAGTATTCACTGAATTTATATATATATATTAAAAAAAGGGTAAAGGTGAGGTAGTCTGGAACTATTATACAATGTACATATTCTCCCGACTTCACAATTTACCCCCTGATCACTGGATTATAAGTCGGTCATTAACATTTGGCGCCCAAGGCAGCCATGACACATTGGCTTATTTCCCTCACAGGTACCCATTTATACGCCTGGGTGGAGAGGAGCAAACGTGCGATGCATTTTTTGCTCAGAAAAATTCTGATAGTCCGATGGCAGGATTGGAATCGGGGACCCTTCGAGCCCAAGTCTAACGTCCTACCACTGGACCAACACTCCCACATATGAACATAGGCTTTTTTGACCATGGCATAAACTGTAGAATGAGATCAGTGTAATTCAAATAAGCAAAAATACAGACCCTGATCAGATGGTTCCTAAAGGAGCCATCTGATTTGGGTCTACTCTGTTTACAAATGCCTCAAAAAGCATATCTATCAGGTAAAGGGTTGATGTTTACTCCATAAATACATCTTTTAACGCCTTTACTACATACATTACTAGTTGCTACTACCATTGCACCTGCTAATTATAGCTTAATTAGACATTTCTTTAACCATTTACCTCATAAGAAGACTTTTGGTACCTTAGCAGACCGAATAGACCCAGATTAGACAGCTTCTACAGGACCTGTCTGATCAGGGTCTGCTGTTTGCTTATGTAATGATATAGATTTAATTCTAGTTTCTGCCTTGGTTAAATTTTTCTGTGTTCATATGCCATTTTAACATTTAATCTAATTAGTATTCATTTCTTGCATTAATACAGTAGGACCTACCTTAACTCATTCTTTCCTAGGCTATTTTTAGATCCAGCCGTTTTTAATTAATCTGCCAAAAAGGAGCATTAGCTGCAGAAAAGGAATTTTTTTTAGAGTTTTGTAGTTTGAAACCATTGGGATAAAAAGAGCATTTGCTCCTTTAGGAGCAAATGTTCAATTTATCACAATGGTTTCACAATGTGAATTTTATATAGGTGCAAAAATGCATCATCCGGGGACAAAAAGAGGTCTAATTATAGAACTTTAAGGCAGGTGGTACTTTAGCTTAACGCAGGACAAAAGTATTCCTATTGGAGCTTTCTGTATTACTTTAGCCCCGCATTAAGCAAACTCCTGCATTTTGAAACTCCTATGATCAATAAATGAATGGCTGCATAAGACAGGTTCTACTGTATTCATGAAGGAGATGGTTAAACAGTTTCTATTTCTTACACAAGTAAAGTGTTAAGACAGGTGGTAGTTCAGTGCAGGAAGAAAGCTCCCAAGGATCATTCTGCAATGAATTTTTCTGCATTAACCATTTCCCTGTCGAATATTCATGTAAGAAGTGAGGACATCATGAATATTTATCAGCTGAATTTTTATAGTGGCATAATCTTATGTACACAGGATTATTTGGTATTGATAGAAACTGAAAGAGTCAGATCTATTATAATTTCATAAAGCAAACAGAGCAGACCCTGATCAAAGGGCTGTTACAGGAGTCCTCTGATATAGGTCTACTCTGTTTGCAAAGGCATGAAAAAGGTTTTATATGATAATGAAGGAAAGGGTTAAGCACTACATGTTTTCCCCCTTTATCTCACAGAGCAACAGATTAACATGCATACATCATGTGCTAAAATTGTCATTTCTCCACCAAACCCTATTTTGTGTCTTTGAGAAGATTCTAAAGAGTGGTCTCAGTGAAAGGTTTGGTAGAGAAATAAAATAGTTGAAAATATTTTTAATTTTATGTATCTTATATATGCCTTTTGATACCTTTGCAAACAGAACTATCTGATCAGGGACTGCTCTGTTTGCTTATGAATATACATATAGTTTCCATCATGGTCAATAATTCATTTGTCCATAATGCTATTCCAAACTTTCAGCTAATTAATACTCATAAAGTTATGATTTCTTACATGAATATTAATGAGGTAAAGGGTATGCAAAGATAAGAGATTATTATTAGGGCTCTGCATTGAAACTGCAGGAGCCCTATAGGAATCTCATTTTCTGTCTGTCCGACTGTCTGTCGGTTTTGATGTGATGCGATAACTGAAACAGTACTTCACATATTGGTTTCATGTTAAGGGCATATGTTGAGAAACATCAGAGGAAGATGCCTATAGTTTTTGGGTTGAATCAGATCTCTATACATAGAGTTATCTGCCCTTGATTCTATCAAAAATGCAATCAACTTTTGCCAACACTTTTGATGTGATGCGATAACTCATATAGTACTTAACATATTGCTTTCATATTATCAGAAGAAAACACCTATAGGTTTTGAGTTGAATCAGATCACTATGTCTAGAGTTATCTGCTCTTGATTCACCATGCCCTTGATTCATCATAAATTCCATCAACATTTGTCAGCACATTTGATCTGATGCAATAACTCAAAGCATTTCACATATTGGTTTCATGTAAAGGGCATATGCTTAGTATCGTCAGAGGAAGATGCCTATAGTTTTTTGGTTGAATCAGATCACTATGTCTATAGTTGTGTGCCCTTGATTCATCCAAAATGATATAAATTATTGTCAACACTTTTGATGTGACCTGATAACTCAAACAGTACTTCACATATTTGGTTCATATTAAGTGCATATGCTTAGTATTATGAGAGGAAGACACATATAGCTTTTTAATTGAATGAGATAATGTCCATAGTTATCTGCCCTTGATTTATCAAAAATGCCATATTCAACAAAAGACCATCTGCAGGGCCTTCTCTGACTGAGTCAGTTTTCTAGTTTACTTAGTGACCACTCTGCAGAGGTTCTTGTATGTAAGTACCAGTGTGTCCTGTGGAGCAAATGCTCTATTTATCACAATGGTTTCAGAAAGTGATTTTTACAGAGGCTCCAAAAGGCATCTATTTGAAGGAATGGGTTAAAAGATTTCAACTAGTTAAGATAAGACTGCAAATATTTTAACTGCCTTTACTTAAAGATTGTAACTGCATTTACTCGAAATTTTCTTGCAGGGTTTTCTCCAAGTCTTCCAGTGATACAGCGTAGTCTAGACGGTGCCTCTACCATGCCTGGTGTGGGAGCTGTGGAAACAGTCGGGGTTTCAGATACTCAGACGATCATGATCATACAGGAGGATGGTAGCATATCGGCTCTGCAAGATTCCTGCACTTCTCAGGTATACCCAGAAAAGCAGGGCAAATTTTACATGTATGGCTATAATGATTTTGTTTTTCTTAGAAATCACTCATTGGATTTGAGTGTAATTTTGCTGAATTGTACTGATGGGATACTGAGTCATATTCTACTAAAACTGTTCAAGCCATTGTAATTAACCCTTATTAACCCTTTCTTCCATAGGCTATTTTTAGATCCAACCACTTTGAATAAATCTTCCGAAAAGGAGCATTAACTAGAGAAAAGGAAAATTTTAGAATTTTGTAGTTTGAAACCATTGTGATAAATAGAGCATTTGCTCCTATAGTAGCAAATGCTCTATTTATCACAATTGGTTTCATAAATTGACTTTTACAGAGGCATAGAAAGGCTTATTTATGGAGGAAAGGGTTAAAGAATAATTATACAAAAATTGTATCAAAAGTTGTGAGAAAGGAAAATTATTTTTATGACAAATAGTTAAGATCCTGATCAAAGTGTTCTCACAGGATCCCTTCATACTGTGTCTACACTATCTGCAATGATATTACATACACAGTTTCTGTAATTTAATGTTCATTTAACAAATGCCATCATATTCAGACCTTTTGATGCTAATTTGAAACCACTGTGTTAAATAGAGCATTTGCTCCATAGGAGCAGTTGCTCTATTTATTACAATTATTTCAAATTACACAATTCTAAAAAATTCCCTTTTCTCTAGTAAATGCTCCTTTTTGGTTGACTTATTGAAAGAAGTTTGATCTAAAAATAGCCTAGGAGGTAATGGGTTAATGTAGATGATTTTCTTACCACAGAAACTATTTTATATTGTCAGGACATCAATACCTCAAGTGATGGAGCTTCCAACATTGTAAACAACACTAATATGGACAGAAGTGAGGAAGTAGATAAACTCCTGGAAAGAATTAATGTGCTAGAAGTTGATAGAAGGAAAAAGGAAAAGGAAATAACAGAGTTAAGGAAAAAGGTAGAATGAGTGTTTCAAACTTCAACCAGCTTATTGTTAATTTGTTCGCAAGTTTGGTCACGATGACAAAAAGAGTAATTGAGAATCTTCAGACCATAATATTATGAATTTAACCCTTTAACTGGTAAAAATGCCTTTAAATTCCTGTGCAAAAAGAGTAGACTCATAGATGGCTCCTGTAAAAGCTGTATGATTAGGATCTGCTCTATTTGCTTTAAGAATATTTAGGTATGATCCAATGCTATTTGACATAGCAATGTGATGACTTGTTTTTTAAGATGATAGTTTTATACATCCTTCAATTCTACAGTTTCTACATGATTTATGGCTTTGGCATAAACTGTAGAATCAGGTCTATATAATTCCATAAGCAAACAGAGCAGATCCTGGTCAGAGGACTTCTTCAGGAGTAAATCTACCGAAAAGGAGCATTAACTATAGAAAATGGAGAATTTTTTAATTGTGTAGTTTTGAAACCATTGTGATAAATAGAGCATTTGCTCCAATGGAGCAAATACTCTATTTATCACAATGGTTTCAAGAAGTGACTATTACAGAGGCGTAGAAAGGCGTATTTATTGAGGAAAGTGTTAATGGATGGCGTCTTACATGAACATTCATCAAGTAAAAGGTTAACTCTTTTGCCAAGAAGGTCACTGGAAGGCAACTCATAGGGCTTGTGACAGTAATGGGCAAGTCTTGAACTACCATTGCAGACAGTTTAAATTCAAAAGACTTTCTTAGATTGATGGAAAATCCACTCTGAAACAGTTTGCAGATGAAAATTATTTGGCTCCAAAAAAGGGTTACCTGTTCCTACATATAAACATGTTTCCACGCATCTGCAAATAGAGAAGACGTAGATAAGACAGATCCTATAGGAGCTGTCTGATCAGGGTCTGCTCTGTTTGCTATTGGAATTTGAAAGATCTGTTTCTTTACTTTCTAAACTGGCCACACTGTTCCTTCCTCCATGTTTCATTCTAACTATTTGTCCATGAATATTCAGTAGGTATTTAAATTTGGAATAAATAAAGAACTGGGAAAGGGTTAACCCATTCCCTCATATTGATGCCTTTCGACGCCTCTGCAAAAGTCACCCTGTTGAAACCATTGTGATAAATAGAGGATTTGCTCCTATAGGAGCAAATGCTCTATTTATCACAATGGTTTCAAACTACAAAATTCTAAAATTTTCCTTTTCTCTAGTTAATGCTCCTTTTCGGTAGATTTATTCAAAGTAGTTGGATCTGAAAATAGCCTATGAGGGAAAGGGTTAAGTAAACAGATCTGATAAAAGACATTTTATATTAAGTGGACACCGTAATAGACATTAACTAGTTTGTCTTTTGAAGTTTGGTAAATGCAGCTTTTTCTTTTGATATTTAGGTTCAAGAACAAGAGGAACAGATAGCAGAATATAAAGAGAGAGAACAGGATTTGTTGGAACAGCTGAATATTCCGACAGAGAAAAATATTCAAGACTTGTGTGAACAATTAGAAGCCAAACATCGAGAATTGCTTCAGCAACAACTTACACAGCTCAAACGGACATTCATACAGTCCAACATGATTATTGTGAATAGCAGTTTAAACAATTCTCTTAATCAACAAATGTCCCTTCAAACTTTGAATCCTACAGACAGTGATGGGTCACATGAAGATGTTAGAATACATTTTCAAACTTCTAGCAATGTTACAGACACCACTGTTTGTGTAAGTGACACTCAAACAAACATTGAATCAGTGATAGAAAATGATGCTGACTCTAACCATCATATGAAGTGTGAAATAGTCAGTACTCAGGTAGAAAAAGAACCTGACTTTGAAATACTTCAGCAGGAGTTTACAGATTCACTAGATGAAGACCGGTTACATATTGAGGATGAAAGTATTCCAGTTGAAAATGATGGACAGGAACCTCCACTAAAGCGAAAAAAGGAAAAATGATATGGACTAAATCAGAAGATTGACACACTGTGCTAGGTTTAAATTGTTATGGATGACTGACTAATTAAATATTTTACTTCATAGACTTAAGAGACACCCTTTGACTCCATTTCAAACAGAGTAGTCCCTGATCCTGTAGTAGCCATTTGAGCAGGATCTGCCCCATTTGTTTGTGGAATTATAAAGATTCTAATTCTATTGTTTCTACCAAGGCAAGACTTCTTGTGCTCATATGCCAGTATTAAAAAATCCAATTAATACTCATAATGTCTATTATTTCTAACATGAATATTCATTAGATAAAGGGTTAAGAATACATTAAGACAACATTGTATATGTTTATCGTTGTGTTTCCTTTAAACTGTGCAATCTTCTTTGGGGACCCGTTTAACCCTAAGTACAGCAAAGCCCCTCTAAACCGGACGTTAACTTTTGCATTTTGGAAACAGGTGGCAGCTTAATGCAGGCTGGAAGTCTTGTAGAAAGCTCTTTTGGGAGCTTTCTGCGTGACTTTCACCCTATATTAAGCAGCCACCTGCCTAAATGCATCTAAAAATATTTCTACTTTACCTAATCTGCCATCTCCTCTATTTAGTAAAACTGAATAATTTAATTTGGCACCATTTTGATAATTTAGATTAGATTGACACAGTAGCAAATAGTGTAGACCTTGATCAAACTTCTTGTTCAGTTGTTGTTTGATCTAGGTCTGCATTATTTGGGTCTGCACCAAGTTTGTATGAATACTTGGGTAAATAATGACCTGCGCTTAAGGATATTATCTCCCTATATTTAGTGCTCTTGTATCGCTGCAGTTTTTGTGTCGCTTGCTTCAACAGGGTGACACTTAGTGGTCAGGCTCTGAGGCTATAAAACTCTTAAAATCTGACCAATCAGATGCTTGAGAATGATCTTAGACTTAAGAAAAAGTTTTGCAATCTCAGGCCCAGTATTTGATTTTCGTTCAATCTGTAATAGGTATTGTGAAGGCTCACCATCCGTCAACTTTTTATTCAAACCATGTCTTCTGAAACCACTAGAGGGAAAGTGATAAGACTTAGCATTGATGTTCTTTCGATGACCCTTAACCGTTCGCTTGCTATTCACGTCCTGCAGGAGCTGTCTCATCAGGGTCTACACTATTACAAGTTGATTGTGCAACCAGTGCCTTCCACAGCAGTGATTGCACAGCGAAATACTTGTACACAGTGAAGATATATGTAATTATACAACAGGGCATGGGTAAAGAAGGAGAAATGTGTTTTAAATTTCAGCAAGCGAAGGGTTAACAAAAGAAAAATTCTTCAAAGAAAAGGGAATTTTTCAATGATCTTGTCTGAAGCCATTGACTGGATTTCAATAAACAATTGTCAAAATGATCAAATAGTGACCCTTTACCAAAATTGTTCAAGCCAGTTTGATTTGTCCAAAAGCATTGTCTGCAAGGGTTGGGACTGTAAATTGAAAATTTAAAAAATCTTTTGAAACCCTTGGCTAGATTTAAAAACAAACAAGCAACAAGCATGTGTTCAAGCAATCCATTCCCCACCCCATCCCCACCACTACAGATTGTTCTTAGCATTTCTCTCAGTGAGTCGGATGTGGACTAATAATAGGAATATTTATTGATGTCACAAGTATATATGAATGATGCTGTGTAACTTTTTATTGATGGCCCATGTCCAGTGCAGTCAGGTCAGTTTATTCAAGTGGGTGATGATGTGAGTGAACATGCATTTCAACATTTTAAAGTTTGAAAATTAGATGTTCAGGGAGCTGTGTAAAAACATAATTATAATGCAGGAACCTGGGGTATCTCTGCAGTGATTTATGTACAATGTACATGGATCAGTCATATTTACTACAATATTAGACTTTTTAAGAATTAGATTCTAGGTACATTGTATAACCCTTTCCCTCATATAAACGTGTTTTCACGCATTTGCAAACAGAGTAGACCCAGATCAGACGGCTCCTAGAGGAGCCGTCTGATCTGGGTCTACTCTGTTTGCTATTAGAATTTGATAGATCTGTTTCTTTACTTTCTAAAATGTCTACAATGTTCCACCTTCAAGAATTCTTTAGTACTATTTTGTTAATGAATATTCAGTAAGTACTGAAAATTGGCCTAAATATAGAACAGGGAAAGGGATAACCCCGCAAACAAAGCTTGAAGGCCGTATACTGGAATCACCCTGGTGGTAGGATAATCATTCAGGCAGTCAATCAGTTCATCCGCATTTTTAAGATGTGTAGATAGTGTCGCAAACTTCTTCAACTTGAAAGTTATTGAGTTTATATTTTGCATACATAATAACCATGAATGGTAGATGTGGAAGACACAATTTTCCTGCATTTAATGCAGGGCTTTGTAGAATTATCTCCCATTGAACTTTGAGTAATGTTTGTCATTTGGCATGAAATATGGGTACAATGTAGTTCGTGTCGCAAACTCCTCCTTCAATTTGAAAGTTATTGAACATATACATTGTATTTTGCATACAAAATAACTACGAATAGTAGATGTGCAAGATGCAATTTTCATGTTTTTAGCTTGAAGCATTGCAGAATTATATCCTCCTGAACTTTGAGTAAGCTTTTGTTGTTTTGGCATGTGAAGTTTGTGTCATGACTTCATTTTGCAAGTTATTGAATTGAAACTTGACATACATGATAACCACAAATGGTAGATGTGCAAGACACACTTTTCATTTGTTTAGCCCGAGGCATTGCAAAGTTATCACCCCTTGAAGCATTTTTTGTCATTTGGGCCAAAGACCTATGATAAGACACAGATAAGAAACTTAGACAAATCTCACCAAGTCTCGCGGCAAATGTACCAAATCACGCAAAGTCACGTTTGCAAATATCTCTAGTTATAAGAAAGGCTCATAAAATATAAACATATCACTGTGTAGAACAATTATTCAGCTACAATATGGTACCTTGATTGTTAAAATTGGTCCACAAACAAAAAAGTTTTGTGCAAAGACCCAACCCACCTGTCTGAATTGCAATCTACTTATTTTGATGAAAATTACCTTAGTTTGCAATTAAAAATCAAGATTTCTAAAGATTTGCATACTTTCTTCAAAATAATATGGTATAATTTAATTGGAAAACGATTATAAATACTATTAATACAATTTTTGTCACAGATAAAACTTTCATTTTTCAGTAGTTTATAAAATATAAGAGTTTGCCACGTGCTGAAATAAGGTATGATTTTAGCGTGTACAAAATCAAACAAAGTCACGTTTGCAAATATCTCGGATGGTAAGAAAAACTCGGGAAATATAAGCATATCATTGTGTAGTGCAACTATAAAGCTACAATATGATACCTGGATTGTTAAAATCTGTTCACAAACAAAAAAGTTTTATGAAAAGAACCAAGCCACCTATCAGAATAAAGTTATCCTAGTGTTATACAGTAGTTTCTTATCTATGTCTTATCATAGGTCTTTGTTTGGGCCTGTAACATGGGTAGTTTGTGTGGCGAACTCCTCCTTCAATTTAGTATAAATTCTGATAAGATGATATCCGTTGAAACCAAAAACAGCAATGCGAAAAAGAGAAAATTGTAGACTCAGTTTTATTGAGTCTGGTTATGCGTTATCACTGGCTTAAGCGGTATTCAATTTTCAAAACTAAAAGCACTGAAATTCATGATCTCGAGGGACCAGAATCTATAACAACACTGAGAGATTTTTTTTATTTAAGACACAGCCTTAAAGACATTACCCAGGTCCATTCAATGATTCCCCCCCCCCCCCCCCCCCCATTGTTCTCAATAGGCGTGAAAGTAACAGTAAAAGCATGATACAAGTGTGCAAAATATGGCAAGCCGTCTCATTCTGTCTAGAGAGGCCCTGACATGCAATTAGTCAAGGGGAACACACTCAAAAGACCATTGTTGGTCGGAACCCAATAGAAGTTCAACCCTTAAGAAGCCTACCACTAACAAACAAAGGGCCATATGCAAACAGGTTGGATCCAGATGAGACGTCAAGTAACCCGGCATCTTATCTGGATCCAAGCTATTTGACAGACAACATTTTCACAAATCTTTACAAACTATGAAGCACTTTCACATTTGAAGCAGACAAGCAATTTAGCAGATGAATATTTTATAAGGATTAAATACATTAAAAAAACCTGAGCGCTTATGTATATCAGAGATAAAACTCTGGACATTTGGCCTGCAGCAGAATCCATTTAACCTGCAGTTGAGGAGAGCTATAATATGTTCAAAGGCGCCCTAATTAAAGCTGAGAATTCAATTTTGTTGATGAACCAACAAGTAATAATCCTTTGAGGTTTTGATGAAATTGGCCCTGCCGTTTCCAAGAAGATCTTTAAAATAAATGACGACAGACGGCGACAGACCGGGACACAGGGCAAACACAATAGCTCACTTTAACTCAAGAAACACTGCAAATAGAGTAATCACCCGTTCTCACAGCATCTCTCGGTAAAGAATTGCTGAAATATGATTTTTCGTTAGTGTGGGTCAAGTACTTTCAGTGAAAAAAAAAGACAGATTACATAGGGCAATACTTCCAAAAGAGATGTCCCACAGAGTTATTATCCTTGGACACAGCTGCCTTTTCTCCCAACAAGGTCTATCAGAATATGTAAATACTGCTCAGAAAGTTATAATTTAACCCCTGCACCCTGTACTTGATCTCAATGAGATATATTTGTATGTGGAGTGTCATGAATGTAGGTTGAGCACTTTAGAAGACATTCACAGGCCGAACGGACAAAGCGGGGCCTATATGCTCCTTCTTATAGTTTTAGGGAGCATAATAAAAAATAAAAACATATACTGCATTAGTGACAATCTAATCATTTCCAAATCATCAAATGTAAGAGACGGGCCTCACATGGAACGCTCCAGTGGTTCTTGACAGGCAGACTGCTATAGCTCTTACCATGTGCCGCATGCTTTTTCACAGGTTAGCTGTAAAGACCCAAGCCGGCCAAGGGAATGTCTTTAAGAGGCAGGCTAATTAGCTATTGAGAAAACTTTGAAACATTTCTTTGAAAGTGCCGACAGGATTTCAGTTAATTTTGTTGGAATGGTTTTTATTCTTCAATAATATTTATAGCTATATGGCTCTTAAAAAATCTAATAAATTCAACTAAATAATATCCATTGTAATTAACCCTTTCCTTCATACACATTTTCACACATTGTCTAACAGAGTAGACCCAGATCAGATGGCTCCTATAGGAGCCGTCTGATCAGGGTCTGCTCTGTTTGCTTACGGAATTATACAGAACTGGTTCTACACTCTCTGTCGCTGTCAATAATTTCTTTGTTAATAATGCTTTAGAATAGTTTGGCTCGTTGACATTCATGATGATATTTCTTTCATTAATATTAAACAGGGAAAGGGTTTAAACAAAATGTATTTTGAGGAAATTACTTGTATCAGCGATACTACCTGTATGCATCACAGTCAAGTTTGCAATAGACACAGAATTAAAATAAATGGAACGTGGAAAGGGGCCTTTCTTCACTGTTGTGGATTCTGCATAATCAGATTTATAAATTTCCTTAAGCAAACAGAGCAGACCCTGATCAGATGGCTCCTATAGGAGCCATCTGATCTGGGTCTACTCTGTTTACAAATGCATGAAAAGGCGTTTATATGAGGGAAAGGGTTAAAACAAAATGTATTTGGAGGAAATTACTGTAGTAAAATACTTATTATATGCATTTCAGTTTAGTTGGTAATAGACACAGAGTTATAATTCTATTTGGGTTATGTAAAGTCATTCAGACCCTTTAGAAAGAAACTGAAGACTATATTTCACTCATTGCATGCTAAAAGCATATGCAATTAACTCATTCCTTCATTTCGACTCCTATGTAAAAGTTACTTTTTGAAACCATTGTAATATATAGAGAGCATTTGGTCTTGTGTATGGAGCAAAATTTAATTTAATGCTTTATTTATCACAATGGTTTCAAAACAATATGATTCCAAATTTTTTTCCTTTTCTCTAGTAAATACTCCTTTTCAGTAGATTTATTCAAAGAGATTGGGTCTATGAGGTAATGAGTTAGGCTATGCAGAATATGGCAGTATGGCTCTTGATAAGTTACCCAGTACATATAACTTGGTGTCTCACCAGTATCCAAGCTGTTAGACACTGTGTAGTTTTTCTGGAGAAATGGAGGAAAA
This sequence comes from Azorinus chamasolen, assembly GCA_963576725.1. Classification (NCBI taxonomy): domain Eukaryota; kingdom Metazoa; phylum Mollusca; class Bivalvia; order Cardiida; family Solecurtidae; genus Azorinus; species Azorinus chamasolen. The sequence continues at coordinate 64,725,517 of OY755240.1, read as the reverse complement.
ATAATTTTTAGGAATTGTAGCAGAGGAAATTTACTTGGTTAATCCTTTACTTCACAATATCAAAGGCTCAAATCTGATCAATCAAAAACTTAAGAACGAACTCGGGCTCAAATCTGACCAATCAAAAGTTTGAGAACGAACTCGGACTCAACTAAAAAGCTTTATAAGCATGGACCCTGCTCATATTTAGATGTGGTGCAAGTTTGACTACTTCAATTTGTTCAATTTTTGAGAAATTATTGACCGAGGGTGAAACAACTTGGACCCTGATGAGTTGCTGAAATAATTATCACCTGGATCAAAGCTGTTTGCAAATGTAGGGAGGTAATGCTTAGCAGGTGAAGGGTTAAACTTTTTTGGGGTACTCCAAAGTGATTGGTAGGTGTTTTGAAAGTACTGGTTGCCATGGTAACCAAATGATGAACTCTAATTGATGGAAAGATATTAGATATTATTTGACGAAATTTAGACATACATGTAGTTGGATTTTACTGAAAATTGGTATGCCGTGATATTTCGGTACTCAGTGTTTCGAAAGTATTGGTTGAATAGGTAAGTGGGCTTCGATTGGTCAAAATTTAGATATTGTTTGATATTGCTGAAAATGGGTTTGTAGGAGTATTTGATATCCATACTCAATCATAGGTGTTTCGAAATAGTTATTGCTATGGAAAAGAAGTGGTGACCTCTGATTGGTTGCAATCTGGATATTATTCCATTTTGCTGAAATTGGTGTTTGGTAAATTGGTATCGGTATTTTGGGTACCCTAAACTGAATGGCAGGTGTTTCAAGTGCTGGTTGCCATGGTAACCCAGTGGTGGTCTCCGATTGGTCTAATTTTGCTCTTCTATACCTATTGTCTGCTTCGTTTAGGGGACATCTTATAACAGAACCTGTTACAACTATTGATCTTATTTAACATATTTCAGATAAGGTGTAGGACGCATTTCAGACAATTTTTTTTCCATCTGATCACATTCCTATACAAGTTTATAATATTAACAAAGTACTATTGGCTTGTTGAACATAAACAAAAGAGTCATTACCTTGTCACAGCTTTTATTTCTGTACTACAACATTTTTACAAGAAAATTCATTTAATAAACCGATGACCATTCAAAACTTTTAAGTCTTAAAATGCAGGTTAGTCTTAATCCTTACCCTAATACAAATGCCTTTTCATGCCTTTGCAAACAGAGTAGACCCAGATCAGATGGCTCCTATGAAATTAAATTAAAGTTTCTAACAATACCAAAAATCCTGTGTATATATGACATTATAAAAAATCAGCTAATGTATATTTATTATGCCATTATTTGATTTCTTACATGAATATTCAACAGGAAAAGAGTTTATTCATAGACAAATTCTGTATATCTTTTGTAAAAAAAAGAAATCTCAATATGTACAGTATATCGTACTGTAGTATATTCCAACTCTTTAACCCTTTCCTCCATAAATACGCCTCTGTAATAGTCACTTCTTGAAACCATTGTGATAAATAGAGCATTTGCTCCATAGGAGCAAATGCTCTATTTATCACAATGGTTTCAATACTACATAATTCTAACATTTTCCTTTACTCTCTAGTAAATGCTCCTTTTCGGTAGATTTATTTAAAGAGGTTGGGTCTAAAAATAGCCTATGAAGGAATGGGTTAAATGATAAATATTAATGTAGGAAATAATACATATTCATATAAAGAATATTTATAACGGCATATGAACCAGACTTATATAATTCCGTAAGCTAACAACTTATGGATCATCTATGTCATAACAACATCTATGATGATGGGTCTACTATGTTTGCAAAGGCATTTAAAGGTGTATGTATCAGGTATAGGATTATAGTATATTTATAACATTACTAAATGATATTAACCATTTACTCCATGAATATTCATGAAGAAAATGATGACATTATGAATATCAATTGCAGGTAGATTAATTTTTTAAATGGTATATTAACTAACATATGGGATTTTTGCTCAAGCACATATTGTAGAATAAGATTGTATTATTGCAAACAGAACAGATCCTGATCAGGTGGCTCCTATAGGAGCCATCTGATCTGGGTCTGCTCTGTTTGCAAAGGCATAGAAAGGGGTATTTATGGAGTAAAGGATCAAGGCTCGCACATACCAAATCAACCTTGTGGATTTAGGAAAGACCAAGCATTGTTTACCCCTTTCCCTGTTCAATATTCGTGTAAGAAATAATGACATCAAGAATATTTGTTTTAATACATGTTTATAATCATTAACCCTTTCACCGCTGTAGTCGCATAAATGCACCACGACAAATAATGCAGTCCCAGATCAGAAGGCGGCGTCTGATCAGAGACTTCACTATTTGTCTCAATCTCTATATATGTGCTTTATTCCTTTGAAATTTGCATTTATTGATCTCATTTCCTTATTTTACTGAATGATTTAACAAACTTTGATTGCAGACGACAATTAGAAATTTGGCGCCGAAAGGGTTAATGAACACAGAAATGTTTGACCTTGGCAGAAACTGTAGAATCAGATCTATATTATTCCTTAAGCAAACAGAGCAGACCCTGATCAGACGGCTCCTACACAAGCTGATATGGTTCTACTCCGTTTGCAAATGTGTGAAAATGCGTTGATATACAGGAAAGGATTAGGGTTTAAAAATACCATTTCCACTGCTTTGTTTTCAGAAGAAAACTGATGCAACGTAAACCATTCATATATTAAAGTCATAATTTGAAATTATTATTATTATTATTTCAAATTTTGAAGGCAGAGTGCAAAACCACTGTACCACCTACATGTATATAAGCAGTTGCAAATATTTCCCACTAAATGCAACAAGTGTCAAACAGTCTGGAACTTGATGAGATACAGTAAAACCTCTCTATAACGGCCACTAAATTGTGTTAATTAGTTGGAATTTAGGGCAGGTGGCAGCTTAAAGCAAGGTGAAAGTAAAACAGAACGCTGTAGGAGCGTTCTGTTTTACTTTCACCTTGCTTTAAGCAGTCACCTGTCTTTAACACAAAATACTTTATGTAATTTAATGGCCGTTATAGAGAGGTTTTAATGTACAAAATTACTTTTGGAACAGTTGTCGGCAAAGAATATCACAAATTGATGAACAGTGCTTAATAGTTACAATATTCTCTGTATTCAAGAACATCAGAGGATGGAACACATGAATGTCATGTTCTGTGAGAAGTGTTTTAAGAAAACAATAGAAAATGGTGCCCCCACATGACAGACCTGAAAAGGGAAGACACGGTACAAGTCACTTTGATTATGCATTAGACCAAATATCAAGTCATTCCAGCATACACAAGCCAAGAAATCTTTGACTAAAATTTTACAGAACAGACGTATGTACGTACAGGTAAAATTTACTGCCCCCTTCGCATAAGGGCGGGAGGCACAAAAAAGGGGATAACTCAAAATGTGATGCAAATGTTACAGCCCTCATCATGATCTTGTGCAACTGTACTTGTTGCTGCCTGCATGTGTCAAAATTTAACCCTTCACCTGTGGAATATTCATGTAAGAAATAATGACACCATGACAATGTATTAGCTGGATTTTTATAATGGCATAGTACACAGGAATTTTGGTATTGGCAGAAACTAGAATCATATCTATATTATGCCATAAGCAAACAGAGCAGATCCTGATCAGGCGACTCCCATAGGAGCCATCTGATTTATGTCTATTCTGTTTGCGAATGATTGAAAAGGCATTTTTATGAAGGAAAGGCTTAATCCAACCTAATTAACATTTCCCTTCATATAAAGGCCTTTTTATACCTTTGCAAAGAGAGTAGACCCAGATCAGGTGGACCCTGTAGGAGCCATCTGATCATGGTCTGTTCTGCTTGCTTATAATCTGCTTCTATACTATTTGTTTTATGTAACAGTTTAACTCATTCCCCCCATCACTATTTTAGACCCAATAAATCTACAGAAAAGGAGCATTAAAGGGAGAATTTTGGAATTTTGTAGGTTTGAAACCATTGTGATATTAAACAGAGCATTTGCTCCTATGGAGGAAATTCTCTATTTATCACAACGTTTCAAAATATGACCTTTACAGAGGCACCAAAATGCATCACTAGGAGGGAATGTATTAACTAATTAATATTCACAATGGGAGGAGTCTACCATAAATATTCATCAGCTAAAGGGTTAAACTTTATCAGAGTCGTTGATAAAGGATTGCATATAAAATACTCCACCATCCTTATGTTGAGACCACTCTTTAGAATTGTCTCACAGAGAAATAAAGAAACCGTTCTTGATAAAAACTAGAAAATTGTGTCCATAGGACATGGATGCCTCCCCATAGCAATATGTCTCTAAATTAAGCACTTTTCACAAAATGTTATATATTGAAGAAAATTTCAAAGACTCTGAGAAAAACAGTTGGAGCAAGATATCCCTTCTTTACATACATCTACATCTGTGCATTGTGTAAATATGGAAAAACAGAGATAAATAGCCAAACAACAGGCCAAACATTAACCCTAAGGGACTCGTACAACTGAAACACTTCGCGTGTCGTGTACCTCATCATCTGTCTAAAATACGGTATCCAGTGCGTAGGACAGACGAGAAACACCATCCAAGAATGATTGTATGGACACTTAAATGTCAACTGCACAGGGAACAACTTCAAACCGGTTGCCCTTCAGTTCAACAATGATGCCCCAACTACACGAGATATTAACATCACTGTTCTCCTAGTTACCGCAAGAAACACCCAACATCAGACTTGGTATAAAAGCCACAATCAAAATTTTGAAAACCAAACACCTGTGTGGACTCAATTTGATCCATTAAACTCAATAACAAGTCAAAACACAAAAGAAGAAACCAAAACCCACCCCTGAAGATTCGTACAGACTTGTCTCTAAAGGCTTGTACCAATGAAGAACCTTTAACACGATTTATTCGCAGCAGCATCAGCCACATAGCTAGGCACTTGGCGACAAACAACGACGACGTAGGAAAACAAACATAAGTATGTAAAGACTGGGGGAAAAAGTATATCTGTTTGGACGCAATCAAAAACCATACAGAAACTATCCACATTGATAACCTCCAGGTTTTTAAACGCATCCCCTTACCACCACTGAAAATCACAGAAGTATTACCATGGACTCAGCCATTTGAGAGTCGGCCGAGATTCAGAATAATTCCCGGACACAAACCTTGGACCCGACTAATCAACAGCGAAAGGACTGACCAAATAATCAAAGACCACCACCCCCAACATAATATCCCCGATACTGGAAAAACCCAAGTTCTACACTATGCTACAAAATGACAGAAACACAACACTATGACAGGACACACTGGACCTAAACAGTTTTCATATACTCAGTATACAGGATGAAGATACAAAACTTGCAACAACTCAATTTTTGTACATTCACACTTTTTGGTTATGTTTAACCCTGATGAAGGCTTTTGTAAAGCTGAAATGTCGGTTCTAATAAAATTTTGTCTTCACCATAGCTGAAGATCGTTCATTCTCTTTGAGAAGTACCTTTTATCTACATATCATATCAAGGTTGTTCATCTGTAAAAGTTTGAAGTAAATCCTCCCATTTGTGTATGAGGAGTTGGAAACACAGGATTTGCATTACGGACAGACAAAAGCAAGGCTATATGCCTCCCACTTTGTGTGGGTTTGGGGGCATAATTGTTTTTAATTTACGCACCATATATATGCTTCTATTTATTTTTATAAATAATTTTCAATAAGCTAAGGACCTTCTTTATCTATATGAATAGTGGATTCATTATTACACAAATTCCTCGGCAGATATATGCAGAATTTCAATGAATGTTCATTGAATCGTATGGTTGCATCTATCAACTGCCTGTGTACATCCATCAGATTGTATGTATCATCTGCCTGTCTATCTGTCACAGTTTAGTTCTTAGACTTTGTGCAAATGAGAATCACTAGTTCTTTCTCTCTTTATTCATATCTGACCTTCAAGCCTTGTCTTTTGTTTGACTAACACAGACTTGAACGAAATCAAAATCTTGCATTGCCATTTGCTGCAATACACATTAAATTTGTTCCCATGGCAACCAACAATTTCTGTTGGCATACAGTTAGTTTCACTGTGGGGCATCAATAACCAGGTCATCATCATCTTCATCTTTTATGTCAAGCATAGCATCACTGAAAAAACAGCAAAATGGTGAAAAGTAGGATATTATTAACCCTTTACCTCATAGGCTATTTTTAGATCCAACCTCTTTGAAAAAATCTACCAAAAAGGAGCATTTACCAGAACAAGAGCACCGCAAATGGGTGCGAACGCTTGTCTGTTATCATTTTAATATGTGTGGATAGGCCTTGTCAAGATGAACATGCATACCAAAAATGAAGGTTGTAAATGAAAAATTGAAGAAGTTATGGTCAATGTTAAGATTTCGGACAACAAAGCGGACACCGGAGTTACGACAATAGCTTATGATTTTTTCGAAACAGACGAGCTACAAATGGGTGATTTAAGAATTGTGTAGTTATGAAACCATTGTGATAAATGGAGCATTTGCTCCAATTGAGCAAATGCTCTATTTATCACAATGGTTTCAAAATGGGATTTTTACAATGGCGTCAATATGAGGGAATGAGTTAACCCTTTATTCCATAAATATGCATTTTAACACCTTTGCAAACAGTGAAGCCCAAGCTCAGATAGCTCCTACAGGAGTGGTCTGATCAGGGTCTGCTCGATTTGTTTATAGAATATTATAGACCTAATTCTACAGTTTATGCCATGGCAAAGATTTCTTGTTAATATTCCATTTAAAAGCATAACCTAATTAATATTCATGATGTCATTATTTCTTACATAAAACATTCATAGAGTAAATGGTTACCTTGTTGAATATTTATGGAAGACTAAATTATGAATATTGATTTAATTATTTATCAGAAATATAAAATATAAGATAATATAAGATATTTATTGCTATGCCAACCAGTAGAGAATCAGTTATGGAATATATGGATTAAACAATTTTTGGTAAAGGAAATTTGTCCAGTGGTTCCAAAGACATTTCTACTTTTAACTTATTAAGAAAACTAGCCCCCGCCCTTAGTGGCCATTCAACAAATGACATCATGAATACTAATTAGATTAATTTGTTATAATAGCAGATAAACACAGGAAATTTTGGTCAAGGCAGAAGCTCTTGAATTCTATCTATATTATATCATAAGCAAACAGAGCATACCCTAATCAGATGGCTTCTATAGGAGCCATCTGATCTGGGTCTACTCTGTTTGCAAAGGCGTATTTAAGGCGTAAAGGGTTGAAACAACTCAAAGTTGTTAACAATTTTTGTAGAGGGTGCAATTCCAGACACGGAGATTGTCATAGTTTTTCTTGTCAATTACCATGGTAACCAAAGCTCTACATAAATTTTAATTATTTAACCAAAAATGACAGAAGACCTCACAATGACAATTTCTGTCACAACCGGTCCAAGTGTTACAGAAGAGATGTTGTTTAAGTAAATTATTGATGTCAGACACAGCACTATCAGAATAGCCCACGTTGAGCACATCGTGCCCAGGTGAGCTAAAAATTATGTCACATACAAATGCTCATCATGTTGATCATTTCTGTCAAGTATCATAAAAATGCAGCAAAACCACAGAAGTAGTTTGCTCTACAATTTCCAGAGATCGACATACTGACTACTATACATCCCCTCCCTAATAACAATTACTTAACCCTTTACACCATGAATATTCATGTCAGAAATAGTGATGTCACGAATATTAACTAGATCAATTTTTGAAATGGCACATTAACCCTTCGCTTGCTGAATTTTAAAACACATTTCTCCTTCTTTACCCCTGCCCTGTTGTATAATTACATATATCTTCACTATGTACAAGTATTTCGCTGTGCAATCACTGCTGTGGAGTGTGCTGGTTGCACAATCAACTTGTAAATAGTGCAGACCCTGATGAGACAGCTCCTGCAGGAGCTGTCTCATCTGGGTCTTCACTATTTACTGGTAGGTATATTGACGTGAGTAGCAAGCGAAGGGTATATCCATGAAATTTTTACTGAAGCAGGAACTGTAGACTCAGATCTATATTATTCCATTAGCAAATAGAGCAGACTCTGATCAGATGACTCCTACAGGAGCCATCTGATTTGGGTCTTCCCTGTTTGCAAAGGCCTAAAAAGGCATATTTATGGAGTAAAGAGTTAAAGTGCAAAGTATTTATAAATTATAATGAAGCATTAGTCTTTACTTGCTACGTGTTTTTAAAGTGATTGAAATTACATAAATAATTTTATTTATATGCTGAAAAGAAGTGTGCATTGTATCGCAAGAAAACTGAATAAATGCTGAAGAAAACAAACTTTCATGTGTTAGATAACTAGGACCCAAATGTTATTTGTTGATGTATTAGAACATTGTACTTATTCAGGTTGGTTTTAGTTTCGTAACTACATGTATTTGAAATGGGCCAATAATATTTTGTTGTACATCACAACTTATCTCTTTCCCTGTTCTATGTTTATTCCAAATTTATCTACTAAAATATTCATGGACAAAAAAGTTTTAATGAAATATGGAAGGTGGAACATTGTAGCCATTTTAGTGAGTAAAGAAACAGATCTATTAAATTCCATTAGCAAACGGAGCAGACCCTGATCAGACCGCTCCTATAGAAGCCGTCTGATCTGGGTCTACTCTGTTTGCAAATGCATGAAAACACATTTATATGAGGGAAAGGGTTATAAAATCAACAACAAGAGCACCGTAAGCGGGTGCGAATGCTCATCTGTCGGCAATGTCAAGACAAACATGCATACCAAAAATGAAGGTTGTAAATGAAAAATTGAAGTTATGGTCAATGTTTAGATTTCAGATGACGATGACGACAAAGACGCGGACGCCAGGGTTACGACAATAGCTTGTGATTTCTTCGAAACAGAGGAGTTAAAAACGGTTTATTGTGTATAACATGGGGCATTTTTTTTATACAAGTTCAAATGGACAATCTTCATATTAACCCATTCCCTCATAGGCTATTTTTAGATCCAACCACTTTGAATAAATCTACCGAAAAGGAGCATTAACTATAGAAAAGGAAATTTTTAGAATTTTTTAGTTTGAAACCATTGTGATAAATAGAGCTTTGCTCTTATAGGAGCAAATGCTCTATTTATCACAATGGTTTCAACATGTGACGTAGAAAGGTGCATTCATGGAGAAAAGGGTTAAGAAAAACTGAACATGATCAATACCATAAGTTTTTATGATTTTACTGAAAATATGTGTTAATTGTAGAGACTCACTTTAACACTTTCCCTGTTATAATTTCAATACCTACTGAATATTCACGGACAAAATAGTTATAATGGAAGGTGGAACATTGTAGCCATTTTAGAAAGTAAAGAATCGGAACTATCAAATTCCATTAGCAAACAGAGCAGACCCTGATCAGTTGGATCCGTCTGATCTTGACCTTCACTGTTTGCAAATTCATGAAACGGTATTTATATGAAAGAAAGGGTTAAGACATTACTCTTTCATCCTACTATTATTTAAAATGGTTTATAATTATGTCCTACCTGTCCAGATTGGAATTGTCATTGCTAAATATCTCCATAGGTAGTAATGCAGGGGCTTTCTCTATACCAAACATTTCCTGTTTTGATTCCAGATGGCGCTCTAACTCTGCCCTTGACATTGGATTTGTAGCTGGGGCAGACTTTTTAGTTGCTGGAATTAATATGATACAGACTTTTTAGTTGCTGGAATTAATATGATAAAGGTGCTTATTCAAATACTAAAATTGTCATTTCTCCACCAAATCCTATGTTGTGACCACTCTCTTTGAGACGATTCTAAACAGTGGTCACAACATAGGGTTTGGATGAGAAATAAAGGAGTTATTCTAGAAAATGCTTTAACCCTTTACTCCATAAATACGCCTTTCTACGCCTCTGTAAAAAGTCACTTTATGAAACCATTGTGATAAATAGAGCATTTGCTCCTACAGGAGCAAATGCTCTATTTATTACAATGGTTTCGAATCACAAAATTCTAACACTTTCCTTTTCTCTAGTAAATGCTCCTTTTGGGTAGATTTATTCTAAGTGGTTGGATCTAAAAATAGCCAATGGAGGAAAGGGTTAATTTAGGCATCTGGACCTCTGTATGCATATATTTCAATGAACTAAATTCTTTATGCTACGTTTATCTTGTCCAACTGGTTCCAAGAAAATACTATAATGGTTACAGCATTCTGTGAAAAGACTTTAAGATTCACACAACTGCATATAAATACTGATTCAATAAATAGATTTCATGAAAGCAGAGTCATTGATAAAGATGTGTATGGTATTCAAATACTACCGGTAAAATCACCATTTCTCCACCAAATGCTATATTATTACCACTCTTTAACCCTTTCCTCCATAAATACGCCTTTCTACGCCTCTGTAAAAGACACTTTATGAAACCATTGTGATAAACAGAGCATTTGCTCCTATAGATTTCAAACTACAAAAATTCTAAAATTTTCCTTTTCTCTAGGTAATGCTCCTTTTCGGTAGATTTATTCAAAGTGGTTGGGTCTAAAAATAGCCTATGGAGGAAAGGGTTAAAGTCATCTTGAAGAGTTTATTTATCTTGTCTGGGCCTGATATTCAAATACATGTACTAAAATCACCATTTCTCCACCAATTCACACAATTCTATACAGGGGTCACAACATAGGGTTTAGCGGAGAAATAAAGGAGCTATTCTTGAAAATGTTTTTATTTATGCATCTAACATGGGCCTCTGGATAAAGATGTGTATTTTATTTCAAATACTTATGACATTATTTCTTCACCAAATGCTATGTTGTGACCACTCTTTAAAATAGTCTATAAGAGACTTGTGGCAACTCTTTGGAACCATCTCAAAGAGATGATTCTAAAGAGTAGTCACAACATTGGGTATAGTGGAAGATGATTCTACAGTTACTGCCATAGTCATGGTGTAAAGGGTTAAAATACAACCAAGATTTAACTTTTGGACATTTAATTTTAGTAAATGTCATCTGCCAAAATTTTTGTCGCCTACGATTTCAATGTTTTTTATTTTTCAGCAATTTCTTCTCACAAATACAGTCATGGTGTCTACACAGTTTAGATTCTGATGAGATGCAGAGTATCTCCGTCTCCTCTGGATATCCAAACCGCTGGTATAGGTTATCACCAATTGGCCACTATACTCTGGCAGCCATAACTGTGTATTCTGTAAACATGACCTGGTTAACCCTTTCACCACCGCAGTTGCATAAATGCACCACGACAAATAGTGCAGTCCCAGATCAGCCTCCGCCTTTTCAAGGCGGCGTCTGATCAGGGACTTCATTATTTGTCTCAAACTCTATTTCTATATCTGTGCTTTATTCCTTTGAAGTTTGCATTAATTTATCTTATTTCCGTATTTTACAGAATGATTTAACAAAATTGGATTGCAGACGACAATTAGAAATTTGGCACCGAAAGGGTTAAGTTGATAATCAATAACAGGATTAGCAAGGTGGCTGTTGCACGATTTTTTGGAGGACTTAGCAACCATTCATTTATTGAACATAGGAGTCTTGAAAACAGGTGGTTGCTTTATGCAAAACAAAAGTAATGCAGAAAGCTCCTATAAGAGCTTTCTGCATTACTTTTGACCTGCATTAAGCTACCACCTGCCTTACAGACCAACAATCAGACTTCTTTTTGATGGCTGCTTATGACAGGTTCTACTGTATTAAAATGTTGTATTACACCCCAATAGCAATTTAATCCATTATTTCGCGAGTTCAGAATTATCTCTGTCTATTTATAGCATGTCAGGAGATAGAAAATGTATAAATGTTTACCTTTCTTCTTTGAAGCTGTTTTAGTTTTTTTCTTTGCTGGGCCCTGAGAATTTAAAAGACAAATTTGATGATAATGATTCTACTAGAAAACAATAACTCAATAAACTAGAGGTTTTGTCACAAAAACGGATGTCTCCCCTCTAATAAAAACAATATGTAAAGGGAAATCACTAAAAATGTTATGGACTTGATGATTGATACTTCCCCTCATTATGCGCTTTCCACACCACATTTTTCAAGAAGAAAATGATAACAGCTAATAAAAATAAAAATATTGATACCAGAGTTATGGCCTTTGTGCATGACGCTTACTTTCATCATGCTCTTTCCATAAATGAAATGTCATTCCAATAGCATCAGTCGAACAGGAGGTATTGATCGGACAAAAAATGTAACAAAGGGCAATAACTCCAAAAGTATTGAAGCCAGAGTTATGGCCTTTGTTCATGACACTTTCTCTCATCATGCTCTTTCTATGTATAAAGTTTCAATACAATGGCAAGAGCAATGTAGGAGTTATCGTCCGGACAAGAAAGCACTAAACAAATGTACAAGGGGCAACAACTCAATTTATTGAAGCCAGAGTTATGGACCTTATGCATGACACTTTCTCTTATCATGATCAATCCATATATGAAGTTTCACTCCAATGGCATGTGCCATATAGGAGTTATCATCCTGACAAAAAATTGTGTGTTTTTTTTACAAAGGGCAATAACTCCAGTATTAGTGAAGCCAGAGTTATGGACCGTGAACATGACACTTTCTCTTATCATGATCTTTCCATGTATGAAGTTTCAATCCAATGGAATGAGCCATATAGGAGTTATCGCCCGGAAAAAAAATTGTTAAAAAAATTACAAGGGCAATAACTCAATTATTAACGAAGCCAGAGTTATGGACCTTGTGTATGACACTTCCTCTCATCATGATCTTTCCATATATGAAGTTTCAATCCAATAGCATGAGCCATATAGGAGTTATCGTCCGGACAAAAAATGTGCATTTTTTTAAAAGGGGCAATAACTCCTATATTAGTGAAGCCAGAGTTATGGACCTTGTGCATGACACTTCCTTTCATTATGCTCTTTCCATATATGAAGTTTTAATCAACTGGCATCAGGCATATTGAAGTTATCGTCCAGACAAAAAAGTGTGATTTTTTCTTAACATGGGGCAATAACTCCATTATTAGTGAAGCCAGAGTTATGGACCTTGTGCATGACAATTCCTCTCATTATGCTCTTTCCATATATGAAGTTATCGTCCGGACAAAAAGTGTGACGGACAGACGACGGACGGACAGACAGACAACTCTCATGAAAACAATATGTCTCCCCCATATGAGACATAATTAACTGTTTAAAGATTCATAATAACACTTTATCTCATAGAAACGACTTTTCACATTTTTGCAAACAGGGTAGGCCCATACTGGAGAGCTATTGTAGGAGATATCTGATCAGTGTCTGCTCTGTTTGACTATGGAATTACATAGACCTGATTCCACACTTTATGCCATGTCCATAAAATCCTGTGTTCATATACCAATATAAAAAAGTCAGCTAATAACTTTCAATTTGCAATACACAGCTGTCTGTTTTAAAGTGCAGAATAGGTTCTCTTTTGAGAGGTTAAAGAGAGGTTTCAAGACTTAAGCGGCCATCGAATAGATTTAATCATTATTATAATTATAAATGGGGGAGACATAATAATTGTTATAATGTAGAATAATATCTATATCATACCATAAACACAGCAGACCCTGATCAGATGGCTCCTATAGGAGTCATCTGATCTGGGTCTACTCCGTTTGAAAAGGCGTAGAAAGGCGTATTTATAGAGCATAAAAGGGTTAAGAAATGGCTACTCAAATAAAGGAAATACTAAGGACATACCTGGGCAACAGATGTGAACCCCATGCCTCCCAAAACAGCAGATGGGTCAAAACCTACTGGCATGGTACCTTTTTTCCTGAAAAAAAACCCATGAGCTACAAATATATTTCAACACAAACACTGAATCTTATTTAAACCTACCCTTACTAGGTTCAACAAGGCAGTCCAAGGGACAATTATATCCCCCACTGCCAAATTTGAAGGTTAGAACACTTGGACCTTCAAATGTTACCTTGACCTTGGGTCGACATGACTGCCGCAAGTGCTCTGCACATCGTCTCAATTTAGCTAACATTTGACTCAAGTTTTATGAAAATCCTTCAAAGAGTTAGAAGATATAGAGTGGACACGAAAATGTAATGGAAATTGAAGGTTAAAAACTTGACTTTCAATTGTGACCTTGGCCTTGAGTTGACATGACAGCTACATGTGCTCTGCACACCATCTGAACTTGGTTAACATTTGAGGAAAGTTTCATGAAAATCCTTACAGGGGTATAGGAGATATGAAGCAAACACTAAATTACACTTGATTATCAAATGTGATCTTGACCTTGAGCCGTATTCTGTACATTGTATCAATTTAGCTAACATTTGCCTCAATTTATATGAAAATCCTTCAAAAGGCCTAGAAGATATGGAGCGCACACGAAAATGTAAAGGAAATTGAAGGTTAAAACACTTGACTTTTAGATGTGACCTTGACCTTGGGCTGACATGACTGCTATATGTGTTCTGCACAATGTCTCAACTTGGTTAACACTTGAGGCAAGATCCATGAAAATCCTTTCAGGGGTATAGGAGATATGGAGTGGACACAAAATTGTTAGACAGACGAAGGCCATTCCTATGACCCCCTCCTACTCAGTGGCGGGGGATTAACCTAGGGATTAAAATATAGGAGCAAATGCTCTATTTATCAAAATAGTTTCAAACTACAAAATTCTAAAATTCTCCATTTCTCTAGTTAATGGTCCTTTTCGGTAGATTTATTTAAAGAGGTAGAGTCTTAAAATAGCCTATTAAAGTGGGAATGGGTTAAGTATCACTACTCTATTATCTATCAGTTTCTCTGTAACCTTTTTTTGCATTATGCATGTTTTGTCACACTACTGCTGGCATATTCCTTCAAACACAGAGACCTAGATAAGATGCATAAATTAAAAACATTTCCAAGAATAGCTCCTTCTTTTCTCTACCAAACACTATGTTGTAATCAATGTTTTAGAATTGTCTCTTCAAGCCAATTCTAAAGAGTAGTCACAACACTGGGTTTGCAGTGATTAATCTAGAAATTTGAACCATGAGTCCCAGGACTCGCTAATCTGAAAACAATGAGTCCCACAGGAAAACTATGAGTCCCAAACTAAATTGACGAGTCCCAAAGCATAAAATTATAAGAAAACTGATGTTAAATCATAATTTTGCAGTTACATTCTAGTTTTGGAACATTTATTGCATTATAGTTATAAGTATAACCAGGTTTCCTGGCTAGTCTCATCAATTAGCTGTTAACGTTTCCCTGTTTTGTTTATACCAAGTACCAGTACTGTACCTAGTGAATATTCATGGAAAAAGTAGTTATAATCAAATATGGAAGGTGGAATATTGCAGACATTTCAGAAACTTTAAAGAAACTGATCTATCAAACTCCATTAGCAAATGGCAGACCCTTTTCTGACAACTTCTATAGGAGCCTTCTGATCTGTGTCTACTCTGTTTGCAAATGTGTGAAAACACGTTTACATGAAGGAAAGGGTTAAGACAGCATGGATGTCGAATATTGTCAAAACCGAAAGTAGATCGATACCACCATTCAGAGTACCCATGTGTGGACTACTTACTTGGCACGAAGCAACAAAATGATATTTTCGATAGTGTGTACATTTACCATGCATGTTTGGCCTGATATTTGTCGCATATGCAGCAAAACATGAAATCAAGTCGACCATCCGTTGCCTAACAGAAGTCAGACCATCCGTTGCCTAACAGAAGTCAACTAGGAGTAAGTCGCCAACCACTTTGGTCAGAACTCTTTCTCTCTTTAAGCTGACAGTCGTTATTTTCCTCCATTACATCGGATTCGGATCCTTATTTTGATCCACGAAAGTTGAAATCATGTCACTGGGACACAACTGACCTAACATGGTTTGATTTGAGTCGATCTTAGCGACTATTTTCGGTAGCAGCATCTTGGGTTATCCGGGGTCTTTTGGTGCTGCCATTTTAAAAGGAACGTTTTCATTGGCTCATTACGAATATCCTTCTGCATACTAGCCAATCAAAATCATTGTTGTAAAATACATACAATAGTTGGATGTTGATATCGCTACGGTGTTCTAGTAGTTTCACTACGTGGAATTAACTTCAACGGCTACACGCAGCCATATTTTAATGCGTCCTTTAGGACACTTACACATCAGAATGATGCGTTTTTTGCTATTTTAATGCGTCTCTAACGCAGGACGCAGACCTAGATTAATCACTGGGTTTGGCGGAGAAATGACAATTTTTATTATCTGAATTGTAGCTTTATCTACTGTTCTGGACCAGGCATAAATTGGTTAAAATCATTGCAGAGTTCTAATGAAACAATCACAAAGAAAACAAAAATAACCTTTTAAGAGATGTACCCTCATGTTTTTGAGATTCTGTTTCGCTGTCACTGGAGGCAGTCATATCCGAGTCACCAGATGAATCATCAAGCTTCTCATATTGCAACAACCGGTCAAGGAGAAAACTGTAAAATCAAAGATATTTCAGGCAATTAAGGAGGAGTAAGCTTAATGGCAGACATTGAAGTTTGATGTTACAAAACAACTTAATTAATTACATTCCTCAAAGCATGCTAAAACATTACTTTAACAACAAGAAATTCTATTATATAAAATGTATGATTTTATATTAGTAGACATACATCTATCAAGGTTTGACTTTTTAATTTTTGTCTCTAAATTCATATGCAAGTAAAACTGGCAGTAATTTACAGCTGACTATACAGGCTATGAGGAAGTTGAGCCAGATTTTCTTGCCGTTGTATGTTTGTCAAGACAAAAATACAAGAGTCAATTATTGATATGGTGATTCTTATACAGTAGAACCTGTCTTAAGTGACCATCAAAAAGATGTTTAATTATGTGTCTGTAAGGCAAGCAGGAGCTTAATATAGGTCAAAAGTAATACAGAAAGCTCCCAAAGGAGTTTTCTACATTACATTTGCCATGCATTAAGCAACCACCTGTTTTTAAGACTCCAATTTTCTATAAATGAATGGCCACTTAGGACAGTTTCCACTGTACAAGTCTTTCAGTTTATTGTCAAATCTAAAGTAGTAATATGGAATTATATAAATCTAATTCAACAGTTTCTGTCCTGTTAAAATATTCCTTTACGACAAGAGTGTCAAGCAATTTGGATCCTGATGAGATGCTGATTTACTTACAAGCTGTTTGAAAATGCCAGTCACGTTGCAGGATACAGGTTAACCCTTTCCTCCACAAATATGCCTTTCTACGTCTCTGTAATAGTCAGTTCTTGAAACCATTGTGATAAATAGAGCATTTGCTCCTTAGGAGCAAATGCTCTACTTATCACAATGGTTTCAATACTACTCCTTCTCTCTAGTAAATGCTCCTTTTCAGTAGAATTATTCAAAGAGATTGGGTCTAAAAATAGCCTATGAGGGAATGGGTTGACCACAGTAATAATCAAGTCAAATATCTCACTTAAAGCACAAACTGTGAAAACAGTGTAAACTGTGTAACTCTACTGTTACAAGCAGATATAACAACCGATCCTCCTACAGTCTCTTTTTGGGAGCTGATGTACAACATAAAAAATTGTGACAGACAAGGGCAAATTTAAATGTACCCCCCCCCCCCCCCAAACACACACACTAACTCCCAACATTCACCTCATACTCAGAGGTACAATGTAGAGGCATAAAAACATTTACAGCTTCTGGTCATATCAACTGCTCCAGTTAACTACATTAACAAGAGTGTTCGGAGGAACACATGTGTCACCTGCTCGCAGCTGACACAAAAACTTATTGTTAATATGAAAAAGGGGAATAACTAAAAAAACATTGATGCTGGAGTTATGCCCTTGTGCATGACATTTCCTCTCATCATGCTTGTTCCATGTGTGAAATTTGAAAGCTCTATAATGATTAGTTTAGAAATGACAGCCAAACAAGAGATGTTTGTAAAACATGTATACCCCCCAGACCCCCTGACCTTTGATCTAGTTACCTCAACTATAGAGGTCATCTAGCGGTCATGACTAATCACCACAGCAACTTTGAAGATCCTAAGCCAAACTACTGATCATTTATTGATCTGAAAACATTTCATATATTTAGGTCATGGTGACCTTGACCTTTGACCTAAACAACTATAGGGGTCATCTATTGGTCACGACCAACTACCACAGCAAGTTTGAAGATCCCGAACCAAACCATTGAGCAGTTATTAATTGGAGACCATTTCATCAGTTAAGGTCATGATGACCTTGACCTTTGATCTTGTGACCTCAAAATCAATAGGGGTCATCTAGTTGTCATGACCAATCACCACAGCAAGTTTGAATATTCTAAGCCAAACCCTCGAGCAGTTATTGATCGCAAAACATTTCACCAGTTAAGGTCATGGTGACCTTGACCTTTGACCTAAAAAGTAATAGGGGTTATCTATTGGTCATGACCAACCACCACAGCAAGTTTGAAGATCCTAAGCCAAATCCTTGAGCAATTATTGATCGCAAACCATTACACCAGTTAAGGTCACGGTGACCTTGACCTTTGACCTAGTGACCTAAAAAACAATAGGGGTCATCCAGTTGTGATGACCAACCACCTAAGCAAATTTGAAGGTCCTAAGCCAAATCCTTGAGCAGTTATTGATCAGAAACCATTTTACCAGTTAAGGTCATGGTGACCTTGACCTTTGACCTAGTGACCTCAAAATCAATAGGGGTCATCCAGTGGTCATGACCAACTACCACAGCAAATTTGAAGATCCTAAGCCAAACCCTTGAGCAGTTATTGATCAGAAACCATTTTACAAGTTAAGGTCATGGTGACCTTGACCTTTGACCTAGTGACCTCAAATACAATAGTGGTCATCCAGTTGTCATGACCAACTACCACAGCAATATTGAAGATTCTAAGCCAAACCCTTGAGCAGTTATTGATTGCAAACAATTTCACCAGTTAAGAGCATGGTGACCTTGACCTTTGACCTAGTGACCTAAAAAACAATAGGGGTCATCTAGTGGTCATTATCAACCACCACAGCAAATTTGAAGATCCTAGGCCAAACCCTTGAGCAGTTATTGATCGCAAAACATTTCACCAGTTAAGGTCACGGTGACCTTGACCTTTGACCTAGTGACCTAAAAAACAATAGGACTCATCTAGTTGTCATGACCAACCACCACAGCAAGTTTGAAGATCCTAAGCCAAATCCTTGAGCAGTAATTGATCGCAAACCATTTCACCAGTTAAGGTCATGGTGACCTTGACCTTTGACCTAAAAAACAATAGGGGTCATCCAGTTGTGATGACCAACCACCTAAGCAAATTTGAAGGTCCTAAGCCAAACCCTTGAGCAGTTATTGATCAGAAACCATTTTACCAGTTAAGGTCATGGTGACCTTGACCTTTGACCTAGTGACCTCAAAATCAATAGGGGTCATCCAGTGGTCAGGACCAACTACCACAGCAAGTTTGAAGATTCTAAGCTAAATCCTTGAGCAGTTATTGATCGGAAACCATTTAACCATTTAAGGTCATGGTGACCTTGACCTTTGACCTAGTGACCTCAAAATCAATAGGGGTCATCTAGTGGTCATGACCAACCACCACAGCAAATTTGAAGTTCCCAAGCCAAACCCTTGAGCAGTTATTGATCGGAAACTATTTCACCATTTAAGGTCATGGTGACCTTGACCTTTGACCTAGTGACCTCAAAAACAATAGGGGTCATCTACTTGTCATGACCAACCACCACAGCAAGTTTGAAGATTCTAGGCCAAGTCGTTTATTAGTTATCATTCGGAAACCATCGATCTACCGACCGACCGACCGACCGACCGACCGACAGACCGACCGACCGACATGTGCAAAGCAATATACCCCCATTTTTTCAAAAGGGGGGTATAAAAATGAAAGTGTGACAGACAGACAGATGGACGGACAGACGACGGAAAAGTGATCCCTAAGTGACACACTGCCTCTCGGCAGGTGACACAAAAATTCTGAAAACCACAAAATAGTGTCCTAACTGTGTGACTGTGGCTTATACTGTTAATAGTCATACCTTCTGTCTCTGGAAACTTTTAGCAACCTTCGCTGAGCCTTCCTCAGCTCCTCCAAAAAGCATTCCTGTTCCTATACAATAAGGAAACAAAAAGAACAGCCATGAATAAAGGGGATACCTGTATTTAAAATATGAAGCTTGTAATTTCTCTTTCAAAGCCTCTACAGGGACCACTCCTCAGCACTGACTCTGGTTTACTGGAGAAATTCTTGAATAAATGTTTAACCTTTTCTTCCATGAATATTCATGTAGAAATAATGACATCATTAATATTAATTATATTTATTGTTATAATAGCACATAGCCACAGATTTGTTTTGGTCATGGAAGAAACTAGAATTCTATCTATATTATATCTTAACCAAACAGAGCAGACCTAGATCACATGGCTCCTACAGGAGCCTTCTGATCTGGGTCTACTCTGTTTGGAAAAGCTTAGAAAAGCATATCTATGGAGTATAGGGATAATGTATCTATCATATATAAGTTTCAGCTTTAACCTTTAGTGTGCTTAGTACATGCTTCTCTGCATGCTTCATGCACTACTACTCTCAATGTTTGCTTTTTCCTTAAGACAGAACAGAGAATTTAAACCTTTATTTAATCCTTTATCTGTTCAATATTCATGTAAGAAAATTATGACATAATGATGAAATTTAACTCATTCTCTCCTAGGCTATTTTTAGACCCAACCTCTTTCAATGTATCTACCGAAAAGGAGAATTAACCAGAGGAAAGGAAAAAAAATAGAATTTTGTAGTTTGAAACCAATATGATAAATAGAGCATTTGCTCCTATAGGAGCAAATGCTCTATTTATCACAATGGTTTCATAAAGTGACTTCTATAGATGCGCAAAAATGTGTCACTAGGGGATAATGTGTTAATTCGATTGTTATAACAGCACACTGACACAGGAATAGTTTTGCTATGGTAAACCCTGTAGAATCATATCTACATTATACCATAAGTAAACAGAGCAGACCCTGATCAGACTGCTCCTCTAAGAGCAATCTAATCTGGGTCTTCTCTTTTTGCAAATGCATGAAAAGGCATTTATATGAGGGATAGGGTTAATGAATATTCATGCAAGAATTTATTGATTTATAAATATTAATTCTTGTATTAAAAGTACAAAATAAGGACATTAAACATTCATTGCAGACAACCATCTCCGGAAAGTTAAGATAACTAGGCCATGGTAATTTTATTTTTTTGTATTCTTTGCGAAGCAATAGAATACAAAGGTGGCGTTCCACAGCCTAACCCATGGTACCCTCGCCGACCTGACAATATAGTGCAATTTATTGACCTGCATACGATGGATACAAACGGTGTTTAATAACTTTGCATCCCGAAACAATCGTGGTATACTATATCTAACATGAAAATGCTTCGTAACATAAGCTTCGGCTTAGTATGTGTAAAAATCAACAAACCCCCACAATATAAAGCAATGTGTAAGAAAGGCACACAGATATACAAATATCAGTCACATGAAATCACGTGATCATAACATGAATGAAAATACTCAATGAATAAAGAAGCGTGCTTCAGATGACCTTATGCAAGCGATTAGGCCATCACGCCCATAATTGTGAGTGGTCAGTGTGATAATAAGCATAGTGGGAAACGGCTGAAGTGTCAGCTGCAACTGTATCATCAACTAGATAGAGTGTTAATCCCTTCCCTTATAGATACGCAATTCCATGCCAAAGTGAACTTATTCGATATCAGATTGATGCCATGCAAAGAATACTGCAGCTTCTACAACGCTTTGCATTTTTGAAGAAGGGACCACATGTTTTTAGCAATGTTGGTAGAGGATCACAAGGAGGCTTTTCCGATCAAGTATGATTCAATTCTTACCACTAGTATTGGAGATGTCTAAAGATTTTTCCTTTTGTTGCCATGGCAACCAGAGATCTACATGAGTCCAGATTCTTTTAGCACTTTTGATAGAGCATTCTGCTCAGTGGTTTTAGAGATGTCATTTAAAGCAACTGATGGATGTCGGACAGTGAGCGATAATAAAAGCTCACCTGAGCATACTCAGGTGAGCTAAAAAGTGTGTCAAAACAAGCATGAGAACTGGTCAGACAGCTGAAAAAAAAAATACACGTATTACATAAAATTATGCCATTTCTGATAAATCAAGGGCACTCTAGATCCATTTATCAGATTTTGCCTATAATCTAACTCAGACTAGAGCTGATGAACATCAATATCTAAGTTTGCATAAGATCACTTGAGAATTGTGGATGTAAGCGTATAACCAAACTAACTGTTGATGGATGGATAGATGGATGGATGGACAGATGGACTGGCAATGGACATTCAACAACCTTAAAAGCTCACCTTGAACATTTCTGGCTCAGGTGAGCTTAACATAAATGCTCTGAGATTTGGAATAGCACAAATGAAAATGTATAATTGAGCATACTCACATAAACAAGAAACTTGAGTTTTTTCTTCAGTACTTTGTACTTCTGTTTGTAGTCTATCTGGTGCTCCATGGTTTGCAAGTTAAGTCATAGAAATGCTCAAACTTTGTCTGAAACAAGAAAAACAGACTCTTCATAGCAAGGTCCAGTGGCTGTAAAGATTTATTAAAAGCACAAGGTATTCACCATTTTTCAAAAGTCCAGATAAGATGCGTAAATTAAAATATTTTCAGGAATAAGTTCTTTATTTCTTCACCAAACCCTATGCTGTGACAACTCTTTAGAACCATCTAAAAGAGATGATTCTAAAGAGTGGTTACAATATAGGGTTTAGTGAAGAAATGAGTATTTTAGTACTCGAGTATGCACACTTATCTGTTGCTCTGCCTATACTACAAGAATATTTAACCCTTTCCTCCATAAATACGCCTTTCTACGCCTCTGTAATTTATAACCACTTCTTGAAACCATTGTGATAAATAGAGCATTGGTCCTATAGGAGCAAATGCTCTATTTATCACAATGGTTTCAAACTACAAAATCCTAAAATTTTCCTTTTCTCTAGTAAATGTAAATGGGTAGATTCATTCCAAGAGGTTGGGTATAAAAATAGCCTATGGAGGAAAGGGTTAAGTAACATCTTAATGACATTTAGAATATTAATTTAACCTTTTCCCTGTTCAACACTCATGTAAGAAATAATAGCATCATGAATATGTATTAGCTAAATTTTTATAATGTGAACTTTTTCAAGGAAAACTTTTGCTTTGACAAAAACTGTAGAATCAGACCTATATCATGTCAAAAGCAAACAGAGCAGACCCTGATCAGACGGTTCCTATACGGTCTTCTTTGTCATACAAAGCATACTGCAGTGTCTACAATGGTTCGATTGTGACAAGCAGTGTTTTAAGAAGCCATATTACTCTTTACATATGCAGGATATATTATAAAGACCCTTGTAATCATTGTTATGGCATTGAAAGCTGTGTGAAGTTTCATTGGCTGTGTTGACTAACGTCTGTTTCTACCAACTATGAGCTTATTGGATGTGGCGCTATGTGAAGTTTGATAGGGATGGTTATACTGATACTGAAACTATGACAAAGTGTTAGCATGACCACAAATGTGAGGACACATAGATTATGGCACTTGTTTTCCTTAACCCTTTCCCTGATGAATATTCATACAGGAAATAATGACGTCATGAATATTAATAAGATTATTTTTTATAATGGCATATGAACACAGGACATATCTGCCTCAGGCAGAAGCTGTAGAATCAGATCTATATTACACCAAAAGCAAACAGAGCAGACCCTGATCAGATGGCTCCTATAGGAGCCGTCTGATCTTGGTCTACTCTTTTTGCAGATGGGTAAAAATGCGCTTACATAAGGGAAAGGGTTAATTATAGACAAGCTAGAAATGACAATGCAAAACACCCAGTCTCTTTCCTAACTCTTTCCCTGTTCAGTATTCATGTAAGAAATAATAATCTCATAAATACATGTATTTATTAGCTGAATTTTTATAATGTAAACTTTTCATGGAAATTTTAGCCCTATAGGAGCCATCTGATCTGGGCCTACTCTGTTTGCATATATATGCGTTCAAATGAGGGGAAGGGTTAAACAGCAAAAAAAACAACAATTATAAACTGTTAAAATGGAACACTTACCACTTTACTGGAAGAATATGTATGTCTTCAAACATGTGTACTTTGCCACATCAACTCCAGTGGGTACCTCAAAACATCACTGCACAACAACATGTACCTGGTACCAGTATCAAATGTTAAACAGCTGAAAAAACAACAACCTTTGAAATAACCAGGACAAAACTTATGATTAAATTTGCTAATATTGCATGAGGTATTCCTACTAAATTTAAACAAACCCTTAACCCTTTACTTCATAAATTCACCTTTCTACACCTTTGCAAACAGAGTAGACCCAGATCAGACAGATCCTATAGAAGCCGTATAGTCAGAGTCTTCCCTGTTTGCTTATAAAATAATAAAAGATATGATTCTTCAGTTTCTGCCATGGCCATACATTCCTATGACCATGTGCTATAAAATAAAATAAACAAACTACTAAATATTAATTATGTAATCATTTCTTACATGAATGTCCATAGAGTAAAGGGATAAATAAGTGTAATTTGTTTAGTTACAATCCATCTTATTGCAACAGAGAGACATATATAGCATGTTAACCCATTCCTGCATATTGACGCCATTTGATGCTGAAAAAGTCACTTTTAGAAACCATTCTGATAGAGCATTTGCTCCATAGGAACAAATGCTCTATTTATCAGAATGTTTCAAAATTACACCATTCTAAAGATTACCTCTTCTCTAGTAAATGCTCCTTTTTGATAAGACTTTTTCAAAGTGATTACAACTAAAAATAACCTAAGCGGGAATGGGTTAAACCATCTAATTCTATCAAGTATGAACTAATATTACAGTATGCCATTTTTACATCGAAGGTAACAGACGTGGTAGATTTGTACAAGGTATGGCCATGTACCTCAGACATGGTAGATTTGTACAAGGTATGGCCATGTACCTCAGACATGGTAGATTTGTACAAGGTATGGCCATGTACCTCAGACATGGTAGATTTGTACAAGGTATGGCCATGTACCTCAGACATGGTAGATTTGTACAAGGTATGGCCATGTACCTCAGACATGGTAGATTTGTACAAGGTATGGCCATGTACCTCAGACGTGGTAGATTTGTACAAGGTATGGCCATGTACCTCAGACATGGTAGATTTGTACAAGGTATGGCCATGTACCTCAGACGTGGTAGATTTGTACAAGGTATGGCCATGTACCTCAGACATGGTAGATTTGTACAAGGTATGGCCATGTACCTCAGACATGGTAGATTTGTACAAGGTATGGCATGTACCTCAGACGTGGTAGATTTGTACCTAACACATTATTTATACAGCTGCACTTTAACCCTTTACTCCATGTAAGAAATACCATAGTTACATCATGAATATTGATTACAGTACATCTTTATAATAGCAAATGGACACAGGACTTTTTGGTAATGACAGAAACTGTAGAATCATATCTATATTATATCATAAGCAAACAGAGTAGACCCAGATCAGTCGGCTCCTGTAGGCAAAAAAAGGCATATTTATGTAATGGGTTAAGGTGTACTTGCAATACAAATACCCTAATTTAAGCCCCGTTATATCAAAGTTTCTGGTCTGCCTCAACATAGTTTTTGCCCTTTGACATATTCAACCCGGTTGTAATAGGCGTGTCAGATCATTAACCCATTCCCTCATAAGCTATTTTAGATCCAATCTCTTTGAATAAATCTACCAAAAAGGAGCATTGAAATTTTTTAGAATTTTGTAATTCAAAACCATTGTGATAAATACTTTATAGAGCATTGATTTTGCTCCCATAGGAGTAAAAGCTCTATTTATCACAATGGTTTCAATAGGTTATTTTCACAGAGGCGTAGAAAGGCGTATTTATGGAGGAAAGGGTTAACTGAATTTTAACACTTCATTAATACAAGTTGTCTTTAACACCTGAACATGTACATGTATGGATGCTGCATGGGTCAGACTACAGTCTCATTAATGACCCGTAAGACAGCATGCTTATTTTGTGACAAGTGCCATCTTACACCGTTAAAACCGAAAGTAGCTTGATATCACCATTTAGGGTACACAGATATGAACTATATGACCAGACAGACCTCATGGTTTACATATAAGATGTGTAGTGATCTACATGTATCAAAGTCTAATACATGTTCACAAGAATACAATATATAACTGATTTGTCTGTGATGTTGAATGCCTCATGTCTATCTTTTGAAAATTCTAGAGTAAGAATGATTGTGATTTCTTACATTCATCTGTTTAAATTTGAATGTTGTCTGAGATATAATGTCGACTGGGCTGACAGTGACATCAAGTGCTTGACGGGCACGGACACACCATACTTCTTAACCCTTAACCTGCTGAAAAACTAAACTCTGTTCTGTAATTTGAACAGCTTGGAAACTAATGAGACATTAAGTAGATCCAAAATGACAGTCCAGTCACATCTACTGATCTAGTTGGTGATGGGTTGATGGGTTAACCCATTTCTTCATATAAATGCATTTTCAGTCATACATTTGCAAACAGAACATACCCAGATCAGATGACTCCTATAGGAACCATCTGATCAGGGTCTGCTCGGTTTGCTATTCGAATTTGAAAGATCTCTTTCCTTTCTTTCTAAAATGACTACAATGTTCCACCTTTGGCTTCCATATATTACGTTATTTATAACTATTTTGTCCATGAATATTCAGTAGGTATTGAAATTGGACTAAACATAGAAAGGGAAAGAGTTAAGCATTATGTTGCGTTGTGCTAAATCAATGCAGAATATTGTTAATACATTCTATTATGTATAAATGCATACTCTGTAAGATGGCCATCATCACGGGTGCTACTAAACAGAGTCTGGTAGAGTCCGGTAGAGTCTGGTAGAGTCCGGTAGAGTCTGGAGGCCTTTTTAGAAGTTTAAGTGCAATTTAAATATTATAATGCTGTTAAATAGCACTATTTTGTATGTTTGCAGCAGTAGTAATTAACATCCGTTAATAAATGAGAATATAATAGCTTGAAAACTCCCTGTAAATATTACCGGGGTCACACGGTAATGGCCGACCTACGTCGGATAGAGCCTGTTCTAGTTTTAGAAGTCTATATGGTATTAAATTTCCCCCTTTTTATCAGAAAACATTTTACATACATTAATTAGTGATTTTATTATAATTTCATTTCAAAGGCAGTATGGACATGATATACATGTATTGTATGACAAGATTGTTGTTTCGCCTTTTTCAGATTGGCGAAAAGTCGGAGGGTACCGGTAGTGTCTGGAGATGAAAACGGGAGTTTTAGGCCAACATTTGCAAAATTAAGCGAATTAATGTATTAATAACAAGGTAGAGATGTATCTGCAACCATATTTCACGTAAAATTGTGTAGCAATTTGTGAATAATTGGACTCAAATTGTTAGTATCGAAACCTAAGTATACGACTCTATCCGACGTAGGGCGGCCATTACTGCGTGACCCGGTAATATTTACCGGGTGTTTTCAAGCTAATATACGATCATTTTTAATGGATATTAACTACTATAGCTTCAAACATACAAAATAATGTTATATAACAGCATTATAATCTTTAAATTGCACTTAAAAGGCCTCCGGACTCTACCGGACTCTACCAGACTCACTGGGGGGAGACGTATCCCGGATATTGCTAATAAATGAGCTGTATTTTGACGCAACGGAGAGAACAGGATGGCAACGAGGGTAAGTAAATGCGTATTTTCTCTTAATTAGTTCTTTTTCGGCAATTGACAGGTGGTGCTTTTGATTCACCATACTCATATTATACACGCTATATACATGATTTGGAATCAAACAATGCAAACATTGGGGAAAATCACAAAATGAACGCCGTGCTCGCGAAAGAATGCATAACCCTCTCCCAGATTTTTTTATTTTACTGAAAGATGGAATCAAAATATAACATTCTGAATTGAGCGATCGCTTTGAATATCATTCAACTATGTATACTGAAAATTTCAGTCATATTGGTTCAAGTTTGACCAAAATATGGCCACAAACGAAAAGTCGGTTAGTCACTATTAGTGTACTGGGGATTGATAAAAGGTGTACTGGGTATTGCATATTGTCAAAATTTGGTGTACTGGGGATTGCACATTACACTTTAGTTGTTTTTTGGCTTATTCACCAGCATAATAATTTGAAAAGACCTCTGAAAAGTTTATTAAACCAATATTCTTCTATTTTCATCATAGAGTAGTGTTTAAAGGAAGGTCTAGTTTTGACTTGATGGGGTGTTAATTGGATTGTTTATTGTGGTTTGGTCCCACCAAACTTGATAGTTATTGCATCATATTAACCCATATCCTCCAGTACTTTCGTCTGCTTTGAAATTGCCGTCTGCAAAACAATATTTAGATCTAAATACGATTTGTACATACATCAGAATCTGTATGCTATGCTACCTCTGATCTGGATCCAAACTGTTTGCAAATAACAGTCAAGAGGCCACCAGCAGGATAAAGATAAATTGCAACTAACCCTTATCCTGCTGGTCGTGTCTTGACTGTTATTTGCAAACAGTTTTGGATCCAATTAGATGCTGCATAATGTCGCGTTTGATCTAGATCCAGGCTGTTAGATTTAAAATACATTTGTCTCCGAGACCTTTTGAATTAAAATCTGTACATATATTATTGCTGCATGATATAGGTTTAGCACCTACTGTGCTAACTGGCTTGCGGTAAAGGGGCAGTTATGAACCCCTATAATAGGTATTTAAGCGTTGTTAAAATATGCCCTATCCATCTATGTAATTCAGCAGGGATCGGATAGCCTGAAAACGTTAATTGTAATATTCTAGCAATACATATTCTTTATGTACAGTGTCATATTGAGAGAGAAAATGATTTTCAAACTATTTTATATGAAAAAATGCATTAAAATTGTTTGTTTATTTGTTTCAGATATTACGTCTCTTTAACAGTTTTTCAGTCATATTGCGACGTCCAGCTAATTACTGGTGGAGGAAGACCCCAGATACCCTTTATACACATTTTCAGATACAAATCAGTAACTGGATAGAAGTAACTGGTACCAGAACACCAATTAGCCGCAAATGCTCCATGGTGTAGTCAAAGGTTACAAGTCCACTGAGAATTAGTGTCAAATATTTTGCCTCAAAATAAAGTAGCACTGTTTTCATGGGATTTTCATCATTTTGTGTTTATCATGTAGATATACATGGTTGTCAGAGAATAGATACAATGCATGTCTGTTATTCTAGAAAGGGTTTGTGAAGAACTTAGGGGGACCTAAGTGACATGTCCCTGTTTAGTCAATGCCTGTGTCAGAAGTGTCAAGTAACTGGAGTGCAAGATATTTTTCTTACATAACACATGACACCCCAGTGTTTGCATTTTTCAGTTATGCATGAACTTATCTTTGAGGACAATACAGACTGGTTCCTGTGTTGGGTATAAAAGTTGACATTTCTTTACCTTGTACTGTAGTTGATGCAGTTTATATGAATCATTCAATGATATAGGACAGCTTATTTGGTGGGGACCTATTCTCAAAAAAATGGACAATCAATGTCGCCAATATAAGTCAACTGATATTTCGCCAATTAAAAGCAATTAACGTCGTGTCATGGTTTTTCTCATTTTTTCATTATATTAGGATTATTTCATAAACATTTTACGGTATAAAATGTTCTGAATGGCTTTCCAGGCCTTTAAATCTGCAAGGGGTGGCGGAATTTGCATGTCGCCATGGACAGTTTTAGTTTTCCTTGTACCCATAATATAGTGTAGAATGTAATCATGCCCGATATAAACCCCTGCATTTATTCATTATTAACGGATGTTTTTCACGAAGACAAAACGGCGCTAAAGCAACCAAACATTAAAATACACTGACATGCTAATGCAATGTCGCAAAACCAGACCTAATCTACGAGGCTAAACTATAACGGTAAATAGAATATCACATACTGCACGATAATTCTGCAATGCCTTATTCATTCACCCTTTTATAATGCATATCATGTGTATGACAAAAGATTTTTACCAACTTTATCTATGGAAAAAAAATCAGAGGCCAATGTCTAAGTTACACTTCGGGAATTTAGCTTTCTAATCTACGAGTCATCACAAATAAGCATATTCGTTTCCCCATGAAACACTTTTTATGTTTGTTTTGCAAATTTTGTGTACTAAATAACCTAATGTTTATCAAAATTTAATGAAAAGTACTTTGAGAAAGTATATACAATTTTGCTGGCCAATCAAATACAGCGGAAAAGAAAAAATCCTAATCTACGAGGCCTAATTTACGAGACAAATATATTTCTGCAGTTGCCCCTTCCATCATTCCCGAGTGTCATGCCACTCAATTACGTCTAATTCAATACTTAAACCACAGTCACATGTAAATAATTCACGGAGGATGTAATTTTGCTACATAATTCGTCTACACAATTCCCTAAGAAGGCGGTGAGTTATTTGACATTTTGCAGAAATAGCTTACAGGATTGCCTCCTTGAATAACATAACTTTTCGCATTGTTTAAATATTCCACATGAAAGTTCGTAGCTTAGATTAAATTGTCCCGTAGATGAGGATGCCAATATCAAAGTATTTCTATACAATTTTTCAAACGTAAAGTAAGTTTAAATTATGCCAGTATCATACAAATCTATTTAGAAATAATAAATGGTTCAATAAAAACAAGATTGGCAATATATTAATGGCAATTATTTGTAGAATTTTTCAGATTTATTTCACTACTATATTTACTTTTATTTTTGTTAACTCACGAACATGCTTACTTGGTATTTCTTCTACAAAAAGAGAAAACGTTCACTTCATTGCATTTATTCCTATTGCCCGATCTACATACGAATATAGTCAAGTATGTCTCCTTTTAAATAGGCATTTACAAAGCCACACATACAGTCACCAAAGTGTCCCGTAAAATATAATCTCTTTTGTCCCGTAAATTATAGTAATAGTGTTATTCACATCAACATGTTTGAATCCCATTAAATGGCTGAATTGTTTTATTCGTCCATCCCTACTTTCGTCTGTCTGTCAGTATGTCTGTCTTTTCATATGGTGTGATAGTGTTTATCTGTCTCGAGGTGTCGTGTGACTCATTACTCAAACACTAATTGAAGCGGACTGTTGAAACGTGCATTATTTGAGCATGAGCACCTTCAGTTTCGGCCCATGAGTTAGCAAAACATTGGTAACAGTGTGATAATTTAGAGCAGCAATAATTTAAATAAGAAAGTACAGCCAACCTTTGATAAATGTATAGCTGTCATTGAAAATATATAACGATGTATCATCAATATGAAAGATATAGATTCAATGACAGCTGGGAGGATTATATATCTGTTTCAAATGACTCAAAATGAGAATTTATTCGCACTTTGAGCTGTTTGAAAAAGATAATATAGACTCGCCAATAAAGAGGTGAACAATTAAGTGTAGTTTTAGTTCTAATGGAAACTTTGAATTACGAGTATGTAGGAAATCGTGTTAATAGACTTATCAATGTTTGACTGTACTATAAAATATAACAAACTTAAGACCATCAAAAGCAGATGAAATTGATTGAAAAAGAAAATGTAATGCACAAAACAGGCGTCCTGGTACCTACAGGAAAATGGAGAAGAATGTTCACTGTCCCTGAAAAAGTTTTCAACTTCACGTCCTTTACCAATAGTCCTTATAAACATAATTTTATAATTTACGGGACAATTGAATGACACACTTTTTTACCAGCAAATGGTTGGTTCTGGGTTATGTGAACGCAAGTAGTAATCAGTTTAGTTATTTTTATTAGTAACTCTTGCAAACAATTAACAATTGATTGTTCGACTGAATCAAACTATTTTCATTACATACATTTGTCAGCGGTCAGTGCATAGTTCAGTCAAAAGGGATGTTTTAACGCAGACAGTAAAATTACAGAGTTGAACACGACATACAGAGTTGAATTTGAAATTTCCGGTCTACATGTATACTCCTAAATGCTCGTTTTGATGAATCCTGCTGTTTTTAAAGCAATGTATATCATATTATTTGTCAGTCTAATTTACAGGACACATTCCTATAACGTACGGGACTGTGACTTTCGAAAGAGAAATTTTACAAATTGTCTTAACGATTTTGTGTACCTATGTATGAATTTATATTACATCGGGCACGTTTCCTGACCCTCATTTTTTTTTTCACTTATTTTAACTGTGTAAAAGTTCAAATACAACATTCATGAAACTATATTTTTATGAAGTTGAGTGTGGTGTTCAACTCCTAATTTTCATACTTAATTTGTACAATTTGTTTATCCTGCATAGATCTACATATTTGTATGAGACTAACCAGACGATGCCGTGATCGTTATCAATGAGTTTCTTCTTTGTCACTGTAATTGGAGACAATTTCAACAGGGGAGCTAACTATGCACTACTATTTCAATTTTACTGTACTCAATATGGTACTGAGCATGTTAACTGGAGCTACACATAGATCTACATGTAATCTCATATCAATTAACTGAAGAGTAAACAACAGATCTATTGAGAAATAAGTAAAAAGACTATAATGATTGATGGATGGATGAGTTGGATTTTACGGCACTGCTACACAAAAAACTATTATTAACAGGTAGCCAGTACTTATAGATAATGGCTTTTAATAAGTCAGTGGTCATCGAGTATTTCAATACAGATGCATATAGATCTATCTAGAATGTGCGATTGACTAGAAACAGCATTTATCACGACAGAAATATATCTGAAATAACTAACAACGTTCAATAAAACGAATAAAAAGAGAACAAATGAAATGCAATACCCAGTACACTATCATGCAATACCCAGTACACTAAAATCTTTGAGCAACCAATCCCCAGTACCCTAACAGTGACTAACCGACTATTCGTTTCAGGCCATATTTTGGGCAAACTTGAACCAATTTGACTGAAATTTTCAGTATACATAGTTGAATGATATTCAAAGCGATCGCTCAATTCAGAATTTTATATTTTTATTCCATCTTTCAGTAATTTAAAAAAATCTGGGAGAGGGTTATGCATTCTTTCGCGAGCACGACGTTCATTTTGTGATTTTCCCCAACGTTTGCATTGTTTGATTCCAAATCATGTATATAGCGTGTATAATATGAGTATGGTGAATCAAAAGCACCACATATCAATTGCCGAAAAAGAACTAATTAAGAGAAAATACGCATTTACTTACCCTCGTTGTCATCCTGTTCTCTCCGTTGCGTCAAAATACAGCTCATTTATTAGCAATATCCGGGATACGTTTACCCCCAGTGAGACTCTGTTTAGTAGCACCGATCATCACAGCATGCCGTTTTATACAGCTCATCGATGAGACTAGCCTTCGCTCCTGTAAGACTCTATGCGACTTTGAAGTTATCTAGGAGATAAGATACCATATTCAGAATATCATAAAATGCACATAATTTCACGTACAAAATGTAGTAATTTCATGAACTGTGCAAGCGTCCGAACTTTCTGGACTGTCCGAAATATTACTTACTTGAGAGTTTTTGCGATGCCAATAAGAACGAACAGTTACCCCATATATGCTAACAGCTGGTCAGGGATTCATCTATATTGCGATAATCTACTTCTAATTAAATACATTTACATAAAATATTGTATAATGCGTATCCAGTTAAGCATTAATTTGTTTCTTCCTTCTCAAGCTTCAGTTTTCTTGAGTTACCTCCCGTGGACATTATTGAAGGACATGTATAATTTATTTACCTACCAGTGCGTTCATTAAAGAAACCGGTTGCCAAACACGGTTTTCATCGCCCACAGTCTGATTATCCCACAGTCTTACTGAACAATTGGTTTTCGACTACGTTTTCCAAGACACGCTCGTTGATAAAATCACGGCTGTACTGAAAAGAGCAACTGAAGCAAGCATCCCGAATTTTAAAATAGACAGTGGCTATTCGTAGGGAGAAATAAGTACCGTGTACGCTCTTCGTACGGGAATCAATGACACTGTATGTTTTTATCCAATATACCATGCATTTACTTGTACTTTTATCTATTTTTGTAACAAGAAAACATTATATTTTGTAAGCTGTGGATAATCTTGGAATTTCCGCCAGTTTCGATCCAGTCCAGGAATTTTCCAGCTCATGTTTTTAATGATTTTTTAAATGATAATTGATGAGACTTTCAGTGACAACATTTTTTTTCTGTAGAGGGATACAAACTTTTTAGGACTGATCGTGATGCCCACGGAGGCGGACTTATGACCTATGTTCGATCGGATCTACCGGTTAAAAGACGCTCTAATTTAGAAAATCCTTGTCTAGAATCACTCTGTTTTGAACTTAACCTAGAAAAAAGGAAGTGGGGTGTTCTATTTGTATATAGACCGCCATCACAACCCGACAATTTTTTTGAGAGAGAAATAACCCAATACTTAGACAAAATGCTCATAAACTTTGACAATATAGTTACAGCTGGTGATCTAAACTATGATTTGACTAGACCAGAAAAAACTAAGACAGTTTTTAATATTATGGATTCTTTTGACTTGGTAAACTTGGTAAAAGAACAGACTTGCTTCAAAAATTATAGTAATCCTACACTCATAGATGTCCTTTTAACAAATTCTCCTACACTTTTTTGTAATACTTCAGTTTTCAACTGTAGCACAAGCGATTGTCACAGTATGATTTTTACAAGCCTTAAAGGGCAAATAAATTCTGTCAGTAGAAAATCAGTGTCTTTCAGAAGTTATAGGAGATTCAATGAAACTGTTTTTAACTCAGAACTAGACAATGTACCTTTCCATATAGCTCATATTTTTGACGACATAGACGACGTATACTGGGCACATGAAACACTTTTTACCGATGTTTTAGATGAACACGCCCCCATTAAACAGAAAAGACCAAGGAAAAACCCACCACCTTATATGAATGCAGAATATAGGAAAATAATATATAAAACCCGTCAGGCACACAGCAAGTTCATCAAATATAGATCTAATAGGAACTGGGAAAATTATAGGAAGATCAGAAATATTAAAACTAAAGTGAAAAGGGACTCAATTAAGATTTCTTGAGATTGTAGCATTTCTATCTTTTGCTATAAACCAGTTGGTCATGTCATTACTGGTAATTTTGATATCATTAAGGATAAACGTCTCAGGACCCTCCTAACTAAAGGACCTAAATATAGATTACCTTCCCTTATTGACGCTTGTCGAACTCATATTGCGGAAGCTATTCAAGAATTCTGTATCAAATGGTGTCGACGAGAACATGCTGATGTTAATTCCCTTTCGGACTGGAAGAAATGTATTTTCGATATTATTGATACGCGAATAACTTTTTACAAATCAAATTACCATGTTTTACCACCTCGACCTAGAGTTACATTTCGCTACTTGAAGAAAAACATTTCTAATTTTCATTCAGATTATGTTCTTGTTCCTGATGACAATGCATCAAAGTACAAAAATGAGTCATGCAGGAGACACCACATACAGAACAAACACTCGCCCGAACAGCAACACAAGGAAACAGCAAATGTACATAACTAAATAAAACAACAAGAGACGCACAAAGGCAAAACAAACATACAATAGAAGGAAGATGGAAGTACCGCCTTGGAACTGTCAGTGACAAAAGTCACAATGTAATCATTATTTGAAGATTGTATTATGTTGATGTTTTAAAGAAGGAGCTAACTGATTCAAAAACTTATATAACAGTTCAAACACCTGAAAAAGATATAGTCTCGGAACATGTAAAAATGTGCAATAATTTTAAGTCTGGTCCTAACATAAAACAACATAAACTTTCTACTTTGTACTGGATTCCGAAACTACATAAAAACCCTTATAAAGCGCGTTTTATTGCCAACTCTATCTGTTGTACCACTACTAAATTATCTATACTTTTGACGCCCTGTCTTACCACGATCAAAGAACATGTTAAACGCTACTGTGATAAAATATATGAAAATTCTGGTATTAATGTTTTTTGGTCCATAACAAAACTTGAAAATGAACAGTATAACATTTCTTTACTGAGCCCTTATGATTTCTCTACACTCTATACTACTCTACCCCACCATCTTATAAAGGATAAACTTATTAAATTAATAGAAAAAAACATTTGCCAGAGAAAACAAAATGTTCATTGCTTGTAATGTTCAACGTTCATTCTTTTCGAATTCAGAAGTTGAACATTACACAATGTGGACTTGCCTTGATGTTTGTAGATCTCTTACCTTTCTTTTAGATAATATATTTGTGCATTATGGGGATACCATATATCGTCAAGTTGTTGGTATACCCATGGGTACAAATTGTGCCCCTCTTGTTGCAGATTTGTTTTTCGTCTTTGTGCTTGTGGTTTGTTCATGTTGTGGAACGTTTGTCCCTGGTTCTTGTGTCTCTTTTGGTGTTTTCGATGTTCATTTCGTGTGTGCGTTTGGGTGTGTGGTTGTGTGTGTGTGTGTGTGTGTGTGTGTGTCATGCTGTCTATCGGTGTTTTGGTGGTGGTTGCGTCTTGCATGTGGCTTTGCCTGCTTGACTTTACTACTTTTCTATTTGTATTGCTACGAGAGGGATATTATGCTTAGCTTAAAACCTGATACACAGACCGATATTGTTAATGCTTTTAATAAAACTTCAAGGTATTTAGACGATATTTCGAATTTAGATAATCCTTATTTTGATACTATGGTTTCTTCAATTTACCCAAAAGAACTGTCTTTAAATAAAGCTAATCAATCTGACATTAATGTTTCATTTTTAGATTTGAATCTTTCAATTACAAATGATAAAGTTTCGTCTAAAGAATACGATAAAAGAGAAGATTTTAATTTTAAAATTGTTAATTATCCTTCTCTAGATGGGGATGTGCCACGTTCTACATCTTATGGGGTTTATATTTCTCAACTTATTAGGTTTGCCCGAGCCTGTTCTTTGCTTGAAGATTTTAACAGACGTAATTTAGTTATAACTGATAAACTCCTTAAGCAAGGTTACAGATATCACAATTTTCGGAAAACTTTTTCTAAATTTTATTATCGAAATTTACCTCTCATTAGTAAATATAATTGCAATCTACGGACGTTACTGTGACAAGGCATTTCTCAACCAGAATTTTATGGGATGTTATCTACAAACTTAGGAAAATTCGAGGTCATATCCATTTTCATGATTTGTTTATAAAACGCATTTAAAAAGAAAGGTTATGATCCTATTATATTGCAACGCACTGCATGGTTGGTTATCGACCCTTTTACAGTCGGTAGCTACGCTTCCCTCTTTGCTTGCGCGATGACAGGCCGAGGGTAGTACTCTATGATGGTATACTCTTAAACTTGGATACAGGATGAGCTTACCAGACTCATGTATTACTTTTTCCCTGTCGTGCCCTTAACGGCTTACCTGCAGGTGCTCTGACTTCAGCAAAGTCATTGAGTACATATTTGACGGAGTGTCACAGTTATTATGCTATGTTTTTACATGTTGTCCTGTGTTCACCGTCGTCTATGTTGTGGGTAAGTCCAGCGGGGATACCTTTATTTACAATATTTGTAAAGCTAAGGTGACCTTGAGAGAAGTGTGAGGTTAGGACGTCCGTAAACCGGTTTAAACCCCAGTGGTGATTTTGCTACTGACCGTGCCAAGGCTGTACTCTCTTTGTCACCCTTCCTTTTGTTTGCCTTGCGTCCTTGTGCTTGTGATTTGTTCATGTGTGGAACGTTTGTCCCTGGTTCTTGTGTGTCTTTTGGTGTTTTCTGTGTTCATTTCGTGTGTGTGTGTGTGTGTGCGTTTGTGTGTGTGTGTGTGTGTGTGTGATGATGCCTATCGGTGTTTTGGTGGTTGTTGCGTCTTGCATGTGGTTTTGCCTACTTGACTTTACTACTTTTCCATTTACTTTATTGAGAGGTGCGGTGGTGGCCCCAAATCTAAGGATTTCTGGCCAACCATCAAACCCTTTCTGTCGCAAAAATCTTTTCAAAAACACTCAAGTGAAATTATTCTTAAAGATAATGACACACTGATCTCTGAGCAACCCAAAGTCTGTGAACTTTTAAATGATTTTTATGTAAACATAGCAAAGAACATTGACATTGGCATTGACTCAAACACTAGAATTGACATAACCCACCCAAGCATTTTGAAAATCAGGCAACATAACCTGAAAAATGGTGATG
Organism: Azorinus chamasolen; assembly: GCA_963576725.1. Classification (NCBI taxonomy): domain Eukaryota; kingdom Metazoa; phylum Mollusca; class Bivalvia; order Cardiida; family Solecurtidae; genus Azorinus; species Azorinus chamasolen. Next base: position 64,687,073 of record OY755240.1, on the reverse strand, counting down.
AAGAATTTTGTACATGTAACACCAGAAAACGTTTGCAGATTGCTTAGGAATATAGACCCGAAAAAGGCCACGGGGATTGACAATATATCACCCAAAATACTAAAGTGTTCAGCTGAGACCATCTCTAGACCATTAGCAAATATAGCAAATAAAATGATAGACAAATGATTTTCCCAGATAGCCTGAAAAAAGCACAGATAACCCCCTTGTTTAAAAAAGATGACCCTTTCACTATGAAAAATTAGAGGCCTGTTAGTATTTTAACCTCTACTTCTAAAAATTTTGAAAAAATTCTAAATGAGCAACTTTGCACCTACTTTGAAAGCATATTTCATGATTTCTTATCAGCCTTTAGACCTAAATATGGTTGTCAGACTGCCCTGATGCGCCTGACTGAGGACTGGAAACATGCTCTAGACAAAAAGGATCATGTGGCGGCAATCCTTATGGACCTATCCAAGGCCTTTGATTGCCTACCACATGACCTCATAGTCCTCAAGTTGGGAGAATACGGGCTGTCTGACAATGCCCGTTCTCTTGTTAAGAATTACTTGTCGGATAGGAAACAAAGAGTAAAAGTGGGACATGCTCACAGCTCATGGCTTGATACTTTGAAAGGTGTACCCCAAGGCTCAATTTTAGGCCCGCTAATCTACAATATTTTCATGAACGATATATTTTACTTTATAGAGAAATCCAAACTATATAATTATGCAGACGACAACACTCTATCATACAATCATCAGAATGTTAATACCCTCAAATCCACTCTTGAAGAAAAAAGCAAGGTACTTAATAAACTGGTTTAATCTCAACTTAATGCAAGCCAATCCTGATAAGTTTCAAGCCATAGCTGTGGGAAAGAAATCTCATGAATTGATAAATGACTTTAATATTGATGGAATAAATATAAAATGTGAGGATAGTGTAAATTTGCTCGGCATTGAACTTGACTATCTGCTCAATTTCAACGGACAAATAGCTAAAATGTGTAAGAAAGCAGCTGGTCAACTAAATGTTCTTTTAAGACTAAGTAAATTTTGGTCACCTGAATGCAAGCTTTTGGTTTACAAGTCTTTTATCAGATCCAATTTTAACTACTGCCCTATGATTTGGCATTTTTGTAGCAAAAGTAACACGGAGAAATTAGAAAAATACAGCACAGAGCCCTAAAAATTGTTCTTAATGACTTCAATTCAAATTATGAGTGCCTACTAGACAAAATTAATATGCCTACACTACATTTAAGCAGACTAAGATCAATTGCCATTGAAACTTTTAAATGCATTTATCATATTTCTCCACCCTACCTAAACTGATTTGGTACAAGTAAAAAACATCTTCTTACTCTTTTAGGTATAACAACATCTTGGAAGTACCAAACATCAGAACCACAAGTTACGGTAAGCAATCTTTCAGGTATGAGGCGACCCAGATATGGAACAGCCTGCCAAACCATATTCGACAAGTAGACAACTATAAAGAATTTGTCAGGCTGGTCCGTGTCTGGGGTGGCCCAACCTGTAGATGTGTTATGTGTTCCTGAGTTTTTACGGTTCTGCTTCCCCAGAAACCCTTTTATTTGCTTGATTTTTTATTTGCTTATGTTTCCTGCTTTTTGCTGTTTGATACCATTAGATTCTATTAGTTGCTAACCCTTATTTGTATTGTATTGCATGCAGATGGCTGGGACCGCCATTAAAATTTCCCATAGATTTAGATTGTTTTATGCTAATCTTATACCTGTATATATTACTTGATCCTTCCCCATGCATGATGTAAAGTGGTTGTATATGCTCAATACATAGATAAATATCTGATTAATGATCAATTGTTATATATTTATTACAGCTATAGGGGTGTTGCAAGGCATTACACACTGAGCACCCACATTGGGGGAGTGGGGAGGGGCTTAATTAATTGAAGTAACACACCATTACATGCAAATACACTGCTATAGACATTGAACATCTATATAGTAACCCTTCCCTCATGTAGACATTATCGAACGATGCCAAAAAGAATATACCCAATCAAACGGCGTCAATAGGAGCTGTTTGATCAGGGTCTGCCCTGCTTGCTTTGTTCTCGACATAGTTATAACATGTTACATAGCAAATTTTACATTTTTCATCAAGCAGGAATCTATATTTTTTCCCTGAAATTTATATAATGAGAGCAGTCTAATTAAATTTCAAGTTGTCATTTTAACAAAATGCAGCACAGGTAAAGGGTTAATGTCTCCCAATTATGTGTTTCTTTTTCGTTTTCGAGGAAACAACATGCTACAAGGGATTTCATCTGTAATAAATGTATTACACCTCACATATATATGAAAACCATGTAAATTATGTTTTATGGTGAGAAAATGCTGATCAGTTCTCCCCCAATCTGATTTGGGGCGATATATGTTTTTAGAATAATTTTAGCAGTCACACTTTTGTGTTCTTTTTGTCAAATCAGCCTCTTACTTATCGTCTTAAGGCAGTTTTTAGGCCTCTGGTCTAGATCAGCATCTTTCCCACAGCTTTTAACAAGGTAAAGTTAACTCTTAAGTTGGTATTTGTCTAATATTATTATTTATAATATAGATGGGTATGTATGTGTATGTATATATGTGCCAGTATGTATGTATGAGTATGTGAGTAATATGTATACATACATGTGTATGTGTGTGTATGCGTGTATGTATATATATTTGTATGTGTGTATGTATATCTATGTATGTGTGTGTATATGTATATGTTTATATATAGATATATGAGTATATATATTTATAAACATAATTTTAGGCCATCTACAGCAAACTTGTGATGTATAAATTATTTACAGCTTTTCCTGTTTTAACATGTTCTTACCCACAGGCATTTATTTTGATTAATGTATTTTGTTATGAAACAATTTGTTTTAGTCGGTAAATAGCTTCTAGCTAATGTTTAATGTTATTCTGTAACACCCGACTATAAATAAAGTTTCTTGTATCTTGATTTAATAGAGAGCGTTTAGTTACAGCTGAATACTGCTTGTAATAGACTATTCAGCTGCATCCAGTCCACACAACGAGGAGGCGCTCTCAGTCATGGCCCAAAATTATCATAAGATATATAATAGCAGATAACAGAGACATATAATATACAGAGATAATCAACTGATATTATGGTTTTGTATGAATTAAAAGTGTGCCGGATACCCACTAGATTTCAGTGGTATTTAGTTGTGAAGTTTCTCCAATGCATAGTATATGTCTCAGCAGATAAAGAAATAAATTGACACTATAATTATATCTGTATAAAATAGTAAATAAAAATGAACTTTATAAATATAAGTCTAAGCAGATAAAGAAATAAATTGACAATAGATATCTGTATAAAACAGTAAATAAAAAATGAACTTTATACCTCCCTTCAGAATTTATAATCTTCACAACAGCAGGTGTTTAGTGCTTGTGTGGCGGCCGTAAAACGTCGCCCCGTACTTCATTCTCAGTGTTGTTATACCTTCTGATCCTTCGAGATCATGAATTTCAGTACTTCTTGTTCTGAAAATTGAATACCGCTTAAGCCGGTGCTAGGGGGCGTGAGCAGTGTTGCACTTTCAATTACTGTTCATGAACAGACTCAATAAAACCGAGTCTGCAATTTTCTCTTTTTGTGTTGCATTTTTTGCTCTCGGGGGATCACCTCTCTTCAGAAGTTGTAAATATATGTCTCAGCAGATAAAGAAATAAATTGACAATAGATATATAGTTCTGTATAAAATAGTACATATATGATAAAAAATAAACTTTATATGTGTGTTTTGTGCATCTTTTTGTTCTTTATACATTTGATAGCGACATGCGCATCTTTTTGTGCTATATATGCATCTTTTTTGTGATATATGCATCTATTTATGTGCTATATGCATCAATTTATGTGCTATACGCATGCATCTTTTTATATGCGGTATGCACCATTTTTGCACCATTTTTCTGCAATATGCATCTTTTTTGTGCTATTTACATTTATGCAAAACAAATCATACAAACACAAACTCTAAAGCAAGTACAGTAGCACTCATGTAATGCAACCACTTAATGAATAAATATGGGCGTCTTTATAAGCAGGTGGTTGCTTAATGCAGGACAAAAGTAATACGGAAAGGTCCTCTAGGGGCTTTCTGCATTACTTTTGTCCTGTATTAAGCTACCACCTGGCTCTACCACCCAGACTTATACCTTTTTATAGGTGGTCGCATTAGAGGGGTTTTACTGTATTACAAAATTCTCCAAAGTGTTTAACAATGCCCTTCACATGGACTCATTTTCACGCATTTGCAAACAGAGTAGACCCAGATAAGACGGCTCCTATGTAGAACTGTCTGATCAGGGTCTACTCTGTTCGTTTTGATCTGGTTGTACAGTTTTTGTCAAAATTGAAACAATACAATTACACAATACAATCATTCTTCTAGGCATAAATGACATATTTAAAATACAGCTTTATGTACAGTATCAGTCAGATTATAGACCGGCTACTTTAAAGTGCCACGAGGTGTATGCCACGACTCATGTACATGTATTACAAAACCAATGTTTGGTTTTGGGTGCAGCTGATATCGCGGCACAGTGGTATAGGTGAAACCAGCCTAAACAAGCGTCACAGCCAACAACCTGGTATCTAAATGTTCTTTACATACGTTGCAATTCCACACACGTTTCTTGGCTGAGTGTGTCACATTTAAAACCAATGTCCAACCATCTGCGTCGAAATATCTTTTGATAAGATCCAATTCCATATCTGTGGCGGCCATATTTATCTGGTCGGGACATGACTCGACCTTCTTCTCACCAATTATATGTCCTGAATCAATGCACGCACTGGCAACGTCATCGTCCACAAACCATTTCAACATTTTCAGTGATCTTTCTTTGTCCGGGAGATTTACAAATGCCTTGGTTTTCCTCAATTTAAGTCTTTTCTTCGGCAATCCTATCACAGTCAATTCTGACCCATTTGGTCTTCAACGTTTCTTTATATTTGGAGGTAACGTCATCTGACTTAAATTGTTTGTCTTATCTCCGTCATCATTTGTCAAGTTGTTTTGCTCAGGTTCAGACATTGTTGTTTGATCGTCTGTTGTTGTTGGTGTCATTTCGGCATTTTCGTTGTCATTGTTAAATATAATTTCTTCATTCTCATCTGTTTCTAATTCCGCGTTTTCACTTCATGGACTGTTTAATATGTTAATTGTGACATTTTGTCCCGACCCCATGCTATCAAAAGATCTTTTAATTGTGATATTCTGTGTTCAAAGCCATTGTTTGTTTCTTCACATGCACATGCAGCAATGCGCTGACATACCACTGAGGCTTGCTTAAAGCGTTGTTGCTGTGACTGTACTCGACCCGATTTGTGCATTGATTGTTGATCTACTGTATCCACTTCATTTATTGCGAATGTCCCAACAAAATGTGTGCGTGTCCATCTCTTGTGTACAATGCTGGACTCGTACAAATTCAGGTCTTGACTTTTCCTCAGTGAATGCATGTGTCTACATGGCAACATATAGTCCCTGCTGAACGAACAGCTACACGATGTGACCGTGGTGTTCGTCTCATGTGTCTCACAGCTAGCATACTTATCCAATTCACTTTTCATGAGATTGAATGTATACGGCGTTAAATGTTTCCTAAATTCTAAGTGGTCGCCCTCCTGTGTCACGGGTACCTTGGCTGTAATGCGACACACTTTCCCGTCAATCTCAGTTCTGTGGGACTCCAGAAATGATATTACATTATAGTATCTGCACCCAAGCTGAAACATCAGTGGAAAAGAGACTAGCCAGAAGACGAATACTACACGAACGTTAGGAATCAGTTACAAATCAGTTCAGAATACGCCGAATGCATATACGAATCAGGTACGAATAAAAATGAATTCATGACTATTCTTGACAATTCATTTGATTTTTATACGTCCACCTAATAAAGGTGGTCGTATATTGTCGCGGCCCTGTCCGTCCGTCCGTTCGTTCGTTCGTTCGTGCGTCAACATTTTGATTGTCCGCTGTTTTCTGGGAAAACTATTCGACAGATATTAATGAAACTTTACAAAAATTTCAAATGCATCAATATCTGAAGCTGATTTGATTCTGAGGTTCATTTGATTTTTCATTTCAGAGTTATGGCCCTTGTCCTTAAAATATGCAAATGGTTTGTCCGCTGTTTTCTGGGAAAACTATTTGAGAGATATAAATGAAACTTCACACAAATGTTTAATGCATCAAGATTTGTCGTTTCAGAGTTATGGCCCTTTTTTCTTAAAAATAATGCAAATACATGCAAATAGTTTGTCCGTGATTTCTGGGAAAACTATTTGACAGATATTAATGAAACTTCACACAAATGTTAAATGCATCAATATCTGAAGCTGAGTTGATTCTGAGGTTCATTTGATTTTTCATTTCAGAGTTATGGCCCTTGTCCTTAAAATATGCAAATGGTTTGTCCGCTGTTTTCTGGGAAAACTATTTGAGAGATATAAATGAAACTTCACACAAATGTTTAATGCATCAAGATTTGTCGTTTCGGAGTTATGGCCCTTTTTTCTTAAAAATAATGCAAATACATGCAAATAGTTTGTCCGTGATTTCTGGGAAAATATTTGACAGATATTAATGAAACTTCACACAAATGTTAAATGCATCAAGATCTGAAGCTGAGTTGATTCTGAGGTTCATTTGATTTTTCATTTCGGAGTTATGGCCCTTGTCCTTAAAAAATATGCAAATGGTTTGTCCGCTGTATTTTGGGAAAACTATTTGAGATATATTAATGAAACTTCACACAAATGTTTAATGCATTAAGATCTGAAGCTGAGTTGATTCTGATGTTCATTTGATTTGTTGTTTCGGAGTTATGGCCCTTTTACTTAAAAAATAATGCAAATAGTTTGTCCGCTGCTTTCTGGGAAAACTATTTGAAAGATATTAATGAAACTTCACAAAAATGTTTAATGCATCAAGATCTGAAGCTGAGTTGATTCTGAGATTGATTTAATTTTTCATTTCAGCGTTATGGCCCTTGTCCTTAAAAAATATGCAAATAGTTTGTCAGCTGTTTTCTGGGAAAACTGTTTGACATATATTAAGGATCCTTTTCTAGATGGGGATGTGCCACGTTCTACATCTTATGGGGTTTATATTTCTCAACTTATTAGGTTTGCCCGAGCCTGTTCTTTGCTTGAAGATTTTAACAGACGTAATTTAGTTATAACTGATAAACTTCTTAAGCAAGGTTACAGATATCACAAACTTCGGAAAACTTTTTCTAAATTTTATTATCGAAATTTACCTCTCATTAGTAAATATAATTGTAATCTACGGACGTTACTGTGACAAGGCATTTCTCAACCAGAATTTTATGGGGATGTTATCTACAAACTTAGGAAAATTCGAGGTCATATCTATTTTCATGATTTGTTTATAAAACGCATTAAAACATTTAAAAAGAAAGGTTATGATCCTATTATATTGCAACGCACTGCATGTTTGGTTATCGACCCTTTTACAGTCGGTAGCTACGCTTCCCTCTTTGCTTGCGCGATGACAGGCCGAGGGTAGTACTCTATGATGGTATACTCTTAAACTTGGATACAGGATGAGCTTACCAGACTCATGTATTACTTTTTCCCTGTCGTGCCCTTAACGGCTTACCTGCAGGTGCTCTGACTTCAGCAAAGTCATTGAGTACATATTTGACGGATTGTCACAGTTATTATGCTATGTTTTACATGTTGTCCTGTGTTCACCGTCGTCTATGTTGTGGGTAAGTCCAGCGGGGATACCTTTATTTACAATATTTGTAAAGCTAGGGTGACTTTGAGAGAAGTGTGAGGTTAGGACGTCCGTAAACCAGTTTAAACCCCCAGTGGTGTTTTTGCTACTGACCGTGCCAAGGCTAACTCTCTTTGTCACCCTTCCTTTTGTTTGCCTTGCGTCTTTGTGCTTGTGATTTGTTCTTGTGTGGAGCGTTTGTCTCTGGTTCTTGTGTGTCTTTTGGTGTTTTCTGTGTTCATTTCGTGTGTGTGTGTGTGTGTGTGTGTGTGTGTGTGTGTGTGTGTGTGTGTGTGTGTGTGTGTGTGTGCGTTTGGGTGTGTGGTTGTGTGTGTGTGTCATGCTGTCTATCGGTGTTTATGTGGTGGTTGCGTCTTGCATGTGGCTTTGCCTGCTTGACTTTTTATCCTAAAGAACTCAAATTGAATAAAGCTAACCCGTCCGACAATTATGCAGCGTTTCTTGACCTAGACCTTAAAATTAATAATGGAATGATTTCTTCTAAAATATATGACAAAAGAGATGATTTTGATTTTAATATTGTAAATTTTCCTCATCTTGACGGGGATGTTCCCCGTGCTCCATCTTACGGGGTTTATATATCTCAACTTATTCGTTTTGCTAGAGCTTGTTCATCTATTGACGATTTTAACAGTCGAAATCTCATTTTAACTGAAAAACTGCTTAAACAAGGATATAGATACCATAAACTAAGAAAAACTTTCGCTAAATTTTACTATCGAAATCTCTCGCTTATTGGCAAGTACAAATGTAATCTCAAGGTACTTTTGCGACACGGTATCTCACATCCTGAATTTTATGGTGATGTGATTTACAAACTTCGTAAAATTATTGGACATACCCATTTTCTCACTTTGTTCATCAAATATATAAAACAATTCATTAAAAAGAGATATAATCCTGTATAACTACAACATACTGCATGTTTGGTTGTGAACCCTTTTACAGTTGGCAATCACGCTGGCCTCTTTGCATGTACGCCGACAAGAAAGGTTTAGTACTCTATGAAGGCGACCTCTTAAATCCAGAAATGGAAGGAGAACGTCGGATATCTGTACTATTTCATTTTTGTCGTACCCTTTATTACTTTTCTACAGTTACTCTGTTTGCAGCTCAATCATTGAGTACACTAGCGATAGGTGGATACAGTATGTTAAATTAAATGTTTTCTTTGTTATACATGCACTTTACCACTGTATTTGCTGTCGCGGTTGTTGTAGATTAGTCGGAGAGGGGATACGTTTATTTACACCGTTTGTCTTTTAGGATGGGGATGGAATAAGGGTGAGGTTGGGCGCCCATAAACCGGTTTAACCCCCCCGGTGACTTTTGTCACTGACCGTTCCAAGGCGGTACTTCCATCTTCCTCCTATTGTATGTTTGTTTTGTCTTTGTGCGTTTTTTGTTGTTTTTTTCTACCTATGTACATTTGCTGTTTCCTTGTGTTGCTGTTCGGGCGAGTGTTTGTTCTGTATGTGGTGTTTCCTGCATGACTCATTTTTGTACTTTTACTACTTTTCCATTCATACACATGTTTAATGCATCAAGACCTGAATCTAAGTCGATTCTGAGGATTATTTGATTTGTTGTTTCGGAGTTGGCCCTTGCACTTTAAAAAATAATGCAAATCTATGCAAATATGAGGATGGCCATATTTTTTCATTTGAAATGATATTTACTTCAATGTTTTTATATGGTTAAACCTTAATGTGAATTTTCACATATATTGCGGGGTTTTTGATATGTCATTTTATTCTAAAGTTATGGTCCTTGAACTTCGTGTGTTCGTTGCTTTGTTAGTCGGTCAACTTTTAGTTTGTCTGTTGTTTTCTGGGAAAACTATTAAAATGATATAAATGAAACTTAACACAAATGTTTTAAGCAATAAAATTTGAAGCTGAGTTTATTTTGAGGTTCATTCAGTTTGTCTTTACGGAGTCACTTCATTTTTTTTTTAAAAATAGTATCACCATAATATGGAAATCAAGATCTGAAACACAGATTAGAAAATGTCAACACTTATAAGGCATGTTGAATCAGAGAAAGTTTGCAAGTGGAAGTATTATGTACCGTATGCGGTACTCTTGTTACATAAGTATTGGTAAAAAAGGCCATCAGCCCTGCTTGCAAGGTATCAGTTCTATAATGGATGTTCATCGAATATCGGCTGTAGTGTTAGCCCTGGATTTGGAGCATCAGCACTGTCAGCTGCTATAGCTAGAAGACCGCTTCGAAGAAGAAGAGCCCCAGGTGGGTTAGTTAGACCGTGACTGACACCAGCTAGAATACGGTCACTACAACAGACTGATGCGGGAGCTGAGGGTGGAAGATTTCACTACGAATTCAGTGAACAGTTAAGAGTTAATGAGTTTAGAATATCTACGAATGCCTACGAATCAATTACTATTCAATTACGATTCCTAAGAAAGCACTACGAATTTGTAACGAATTAACTACAATCGTTTGAATTCGGGAGTTCGTGGCCAAAATTTTGAACAGCTCAAAACTTTTGTCACGAATTCCCGATTGCTCAAGAATTGCATGAACTGATTACGAATCCACTACGAATCCTAAAATATGTCGATTCGCGGCGATTCGTGGGATTCGCGGTCTGTGTGGAATAGGGGCATAAGACATCGTTTGTTTCTCAGTGGTTAGATGTTAAACAAGGTATGCACCAGGGGGAGGGGGGCTCACCTCTCTTGTACCTTTTATTTAGAGAACTGGAGAATGTCTGTTGTCCAACTGTAGCCAATGACATGAGTCTCATTTCATGAACAAAAGCAGGTATCGATAAAATGTTACATAATGCTACAGCTATGCTATAAAGTGGCGCTTTGAAAAGAATCCTAACATGCCATTATTGCTTTTAATGAGAATTAAAGCTAATTCAAAATGTCAACACGTACATGGCATATAGGAGAACAGACTATCACTGAGAGAGTCGATTATACATATCTCGGCTTAGCCTGTAACAAGTGTTTAAATGTAATGGATAGTTTGCGTCAGGCGGGTTCGAAACTATGCGGTACGCTTCTAAGCCATGTTAATAGTGGTCTTCGACCTGGCGGATTGGTGCCTCGTAGCATGACACGCCTTCATCAATCAGCGGTGCGGTCAAAGGCATTGTATGGATGTGATTTATGGAATTCGCTTAATGAATCCAATGTCGTTATTCTCCAGAGCCAATAGATTTTGCGTAAAGTTTCTCAGTGTTGTTATACCTTCTGATCCTTCGAGATCATTAATTTCAGTACTTCTTGTTCTGAAAATTGAATACCGCTTAAGCCGGCGCTAGGGGGCGTGAGCAGTGTTGCACTTTCAATTACTGTTCATGAACAGACTCAATAAAACCGAGTCTTCAATTTTCTCTTTTTGTGTTGCAGGTTTTGCTCTCGGGGGATCACCTCCCTTCAGAATTTATGCAAAATTTGCCACCTATCAGTAATACCGATTTAGCGCGTGTGTCTGTCGGCTCAGCATCGATCATAACAGATATAAGGTAGTATTAAAACATTATTATTATTATTATTATTATTATTATTATTATTATTTGGATAGACAAACATTTGGGTTTCTTCCTGATATCGGTGCTATTCTTACATTGTTACAATATAACATAAGCTATGTATAGATCACAGTATAACCTATGGCCTACTAGCGAACATAAAAACAATACATATACAGTCTATTAAATGACAAATTATGTAAGTTTTGTAGTTACATTTACAATACATGCATTTGATGTTCTACTTTTAGGAATCAGGTACATGTATAGTAAAACCTCTCTATAACGGCCACTAAATTACATCAAGTACTTTGTGTTATAGGCAGGTGGCTGCTTAAAGCAAGGTGAACGTGAAACAGCACGCTCCTATAGGAACGTTGTTTTACTTTCACCTTGCTTTAAGCTGTCACCTGTCCTAAATACCAACTAATTAACACAATTTAGTGGCCGTTACAGAGAGGTTTTACTGTAGTGCCTATATACAAGATAAAATTTAAACAGTATATTAAGAAAAAAATATTTTTTTTTGAGAATACATATCGCATAAGGTCTGCAAATTAAAATTAAATGTTGATAAAGTGTATCTTACATCTATGCATACACGTTGGGTTCAGTTCAGATGTCGATAGACCTGGCATCCAAACAGGATCCAGTCTGGAAGCTGTAAGTGTTTGTTTAATAGTGAAAAGTTGAATGTAAAACTAAACTGTGTGTGTGTGTGGGGGGATTTGCTGATCTTGACCTTAGTCTAAAACTGCCTTCGAAATTTATAATAAGAACTGAAAAGCAATATAAGCGCATTAGTGCGACTGCTAAAAGGAGATTAAGACCGATAATCTCCAATAAGCTGGGGAGAATTGAGCAGCAAATTCTGCACAGCACATGAAGTAACATATGCAGAGAACAAGCTAATTATTCTATTCCCAATTGAGGGCTATGATAAGGCAGGTATCAGAAAGTAAGAAACAGAAAAAAGAAGTGACAGGCAAACAAAGCGACACAAATGAAAGCAAAGCTGCAATGTGCAAATTCTATAAATATATTCTATATATATTTAGGACAGTGACAATGAAGCAACCAAGTGCATCAAACGAAGACACTAAAAAGAGAGTAAAACTGCAGCGTAAGAGTTCAATAAACTAATCTGCGCAATAAGAACATGCACATCTCTTTCCGTCCCATTAGCTAACCAAGCTCCGGAACTGGTCCAAACCAGTGATTTCCTAAACCAGTGATTTCCCTGAAATGGTAGGGAGAGAGTTCCAAAGCCTGGGAGCTGCAGACCGGAAAGAGCTGAAACCATATTTTAAACTTCTTTCCTGAGGGACTACTGTTAAATTGGTATATTTAAAGGAGTAAGAATGAGGCTTTATTTTAATCAAATCATGGGTATAAGATGGTGTATTTTTATTTTGAAAGTTTCTATTGCAATGCATCTTAATCTTCCAATTTCAGTGTTGGCAGCCTAGGTTTTTGTAGTAAATGAAAAGGTAGTAAAGTCAAGCAGGAAAAACCACACACAAAACGCCACCATCACCAAAACACATACAGAAAGCAAAGCAATTAATACTCATACACACATACAGTAGAAAATCACATACAACACATCAATAGACAGCATGTCACACACACACACACACCCAAACACACGCAAACACACGAGAACACAGAAAACACCAACAAATACACGAGCACCAGAGATAAACATGAACAAAACACAAGCACAAAGACACAAGACAAACAAAAGTAAGGGTGGCAAAGAGAGAACAGCCTTGGCACGGTCAGTAGCAAAATCACCACTGGGGGTTTAAACCGGTTTACGGACGTCCTAACCTCACACTCATCTCGAAGTCACCCTAGCTAAAGAAACATTGTAAATAAAGGTATCCCCACCGGACTTCCCCACAACATAGAAGACAGTAATCACAGTACAAAATGTAAAAGACAGCATAACAACTATGAAAGTCCGTCAAATATGTACTCAATGACTTTGCTCAAGACAGAGCATCTGCAGGGACGCCGTTTAGAGCACGACAGAGAAAAGGTAATACATGAGTCTGGTAAGCTCATCCCATTTCTGGGTTTAAGAGTATACTATCATAGAGTACTACCCTCGGCCTGTCATCGTGCAAGCAAAGAGGAAAGCGTAGCGACCGACTGTAAAGGGGTCGATAACCAAACATGCAGTGTGTTGCAATATAATAGGGTCATAACCTTTCTTCCTAAAAGTTTTAATGCGTTTAATATACAAATCGTGAAAATGGATATGACCATGAATTTTCCTAAGTTTGTAGATAACATCACCATAGAAATCTGGATGAGAAATACCTTGTTGCAGTAACGTCCGTAAATTGCAGTTATATTTACTAATGAGGGGTAAATTTCGATAATAGGATTTTGAAAAAGCTTTCCGAATTTAATGATATCTGTAGCCTTGCTTAAGAAGTTTATGAGTTATAATTAAATTACGACTATTAAAATCTTCTAGCAAAGAACAGGCTCGGGCAAAGCGAATAAGTTGAGAAATGTAAACCCCATAAGATGTAGACCGGGGAACATCTCCATCTAGAAAAGGATGATTAACAATTTTGAAATCGAAATATTCCCTTTTATCGTATATTTTAGACGAAACTTTATCATTAGTGATGGAAAGATTCAAATCTAAAAAGGAAGCCTGAATGTCAGATGGGTTCGCTTTGTTTAAAGTAAGCCTTCTTCATTATCTGAATCATTGTCATTGTATATGAACTTTAGTGCTATTTTCTGTAAATTTTCGATATTTTGTGTCCTTGGTTCTCAACAGAAATGCCAGGTTAGTGGACAAAAAAGTTTAAATTCGAAGGAATAAAAGAGTTATATAATAATGAGTCTACCTAATTTCCAATACTTTGTAGCACATTTAATTGTCTTGAGACCTTTTTATACCCCCAACGGCGGGCATATAGTAATCGCATTGTCCGTCCTTCTGTCTATCCACCGTCTGTCCGTCCTTCCGTCTGTCCTTCCATCTGTCCGTCCGTCCGACCCAAATTTCGTGTCCCTTCTGTAACTTCTTTTTTTATCTGTGAATGGATTTCAAAATAACCAAGCACAAATGTTCACCACATAAAGACGATGTGTCGCGTTTAACTCCCTGATCTATGGGTCAAAGCTCAATGTCACAGGGTTCAATTGTTGGGGCATTTGTCACGTGACTGTGACAGCTCTTGTTGCATATACAATGTATTTGAAACATGAGATTCAACATTTAGCCAAAAATCAAAAAGTGACCCCAATTAAACCTACTCCATCCTCACGAGTTATTTCAGATTAAAAGATAAGTTTCATTTTGGGATTTACATTGTTAAGATCATGTTCTGCATAAGATAAGTGTTATCATCCCCCATACTAATACAATTTACTGTTGTTTACAGAATAAATGATATTATTTAAAAAATACATGTATATAAAAAAAATACGGGGCCTAGAATTCAACCTTGAGGGACGCCTTTATATACTTCTTGAAACTTGCTTTTAAACTTTCCTATTCTATTTTAACACATTGTTTCCTGTTGCTTATATAGCGGTGATTTAATGTTCGAGAGCTTTCAGATAAAAGTACATGAAAGAGTCGTACAGGAAACACCACATACAAAACACAGCTCCCTATACATAATGTTTATAGTTTTAGAATTAGTAGATCATGTGGTAAACAGTCAAATGCTTTAGACAGATCGATTAATATTGATGCTATGTGTTTGTTTTCATCTTAAGCTTGTTTCCAATCCCAAGGAATTCTAAGTTAAGTTGTTTGACAGAAGAACCCTGGGTCCATGCTTATAAAACTTGTAGTTGAGTGTGAGTCAGTTCTGAAGTTTTTGATTGGTCAGATTTGAGTCTTTGGCTCAAATCTGACCAATCAAAAGCTTGAAAACTCAAATCTGACCAATCAAAAGCTTGAGAACGATACTCAGACTCAACTAAAAGCTTTATAAGCATGGACCCTGATCTAAATGCTGATAGATATAGGTTGAAATGTTGTTCAACATGAAGGAGGACTGCACAGAATTGTTGAATTTTGTTGCACTTTTACTTTGGTAAATTTCATCCGTCGAAATGGTATTATTGCCAATATTTTTAGCGACATTTACAAAGAAATTATTAAAACATTGTACACACTTGCTGGTTTTTGTGTCACCTGCCGAGGGGCAGTGTGTCACTTAGGGATCACTTTTACGTCGTCTGTCTGTCTGACCGCTCTAACAATTCCTGTTTATGTGACTAGATAATTAAATGAGAACAAAAGATCTTTTGTTCTAATCGAATTTATGTGGCTTAATTTTAGTTTGTGTGGCTATTTTGAACAAAAGAATAGCCACATACACTCAATCCGTTAGAACGTCCGTCCGCCCGTCCGTCTGTCTGTCCGTCACACTTTATTTTTTGGGCTTCCATTTCTAAAGTTATCATTATGGTGCTTCATAATTTCACATTTGTGTTCTTCTCATTGAGGACCATTGGTGTAACAAAAGTCTATCACTCTGCATGCAATTCTTTATTAGTTATTTCCCTTTGGCTGTCATTTCTAAACTGATCATTTGAGAGCTTTTAAATTTCATATGTGTCATCCTCTCATTGAGGATCATTGATGTAACTAAGGTCCATCACTCCGCATGCAATACTTTTTGAGTTACTCCCTTTTGTTCTGATTTCACTCCAGCATATGAACCGTTTTGTGTCAGCTGCGAGCAGGTGACACATGTGTTCCTCCGAACACTCTTGTTAATTATGTGACAAACGTCTGTACAAAGTACAAAATCTCAAAACATGTGTTTGCATATTTGATCAAAATATAGGGCGGAGTACATATACATGCTTTTGGTGGGCGGACATTTGTCCCCTTGGTAGTATGTTACAATCAGACATTTCCCCCTAATTCGTTGTATGTATTACAGAATAAAAATAAGATATAGAAATTTGTGAAGTTCGTATTATTCATAGTTTAACAAACATTTGCAACATAATGTGTACTTTTCACAGTTTAAAACATGTTTGTAAAGTCAAAAGAGACGTGTACCATTATAATTGATGTTTATTCACTTTTAAAAGTGGTGACAAATAGACTTGATCCACTCAACAACATTCATACACTAGCAACATTACAAGGGCTCAACAATTACTGTTCTATACAAAAAGATTTTCTTACTGGTTCTGTGCGTCTTTATGATACAGAAAACAATAGCGAGTGCCTTTGTGGGACAATTTATGTATGGTCCCTAATTATTTAAAGTAGATCGTTTGTTGGTGTTTTTCAGTGCAATGGTTGGTGAAACATGAATAATTTCATCGATTGTTATATCCCCCCCAACGAAGTTTGGGGGTATACTGGAATCAGGTTGACCGTCTGTCTGTCCGTATGTCCGTCTGTCCGTCCGTGGACACCACAGTTTTGCTTCAATTTTGTTGAAAGTTTATATACAGCTTCATGACCATGTAAACCTGTGCACCGCATATTTCCATTATGGTCAGACTACTAAGTCAGGAGTTATCTCCCCTTTTTTCCTTAGAATATGAGAATAATAATAATAATAATAATAACAATGATTTTGAAATTCCATACTTAAAGTTGAGACTTACGGTAGGCATCAGTTCAAAATATTAAAACATTCTTCTTTCAGATTTTTAACGTATTGTTAAATCTGTCCATGTTTCTGTATGTACATATATTCCGATTCATGTTAGGTGTTCTTACAAGTAGCCAGCGGGTGTGTGTGTGTGGGGGGTATTCTTTAGCCTTTGGCTTACAGTTCTAGTTAGTGTTAAAATATTATAATGAATCGTTATTTCATTCTGCAATATGAATGTCACCAGATTTGACTTTCTTTTAGATAATATATTTGTGCGTTATGGGGATACCATATATCGTCAAGTTGTTGGTATACCCATGGGTACAAATTGTGCCCCTCTTGTTGCAGATTTGTTTTTGTATTGCTACGAGAGGGATTTTATGCTTAGCTTAAAACCTGATACACAGACCGATATTGTCAATGCTTTTAATAAAACTTCAAGGTATTTAGACGATATTTTGAATTTAGATAATCCTTATTTTGATACTATGATTTCTTCAATTTACCCAAAAGAACTGTCTTTAAACAAAGCTAATCAATCTGACATTAATGCTTCATTTTCAGATTTGAATCTTTCAATTACAAATTATAAAGTTTCGTCCAAAGTATACGATAAAAGAGAAGATTTTAATTTTAAAATTGTTAATTATCCTTTTCTAGATGGAGATGTGCCACGTTCTACATCTTATGTGGTTTATATTTCTCAACTTATTAGGTTTGCCCGAGCCTGTTCTTTTCTTGAAGATTTTAACAGACGTAATTTAGTTATAACTGATTAACTTCTTAAGCAAGGTTACAGATATCACAAACTTCGGAAAACTTTTTCTAAATTTCATTATCGAAATTTACCTCTCATTAGTAAATATAATTGCAATCTACGGACGTTACTGCGACAAGGCATTTCTCAACCAGAATTTTATGGGGATGTTATCTACAAACTTAGGAAAATTCGGGATCATATCCATTTTCATAATTTGTTTATAAAACGCATTAAAACATTTAAAAAGAAAGGTTATGATCCTATTATATTGCAACGCACTGCATGTTTGGTTATCGACCCTTTTACAGTCGGTAGCTACGCTTCCCTCTTTGCTTGTGCGATGACAGGCCGAGGGTAGTACTCTATGATGGTATACTCTTAAACTTGGATACAGGATGAGCTTACCAGACTCATGTATTACTTTTTCCCTGTCGTGCCATTAACGGCTTACCTGCAGGTGCTCTGACTTCAGCAGTCATTGAGTACATATTTGACGGATTGTCACAGTTATTGTGCTGTTTTACATGTGTTCACCTGTGTTCACCGTCGTCTATGTTGTGGGTAAGTCCAGCGGGGATACCTTTATTTACAATATTTGTAAAAGCTAGGGTGACTTTGAGAGAAGTGTGAGGTTAGGACGTCCGTAAACCGGTTTAAACCCCCAGTGGTGTTTTTGCTACTGACCGTGCCAAGGCGGTACTCTCTTTGTCACCCTTCCTTTTGTTTGCCTTGCGTCTTTGTGCTTGTGATTTGTTCAAGTGTGGAACGTTTGTCTCTGGTTCTTGTGTGTCTTTTGGTGTTTTCTGTGTTCATTTCGTGTGTGTGTGCGCGCGCGCTTGGGTGTGTGGTTGTGTGTGTGTCATGCTGTCTATCGGTGTTTTGGTGGTGGTTGCGTCTTGCATGTGGCTTTGCCTGCCTGACTTTACTACTTTTCCATTTATTCCAGTTGTTTTTAGACAAAATAAAATGAAGGAGTGTTATTGGTTTACCAATTTATTTTTACCAATTCAAGTCAACGCTGCTTTCAGAATGTTCACTTCCCTTGCCGGGTCAGGTATCATTATTATTATCATACCACATGTATATAGCGCTCTTTTCACACAGGATACGCGCATTCAAAAGTGCTTCACATCAATAAATCACATATACAAAAATAGTATATTCAATGCACAATTATTCGATAATAAAAACAAAATATATTTGATAAATAGATATCATTAATAATAATAAAATTGTAATTAATTTAAGAATCACGGGTAAATGTAAACCCAATTCATCCTTTTTCCATACGTTTATCTAACCGTGTCATATTAAGCAATATTATACGGTATCAGCGCACTGAGACCACCAAAATTCAAATGTAACATTCTATGCACAGTGTCAGTACGTCACACAGTTATGACCTAGAACCAACTGACATGGGTGTATGTTTGGCATACACCACAAAAACTATATAGTCTTATGTATGCAGGACAGTGGCAGGGTTGTACCCAGAATTTTCTGGATGGGGGTTAAGTTGGGGAGAGTACGGGAGGGTGTCCCCTCCAGGTCTCCCGGTTGTCGAAATCTTTTTGGTATGTCGCATTGAATGGTGCAATTTCCTGCTATCTGAATCATTCTATCATGATATGGTTTTCTGTTATATTATAGGAAAATTGGCTCCTTTTACACCAAGGTTTCAGTTTATAAACTTAAAGCATGATGATTGATCACCAAGGTTTCAATGTATGGACTTCAAACAAATTATCCTAACACAAAAGTTGTGATCAAGGCTAAATGTTTTTGCCATTGACAGAATTGACGTGCGAAGCCATGTCGATTTGTGAATCGAGCCATGCACCGAGAGTCTTTACACACAACGATGGGTTGAGTGTAGAGGGTCCTACTTGCACATGAATGTTTTCAGTTACTTTTGTGGATTTATTTTGTGTTAAACAGGATCACCAGGCATAAGTTTTTAGCCGAATTCGTTTCCCTGATACAATTAATGCAGTTGTGAAGATTAAGTGTTGATTCAGATTAATTTGCTAAATGTAAATAAATACACCTCAATTACTTTGAAAAGGCTCGCAACAAGAAAACAAGTTCATTGTGTAACACAACTAGTACATGTACATGTAAATATACATGTACATGACCAGTAACATATTTACAGTCATTGAATTCTGTGCATGTATCAGTTGTATTTTTTATAAACATTATACATAATCTGGAATACTGCATATCTACCGTACCAGTAAATATCAGGACGGGCAAATAACCCAGTTTTTACCCATATTTCTGTATTGCAATCTGTTAAGAGTTCAGACAACAAACACATCACTTAACTATTTTGAAGCACAACTTTTCACACTGCAATACCAATTTTATACTAGACACTGTAAGCTCTAAATCATCAAATAGTTGGGCAATGTATACACTTTACCAATATTGATTCAGATTTCACATAAACTACCCCTTATGATTTAGGTAAACAGGATCACTACTCACTTGTAAGACTCCTAGGGCTGTATTGTTTGCCATATTTTCAAGATATAAAACTTAAGGTTCAAATATCAAAGCAAACCTTCAGAACAAACTCGGAAATTTCTACATGTTTCAGCATTGAATAAGGAACTCTTCTATATGGCATTGTATGGCATTGTTACATTTCCGAAACATCAGTGTTTCAAAGTTTTTGTCCGTCAGCTCTGAACAGTCTGCCACCAATTTAAAATCGTCCTTCTACTGGTGCAGAGGAACATTGAATAGCCAGATGTACTTTTGCCAACTGACTATAACTGATTCTGTGTGTCCGCCTTCCAGAAATCGAGATGATTAGTAGCTGATGTTTTATCTCATAGTGAAGGTAAATGCCAGTATCTGATCTGTGGCCGTAGGTGTGGCATGGTTTGCCTGGGGTCTGTGGTAAAGAGCTAAGGAATCCGTTCTCAGAAGTCGGTTTCTTTCCTGTTGGTGAGTCAACCTCTGTTCATGGGCTGATGCTAATAATTCCCATTCTAAGCTTACTGGCGATTCACACTCAATGTCCAATTCACACCACGCGAGCTTGAACCTTGGATCCAAGATGGTGGCCAAAATGAAGTCATCCTCCTCATACTTGGACATCCGTTTGTGCAAGGATGTATTCAGTGTTACCACCATCTTACTGCTGTAAGTATTGGAAACAGTGCACATCTTCCTCTTAAAGGCAATACACAGAGGAATGGATAGACTGGCACTCACTGTGGCTTCTCGTTGAATTTCAAGCGTTACCTCTTCAAATGTCTAAGATAGAGCAAAGTTCGCCTAGGAGTTTTCTTTCATAAGCACCCAGTTTTTGGATACAGTCTACTGTTTTGAGTTTTTTCTCACTTACGGCCAAAATGGATTCAAGCATGTACAGTTGTGAGTTCCAGCGGGTATTTCTACTTTCTTGATGTAGGTAAGACATTTGATTGCGTATGGCACGATCCACTAAAAATAAATTTGTTTGTTACAACTTTTGATATGCGTCTTTTAAAATCTGCATACAGTAAAACATGCCTTAAGCGGCCATTTATTTATTAACCATAGCAGTATTAAAAACAGGTGGTTACTTACACGAGCTTTCTACATTACTTTTGACCAGCATTAAGCGACCACCTGCCCCACAGACCTATGTTTAGCCTTTTGCTAATGGCCGCATAAAGTAGGTGCAATGTAGCTTCATTTCATAATATTTTCATAAATAAGAGAAACAGTCTATATTTTGTTTTATCTTTACCCATGTATCTAAAACCTTAACTCGTTGTGAAAAAACATGTCTGCTTAAATTTGGGCCTAGTGCAATTTTAACTAGTTCCGACTCGATCAAGCACATAAGAAACTTGGATCCCGGTGATACTCCAGGGTCCATTCTTATAAAGCTTTTAGTTGAGTCTGAGTTTCGTTCTCAAGCTTTTGATTGGTCAGATTTGAGTTCTCAAGCTTGAGAACGTACTCAGACTCAACTAAAAGTTATATAAGCATGGACCCAGATTAGTCGGCGTCTCCTTTGGATCCACGTTGTTTGCAAATGCAATCCAGGTTACGAATCTGGGATCAATCCTACGTAAACCTTTATCTAATAATGCTGTACTCCATGAATATTCATGTAAGAAATAATGTCATAATGAATATTAAGTATCCTATTCGGCGCGAGGGCATGAAGCTCTCGCGTCTATATGGAACGCTTACCGTGGAATTTCACTGGTAGGAGGGCTGATTTATTCAGACTTCTGAAAATATTATTGAAATGTAGTTTTTGGTTTACTGGTGTAATAACAGTATGCATGGAAACAAAAACAATTTTATATAGTTGGAAACAGGTCGATAGATTGTTATCCCTGTTGAGTTGTTTGTATTTTGAAAATAAAAATATCACAAAATGAGTTCTCCCAATTTCTCCTATGGTCAGGACTAATAAAACAATTAATACCGTTCCCGGAAAGATTACCAACGGTAACAGCCGAGGTACGATGTCTAAAACGTTGCGGACGATAGGCAATGGAATGATCATCGACTTGAAGTCAGGCACGTTCAACAGAACCGACAACTTCGCACGGAGATCACTCCGTAACAAAGAAATAATTTGCTTTACAATTTCGAAACAGAAGTAAATACATTTAATGTCATTTGTTATTGAATACTTCATTATGCTTCTAACCAAACTGTGAGCGGATTGTCCTTGATAAATTGACTCGCTGCTTTAAATAAAACGTTAGTCATAAGTTCGTAAAGTACTGAAGGTGCTCGTCCGTGGCTCGTCTATTCTAAACAGATTGGCTTGTGCTTGTGGTTTTATCACATTAACCCTTTCCTTGTTGCATATTCACATAAGAAATAATTACAATATGAATAGTTATTAGCTGATTTTTTTTATTGATCTGGGTCTAGTCCATATGCAATGCGTTAAAACGCGTTTACATAGGGAAATGGTTAAGTAAAATAATAGCTGTTTAACAGCACGTTCTTTTCAATATAATTTGGCACAAATGTTCACCACACAAAGACAATGTGTCGCGTTCAACTCCCAGGCCCATGGGTCATAGTTCAAGGTCACAGGGTAAAACAACTTTGTAGCAAATTTCGTGTCCGGTCTGTAACTTTATCTATCAATGGATTTCAATATAACTTGACACAAATGTTCACCACACAAAGACGATGTGTCGCTTTCAACTCCCAGGTCCATTGGTCAAAGGTCAAGGTCACAGGGTACAATTACTTTGTTACAAATTTCGTGTCCGGTCTGTAACTTCTTTATATATCAATGGATTTCAATATGATATGGCACAAATGTTCACCAAAGATGATGTGTCGCTTTCAACTCCCTGGTCCATGGGTCAAAGGTCAAGGTCACAGGGTACAATTACTTTGTCACAAATTTCGTGTCCGGTCTGTAACTTCTTTATATATCAATAGATTTCAATATGATTTGGCACAAA
Source organism: Azorinus chamasolen (assembly GCA_963576725.1). NCBI lineage: Eukaryota > Metazoa > Mollusca > Bivalvia > Cardiida > Solecurtidae > Azorinus > Azorinus chamasolen. Next base: position 64,663,919 of record OY755240.1, on the reverse strand, counting down.
TGTTTACCAGACAAAGATGATGTGTCGCTTTCAACTCCCTGGTCCATGGGTCAAAGATCAAGGTCACAGAATACAATTACTTTGTCACAAATTTCGTGTCCAGTCTGTAACATCTTTATCTATCAATGGATTTCAATATAACTTGGCACAGATGTTCACCAGACAAAGACGATGTGTCGCGTTTAGCTCCCTGGTCCATGTATCAAAGGTCAAGGTCACCGGGTACAATTTATCTGTGAATGGATTTCAGAGTAACCTGGCACAAATGTTCACCACACAAAGACGATGTGCCATGGGTCAAAGGTCAAGGTCACAGGGTACAATTTTTGGGGCATTTGTCACGTGACTGTGACAGCTCTTGTTTTACCATATTTATGTCCGGACGATAACTCCTATATGGCTCATGCCATTGGATTGGAACTCAATACATGGAAATATCGTAATAAGTGGAAGTGCCATGCCCAAGGTCCATAACTCTGGTTTCACTAGTATTGGAGTTATTGCCCTTGTATTTTTTACCATTTTAATATCCGGGTGATAACTCCTATATGGCTCTCATGCTATTGGAATGAAACTTCATACCTGGAAAGATTATGATAAGAGGAAGTGCCATGCACAAGGTTCATAACTCTGGCTTCCTTTGTATTGGAGTTATTGCCCCTTGTAAATTCTTTTACCATTTTATCGTCCGCTCGACAACTCCTATATGGCTCATGCCTTTGGATTGAAACTTCATATATGGAAATATCATAATAAGAGGATTTCTTATGCCAAAGGTCCATAACTCTGGCTTCACTAGTATTGGAGTTATTGTCACTTGTAATGTTTTTACCATTTTTTTGTCCGGATGATAACTCCTATATGGCTTATGCCATTGGATTGAAACTCTATACATGGAAAAATCATGATAAGAGGAAGTGTCATGCACAAGGTCCATAACTCTGGCTTCACTAATATTGGAGTTTTTTGTCCGGACGATAACTCCTATATGGCTCATGCCATTGGATTGAAACTTCATATATAGATTAAACTATCCAGCAGGACTCTGGTTTGGATGCACAGGCAGACAGAGAGATCTACACTCTTGGATTCTGGTTTGGATGAACAGACGGACAGATAGCTACACTCCTGGGCTCTGGTTCGGATACACAGACAGACTGACACTGCTATACTCCTGGTCATTGGTTCGGACACAGACAGATAGATTAAACTATCCAGCAGGAAACTAATTCGGATGCACAGGCCGACAGACAGCTAGACTCCTGGATTCTTGTTTGGATGTACAGGCGGATGGACAGCGACACTCATTTGGCCATGGTTAGGATGCTCAGACCGACAGACACAGCTACATTCCTGGAATCTGATTTGGTCCACCATCCTCTTCGTCTTCTGACTCTTCTGTTGCCATGTGGTCTGTTGTCTTCTGGTGGTATCTTGCTCGCCCTGATGTCATATTGGTCCTTCTTGGTAACCTTGGTTTCTTCTGGTCATCTTGGCACCACCTATTCTGCAAAAGAGCTAATGAAAACATTGATTAAAGGCTGAAAAAAATGGATTATTACATATAAAACTAAACATCAAACAATCTAAATCTATCAATCAGTCAACTATAAACAAACCTAATGGACTATAACACTTTGTGCACACTTTTCAAACCTAATTCTTGATTCTCCGTATGTTCCATCCTCCAGCGTAGTTGTCGCCTCCTGTCATCGAAGCTACCGCTGTTGGTCCTTCCTGCTGTCATCGTGGTCCTTCTTGATGTCATCTTGGTCCATCCTGGTGCCATTGGAGTTCCATCTGTTCTATAAAGGGGCTGAAGAAAAACATGATAAAAGCTGAAAAATTGGGATTAATACATATCAAACTAAACACATAAAACAATCTACATCTATCAATCAGTCAACTATAAACAAGCCCAATTAACCTGAACCCTTTGTGCACACTTTTCAAACCGAATTCCTGATTCTCCGTATGTTCCATCATCCAGCGCAGTTGTCGCCTCCTATCATCGTAGCTTCCGGTGTTGGTCCTTCCTGGTTCTTGGTGTCATCTTGGTTCTTTCTGGTGCCATTGTGGTTCAATCTGTTCTACAAAAGACCTGAAGAAAAACATGATTAAGACTGAAAAAATGGATTAGTGCATATGATAACGGTACCAAAACTAACAATAAACAATACAAATAAAAACCATTATGAGAATCAAAGGCCTAAATGGCCATAATGGCTTTCGGGTTTGATATGGATGTTAAAGTAAGGGGAGAAATTGCTGTACACGTTAATAACAATAACATCTTGGAATTGATAAAAGTATTAATAACAACACATTTTTGTGAAACACTATGCCCCTGATTGTGACCAATATAATTTTGACCCGTAATGTGACATTTAACTGTTATATGACCTTGATTTTAATAGCCCCCCTCACCCCCCTCCAAAAAAAATAAATAAAAATGTTCGCCTCTGTAAGTTGCACAGGCATGCCAGGTTTGAAGTATGTATGTGCAATGGCTACGAAGTTATTGCCAACATTAAAGTTTTAGCCAAGCCAACAAACCAACAAACAGGGCAAAATCAGTCCCCCCCCCCCCATTATTGATTGGGGGCATAAAAATATGACAGACTGAAACAAAAGGAGCCATCTCATGATCTGCTGCTTATATATAGACATGCTTCTAGTTTCTACTATGGCCAAAAGAATATCTTAATTATATTCATGATGTCATTATTTCTTACATTAATATTCATGAAGTAAAGGGTCAATTAATGCTTTCATGTCCAAAGCTGGTGCAAAAACTGAAGCACAACATCAAAGTTCTACAAAGACTACCTAAAATCCTACATTTTTTGTTCAACTAATTCTTACACATAACATTTATTTTTCCATGTTCAGCACCTTGTTTATTTTGAATAAATGTAGTCTGCTTACAAATTGAAGGTAGTAATTATTTTTAATTACTAAGTAGATCCATACATGTACATACAATTACGGTAGTTGTTTGGAACCTGATGAAACTCAAATTCAGAACTACAGTCTGAAGTAGAGTTGTAATCTGGGAAAGACATTTCAACAAATTGCTACCTACTTTCACTTTTACACGACACAAACGTCTTGAGCAAACGACAGATTCGGCGACTCGGCGGTTACACGATACATAGAGAGGCTCTATTTTCACAGTTGTTATTGACACTGGAATATAATTTGATTGAATATGTGTTGAAAACCTTCTATGGATAATACTTACTTTGATAAGCCGATAGAACCCCGTGTTTTTACGGTTTTTCTTCTTGTAAGACTTAGACTTGTGTTGAGGTTGGGTGCCATAGTCAAAACACGCTGTTCGATGCGTGATACATATGTATATGGGAATTCCGAATTTCATTGGTTGATTATTTTAGATTTCTTTGACCTTGTTCTTTATGAAACTTCCTATTTCTAATTTGAGTACTGGTCAAACGGAAATGACCGAATACGACGCAAAAGGCAGTTTGATTGAAATAGGAAACCTCGGCTATATTCCTTCTGCTTTAGAACGCCAAGGTGTTGCGAAAACTACGGTAAAAATATTCGTTTGCGTCTTCTTTGATGTTATTAAAATTCAAGACTTTTAAAAAATTTATCTTTGTGTAGATTAGTAGTAATTATCTTACACAGCGAATTATGTCTCCCCCTTTTATGGGGAGATATATTGTTTTTGCCAGAGTTGTCTGTCTGTCCGTCCGTCCGTCCGTCTGCCCGTCCGTCTGTCCGTCTGTCCGTCACAAACTTGTTTCGCCCGTATCTCTGAAACCAGTTGGGCTAGAGTCACCAAACTTCACAGGAATGTTCACCAGCATGAGTTGTTGTGCACCTGGGTTTTTTTAATTATCTCCCCCTGATAATTTTGGAGTTATTGCCCCTGATGACTTAAAATTAGAAAAACTTTGTGTCGCGCGTATCTCTGAAACCGCTAGTACTAGAGTCACCAAACTTCACAGGAATGTTCACCAGCATAAGTTGTTGTGCACCTATGGTTTTTGAATTGTCTCCCCCTGATAATTCTTGAGTTATTGCCCCTGATATGAATACTTAAATTTATACAAACTTTGTGTTGCGCGTATCTCTGTAACCAGTAGGGCTAGAGTCACCAAACTTCACAGGATTGTTCACAAGCATGAGTTGTTTTGCTATTGTTTTTTTTAATTGTCTCCCCCTGTTAATTTTGGAGTTATCGCCCCTGATGACTTAAAATTAGACAAACTTTACTTAGTGTTGTGCATATGTCTGAAACCACTAGGGCTAGAGTCACCAAACTTCAAAGGAATGTCGACCAGCATGAGTTGTTGTACAACTGAGATTTTTGAATTGTCTTCCCTTGATAACTTTGGAGTTATTGCCCCTGATATGATTACTTAAAATTAGAGAAACCTTGTGTCATGCATATCTTTAAAACCACTAGGGCTAGAGTCACCAAACTTCACAGGAATGTTCACCAGCATGAGTTGTAGTGCACCTGTTTTTTTTTAAATTGTCTCCCCCTGATAATTCTTGAGTTACTGCCCCTGATATGTTAACTTAAAATTAGAGAAACTTTGTGCTGCACATATCTCTGAAACCAGTAGGGCTAGAGTCACCAAACTTCACAGGAATGTTCACCAGCATGAGTTGTTGTGCATCAGGGTTTTTTAATTGTCTCGCCCTGATAACTTTGGAGTTACTGCCCCTTATGACTTAAATAAGAGAAACTTTACTTTGTGTCACATGTATCTCTGAAACCACTAGTACTAGAGTCACCAAACTTCACAAGAATGTTGACTAGCATGTGTTTTTGTGTACCTGAGTCTAATTGTCTCCCCCTTACAATGTTGGAGTTATTGCCCCTGATGACTTAAACATTAGACCCTGATAAGTTTGGAGTTACAGACATTACACTTGTGTATTGGAAAGAGGATGGGAGGGGGAGACATCTGTTTTTGTGACAAAAACAAACCTCTAGTTATTATTACATACATGAAGAGTAAACAAATACATGAACATTTTACAGCCAAACTAGTGCAGATTAAATCTATCAATCAGTCAACTATAAACAAACCTAATTAACCTGAATCCTTTGTGTACACTTTTCAAACCTAATCCCCGTTTCTCCGTATTTTCCATCCTCAAGCGCAGTTGTCGCCCTCGTAGCTCCTGGTGTTTGTCTTTCTTCCTTCTTAATGCAATCTCGGTCCTTTCTGATGTCATCGTGGTTGAATCTGTTCTACAAAGAGCTGAAGAAATATATTATCAAGGCTGAAAAAATGGATTAGTACATAATATTATGACAACGGTACCAAAACTAACAATAAACAATACAAATAAAAACCATAAGGAGAAGAAAAAACCGAGCTGACCAGTCAACTTCTAAAAGCGCGATGTGATATCACAACAAGAGTGCCAGTGGGCACAATATACGTTCGTCGAGGTCTTGTTCAACATAAGCTGGGGTTACGTATTTGCTTACTCAAATTCTAAATCCAATTGTGCGACCTTGACCTTGGATAAACGAACCGGGACTTGGCAGGCTACTGTAGCATGTCTAGATAAACATTGTGTTTAAATTTGGGAAGGCTCCACCAAGCGGAACTTGAGTTAGAGATGTTACAGACACACGGGTAGGTTAACATTTTTGCTAAACGCAAATTCTAAGTCCAATTGTGCGACCTTCACCTTAGATAAACGAACCGGGACTTGGCAGGTTACTGTAGCATGTCTATATTAACATTGTGGTTAAAAATGGGAAGGATCCACCAAGGGGAACTTGAGTTAGAGATGTTACAGACGGACATACGGATGGACGGACAGACGGACAGCGCCATTCCATAATACGTCCCGTTTATTCAAACGGGCGTATAAAAAACTAAACACCAAACAATTTAAATATATCAATCAGTCAACTATAAACATACCTATTTAACATGAACCCTTTGTGTACACTTTTCAAACCGAATTCCCGATTCTCCGTATGTTCCATCCCCCAACGCAGTTGTCGCCTCCTATCATCGTAGCTTCCGGCTTTGGTCCTTCCTGGTTCTTGGTGTCATCTTGCTTCTTCCTGGTACATATCAAACTAAACACACCAAACAATCTAAATATATCAATTATTCAACTTTAAACAAACCTCATTAACCTGAACCATTTGTGCACATTTTTCAAACCTAATCCCTGATTCTCCGTATATTCCATCCTCCAGCGCAGTTGTCGCCCCAGGTCATTGTAGCTCCCGGTGTTGGTCTTTCCTCCTTCTTGATGCAATCTTGGTCCTTTCTGGTGTCATCGTGGTACAATCTGTACTACAAAAGAGCTGAAGATTAGTACGTATGATACCGGTACTAAAGCTAACAATAATCAATACAAATGAAAACCACAATGAGAAGAAAAACCCGAGCTGGCCGATCAACTTCTAAACGCGCGCGATGTGGTATCACACAAAAAACTAAAAATCAAACAATCCAAATCCATCAATCAGTAACATATAAACAGACCTATTTAACCTGAACCCTCTGTGCACACTTTTCAGACCTCAACCCTGATTTTCCGTATGCTCCATTCTCAAGCGCCATTGTCTCTTGGCATATTAGCTCCCGGTGTTGGTCCTTCCTCCCTCTTGATGCAATCTTGGTCCTTTCTGGTGTCATCGTGGTTCAATCTGTTCTACAAAAGAGCTGAGGAAATACATGATTAAGACAGGAAAAAAGTGGATTAGTACATATCAAAAACTAAATACATCACACAATCTAAATCTATCAATCAGTAAACTATAAACAAGCCTAATTAACCTGAACCTTTTGTATTCACCGATTCTCCTTATGCTCCATCCTCCCTCGTAGTCGTGGCCTCCTGATGTCGTAGCTGTCGGTGTTGGACCTTGTCGTCGTGGTATCTCCAGGTGTAATCTTGGTTCCATCTGTAGTTGTGGCCTCATGTCGTCGTAGCTCCAGGTGTGGGTCGTTGTCGTCGTTCCTCTTCGTCACCCCCATCATGGCGACCCATACGGGCCCCATATAACACATTCGCACGCCGTAGGTGCTAAAATGAACCAATAAAACAATTGTAGATGAAAAAGCAATTCTCTACAAACATGAGTAGTATGGGCGTCTCTTTGGAGGCAAACAAAGATGACATAATCTTGCCTAATCGCGGCCATTTTGTTTCTATATATAGTAACACGAGAGGAGCTCATTTGCATATAAGGAGATTGTAGTTTGTCACGGGTATTCGCGGATAACAGTCGGTCATGTATGACGTCACATTTAAATTGTGAAAGATCTGGAGCTACACGGTATACAGAGCTGACGTGTATACCTTGATCTGGTAAGTACTCACGGGCATTGAGGGTCAGGCCCTTTCCTTATCAGACCATGTATTAGAGACACACAAGTCTAAAAAATAAATAAATAAATATATAAATAAATAAAAATAAATAAATAAATAAATGAATAAATAAATAAATAAATAAATAAATAAGGTACCTCTTTCTACCATGTATACTCTTCGACGTCCTCAGATCAAATGACTGAAATGATCAATGTTGTTTTCCTTCAAGCGCATGCGTAAGTAGAGGGCGCTGTACGCGTAGCTATTTTTAGAATGACATCATAGTTATTTTTAGCTACAGTATTTCACCATCATTGCATCAGCCAAGCCTAACAATGGTCTTTTCAAACCTCGGAGTTAATCCCCTTAAAGGCTCCATACAGTCTGGGGATCTATTGTTAGAGGACCGGAAGGTCTAACAATGGTCTTTACAAACTTCGGGGCTAATCCCCTTAAAGGCTCCATACAGTCTGGCGTTCTATTGATAGAGGACCGGAAAGTCTAACAATGGTCTATTTAAACATCACGTTTATTCAAACATCAGGTACATCAAGTTTGACACCCTAAAATTCAAACAAAATGTAAAACTACATACCTTAATTTTGATATTAACCATACGGGCAGTACTCAAGATATACATATAAGGAATACAGTTGCGTGTTAAATAATAACAGAACTTATTACAAATTGCACTTGTTCTAAAATCTTTTGCAGCTTCGATCAGCTTCTACCCTATTGAAACCTAATAAAAGTGTCAATATATATATACATATATATACACGCTATTCACTCTTGACTTGAAGGTACATATTTATAAACCTTTATATGCACAGTAAATTGCCGTCTGCTGTCATTGCTTTCTCAAAAACAAATAAGAAGTTGTGCTTGGCCTCGTTACAGTAGGGTTTACATTTTATCAACAAATCAAGATACTAATCATAACGCTACTAACTAGATCAATATAGACATGTTTACACTCATCTAAAGCGGAAACAGTTTAGATCTAGATCAGATACTGTGAGATAATTTAGGTATGGGTAGTTGGTTAAAATCACATTCACATAAAAGATCAATATGGGGCTGACTTGGGGATTAGACCTAACACCTATTCTAAAGAGGCATCGGTCAATGTTTACGTAACTACTGTAATAGCCATGGTAACGGATTAAAATGAAATCAAATTTACAAACTTTATACAGAGTTTATAGCCAAGTGAAATACATGATTGTAATATGTTTCGCTACAAATATGGTAAATAGATATGTGTATAATAGAAAAAGGAGATCGAAAACTTTATATTTATTACCTTAAAAAACAAATATGTACAAGTAAATGTAAACAATTAAATCCATTTCACCCCTGTTTTAGATCAATACTTTTTCGCTAAAGTTCTTTCAAGACCATATTCGCCTAAAAATCATCAAAACCTTTCAATTAAGTAAAGGGTTCTCAAAATAAATGTTTATAATTCCATAGTTATTATTATTTATTGGTTTTTTAAACTTTAAATTTTAATCTCCTCGAACTGTATAAAACTATACATCATTGTAAAGATCTCGTCGCGCAGATCAAGAAAATGTATACATATAAGGTCCTGCCTCTTACCGTTACCCAGTTATGGCCTTTTCAAAATAATTCTATGACGTCATTTAGCTCATGAATATGCACCATTCAACTCTAAATTTTAAAACCGCCATAACACCTTTAGTTTTCGAACGATTGTGATGATGTTGGTGTCAATTTAGCCTAAAATTGTCTCATGAATTCATTGGTAAAGTCAATTTAAGGCTGTCTTATATCATGAACAAAGTTTAATTTTTCACATACATTTTATTATGTATTATTATTATTTTGTTATTTTATTTTAATTAAAAGCGTTGCACATGGACATATCATCTGTATATCACCAGAAAGAATGTTTGATACTGAATTTATAAAATATATAGGTTGATGTGCTTATCTCTATTAACCCCCCGACAAACACACATTTTAAATCAAATCAAATGTTAAAAAACAAAATGAAATTTAAAACAGGTAAGAAAATTTACACAGGCCATATCTCCTTTATGTATTGACCGAATAGTGTCATGTTTGGTATCGTTGGAAAGGATTTTAACAGATCTACCTGTTTAACACACTGAAAATTGGAGGTGGTGGTGGTGGTGGAGGTGGTGAGAAGCAGCAGCAACAGCAGCAGCAGTAGCAGCAGCAGCAGCAGTAGCAGCAGCAGCAGCAGCAGTAGCAGCAGCAGCAGCACCACCACCACCACCACCAGCAGCAGCAGCAGTAGCAGCAGCAGGAGCAGCAGCAGCAGCAGCACCAGCACCAGCAGCAGCAGTAGCAGCAGCAGCAGCAGCAGCAGCAACAGCAGCAGCAGCAGCAGCAGCAGCAGTAGCAGCAGCAGCAGCAGCAGCACCACCACCACCACCACCAGCAGCAGTAGCAGCAGCAGCAGCAGCAGCAGTAGCAGCAGCAGCAGCAACAGCAGCAGCAGCAGCAGCACCAGCAACAACAGCAGCAACAGCAGCAGCAGCAGCAAGTGGTACTCTTAGTTTCATCTCGTAGAGATTACTCACGTTCTGAGCCACGAGAAGGCGATACCACATCTCAGAACACCCCCTATCCCACACATGGCCCCCATTACCTTTCTTCAATTATTGTTCTTCAAGTTGTCTCTCTCTCTCTCTGTTTACCATTTGTCACCGGTGTTATGTTTTCACTTGGTGTATTTGTCAAGTTCTTGCTATGGTGTAAATATGATCTCTGTAGTTTACTGACTTAAAAATGCAGAATGGTTCTGTTTTAGATATTAGTATTTCCATTTTCTCCAGTCTAACTTTGACTGATCATTCTGTAACACCCTGCCATTTTCTTTTTGCTTTGCAGCTCGTTTTACTTCTGACAGAGCCATTTCAATGCCTTGGGCAACGGGTGTCACTAAATTGACACTGGGACCATGTTTTAATTTTGCTTCTGCTTCCTTCAGTTTCCGTTCTGTATCCCTCAATTTTTCATCGTTGTCCTGTAACAGTTTTTCCATGTATCCTGGTCCATGCTTCTTTTCTTCTAATTTAGCTTTATATTCCTGATATAATCGTTCAGCTTTGTTCGGGTCAGGTATATAAGGGATCCATTTCATTTGTTGGTAATCGTAGACTTCTATGGAACCCATGTTTGTTAACTTTACTTGCTTAGACCCTTCTTACGTAGTTTCTCCTGCTATCCTTCTTACGTGGTTTCCTCTGCAGCATCTTCATAATACTTGTCTTCAGTGTCATGATTAGGCCATAACTCTTCAAACAGATTTTTCCTCAGTTTGATGCCCTGTCTGATTGATTCAGCCATACTCATGCCATGTAACCATCTGAGGTGTTTAGCTGACTGAAGAATTTGTTGTTGTAATGGATCTTTTTGCAGAGCATAAAAATCGACCAGAAACTGACCATAGTCTCGTCTTAACCTCTTTCTTAACTGAGGTAAACTATCGTTAGCCGCCTGAAGACATGCTTTCTCCGAAGACAGTCCTTGTTCTGAGTACCAATCACATTCAGCTTTGAACTTTTCTGCATTTTGCTGTCTGAGGGGATCTTGGAAACGTCTACCCCATATATCACGGCACGCATAGCCTACCTCGCACCTTCTACGTTTTCCCGGAGGTTCCATATATACAGATTGATAGTGTCGTTTTCTTGATTTATCTTTGAATGTCACTGTATCCTCCTCTTCATTAGCATCATCATCATCCGTATCATCATCATCATCATCCTTATCATCATCAGTCTTATCATGATCTTCATTTCCATCTTCAGTTTCATCATCATCACCATCATCGTCATCATCATCATCATCATCATCATCATCATCATCGTAAGCAAACAGTGTTTGCTTATTATTCTCAACCTGTTTGGACATACAAGTGTTTGCTTATTATTCTCAACCTGTTTGGACATACACGACCCTTGGTTAGTCAAGCTATTTTGAAATATGTTTGTGTTCAAACGATTATGTTCCGGAGTTTGAGCTTTCAAATCCACCACCAGATGACCTCGGGGTTTACGTACTGCCTCCTCATACCGTTTCATAAAATGTGCACTAGTATTGGGATAAATGCGTCTGGCCAAAGTGGCCACCTGTTGTCGGTCGATAGGATTATTGAACAGTACAAGATACTGCGTATTTAGGGTGATATCTCGACACGCTTTACCTTGTGGAAACAGGTTCTGGGTCAAATACACCACCGAAAGATTTCGATGATGACTTCCTTTGGTAAAAAGATCAGCGATGCGTTGATCGCACTTAGCTTCTGTCATCAAGTCGTCTAACACAATAACTGTACGTTGTGTGCCATCAATAAAGTCTGAGTCGTTGAGATGATCAGGAATTCCATGGATGAATTGGATACCAGGTAACTCCTGTTGTAAATGTTCATAAAGAGGCTGCCATTGTCCGTAACACCAGATAATTCTTTGAGGGGAAGGTTGAATGAGGGAAGAATTCAACAACTGTCTGGTCCAATGAGTTTTCCCGCTTCCACTGGGTCCACTGACTACCATTGTTAAAGGATGGTGAAAAACAATAGCATGTTGCTTTTTGCCGAACTCCTCTGTAGTCTCCTGTTTCAACATATTTAAAGCTTTTGGAGTATCAGAATGTTTATTTTTTGTGTGACGTTTAAGGTCATGAAGCCAAACATAATTGTTGTCACAAAATTCGCATTTATACATGATCAAAATGATACGTATTTACTATGATAATTACCGTGGTTATTCTTACGTTGTTTCAACTTGGTAGTAGAATACCACTTGCTGCTGCCGCTGCTGCTGCTGCTACTGCTGCTGCTGCTGTTGCTGCTGCTGCTGTTGCTGCTGCTGCTGCTGTTGCTGCTGCTGCTGTTGCTACTGCTGCTGCTGTTGCTGCTGCTGCTGCTACTGCTGCTGCTGCTGGTGGTGGTGGTGGTGCTGCTGCTGCTACTGCTGCTGCTGCTACTGCTGCTGCTGCTACTGCTGCTGCTTGTGCTGCTGCTTCTCACCACCTCCACCACCACCACCACCTCCAATTTTCAGTGTGTTAAACAGGTAGATCTGTTAAAATCCTTTCCAACGATACCAAACATGACACTATTCGGTCAATACATAAAGGAGATATGGCCTGTGTAAATTTTCTTACCTGTTTTAAATTTCATTTTGTTTTTTAACATTTGATTTGATTTAAAATGTGTGTTTGTCGGGGGGTTAATAGAGATAAGCACATCAACCTATATATTTTATAAATTCAGTATCAAACATTCTTTCTGGTGATATACAGATGATATGTCCATGTGCAACGCTTTTAATTAAAATAAAATAACAAAATAATAATAATACATAATAAAATGTATGTGAAAAATTAAACTTTGTTCATGATATAAGACAGCCTTAAATTGACTTTACCAATGAATTCATGAGACAATTTTAGGCTAAATTGACAACCAACATCATCACAATCGGTCGAAAACTAAAGGTGTTATGGCGGTTTTAAAATTTAGAGTTGAATGGTTGCATATTCATGAGCTAAATGACGTCATAGAATTATTTTGAAAAGGCCATAACTGGGTAACGGTAAGAGGCAGGACCTTATATGTATACATTTTCTTGATCTGCGGCGACGAGATCTTTACCAATGGTGTATAGTTTTATACAGTTCGAGGAGATTAAAATTTAAAGTTTAAAAAACCAATAAATAATAATAACTATGGAATCATAAACATTTATTTTGAGAACCCTTTACTTAATTGAAAGGTTTTGATGACTTTTTAGGCGAATATGGTCTTGAAAGAACTTTAGCGAAAAAGTATTGATCTAAAACAGGGGTGAAATGGATTTAATTGTTTACATTTACTTGTACATATTTGTTTTTTAAGGTAATAAATATAAAGTTTTCGATCTCCTTTTTCTATTATACACATATCTATTTACCATATTTGTAGCGAAACATATTACAATCATGTATTTCACTTGGCTATAAACTCTGTATAAAGTTTGTAAATTTGATTTCATTTTAATCCGTTACCATGGCTATTACAGTAGTTACGTAAACATTGACCGATGCCTCTTTAGAATAGGTGTTAGGTCTAATCCCAAGTCAGCCCCATATGATCTTTTATGTGAATGTGATTTAACCAACTACCCATACCTAAATTATCTCACAGTATCTGATCTAGATCTAAACTGTTTCCGCTTTAGATGAGTGTAAACATGTCTATATTGATCTAGTTAGTAGCGTTATGATTAGTATCTTGATTTGTTGATAAAATGTTACCCTACTGTAACGAGGCCAAGCACAACTTCTTATTTGTTTTTGAGAAAGCAATGACAGCAGACGGCAATTTACTGTGCATATAAAGGTTTATAAATATGTACCTTCAAGTCAAGAGTGAATAGCGTGTATATATATGTATATATATATTGACACTTTTATTAGGTTTCAATAGGGTAGAAGCTGATCGAAGCTGCAAAAGATTTTAGAACAAGTGCAATTTGTAATAAGTTCTGTTATTATTTAACACGCAACTGTATTCCTTATATGTATATCTTGAGTACTGCCCGTATGGTTAATATCAAAATTAAGGTATGTAGTTTTACATTTTGTTTGAATTTTAGGGTGTCAAACTTGATGTACCTGATGTTTGAATAAACGTGATGTTTAAATAGACCATTGTTAGACTTTCCGGTCCTCTATCAATAGAACGCCAGACTGTATGGAGCCTTTAAGGGGATTAGCCCCGAAGTTTGTAAAGACCATTGTTAGACCTTCCGGTCCTCTAACAATAGATCCCCAGACTGTATGGAGCCTTTAAGGGGATTAACTCCGAGGTTTGAAAAGACCATTGTTAGGCTTGGCTGATGCAATGATGGTGAAATACTGTAGCTAAAAATAACTATGATGTCATTCTAAAAATAGCTACGCGTACAGCGCCCTCTACTTACGCATGCGCTTGAAGGAAAACAACATTGATCATTTCAGTCATTTGATCTGAGGACGTCGAAGAGTATACATGGTAGAAAGAGGTACCTTATTTATTTATTTATTTATTTATTTATTCATTTATTTATTTATTTATTTTTATTTATTTATATATTTATTTATTTATTTTTTAGACTTGTGTGTCTCTAATACATGGTCTGATAAGGAAAGGGCCTGACCCTCAATGCCCGTGAGTACTTACCAGATCAAGGTATACACGTCAGCTCTGTATACCGTGTAGCTCCAGATCTTTCACAATTTAAATGTGACGTCATACATGACCGACTGTTATCCGCGAATACCCGTGACAAACTACAATCTCCTTATATGCAAATGAGCTCCTCTCGTGTTACTATATATAGAAACAAAATGGCCGCGATTAGGCAAGATTACGTCATCTTTGTTTGCCTCCAAAGAGACGCCCATACTACTAACATGAACACGTGAAAAGTATTTTGGGGCGACAACCAGACATAGGAAGTAATTCGATAAATTGCCATAAAATTCCTTGCTATTTATTACTCTCATGTGAAATAACGGACCCTTACAAGGACCGAGTGGAAGCACCATGACCAATGTCTGCAATGTCTTTTGCATGCAGCATGATGAGTAGATCTTGTAGAACACCTTTATAAATGTAGCTTTGTTCAAATTACATGCTATGACAGATGCGTCAAAATGCGCTTACATAAGGGAGAGGGTTATGAGGATCTATGTAAAAGTTCTCATATACTGAAAAGTTAATAAAAGGTTGGTCACAAGGGAAATATTATATTCAATCAATAACCAATCTAAATATTTTCTCAAATATACAAATACAATGTAAAGATATAATATTACGAGTTTGTAGAATCGGACTGATCAGGATGTGCTGTGTTTGGTTTTGAATCTGCAGTTTCTGACATGGCCATAAAGTCCCTGTGTATAATGCCATTAAAACACTGATTGTATGTATGATTCATATGCACAACATGTTTGAATAAATATATTTTACTCATTCTTTATAATGTGTGCACATTGTCACTTAGAAAGGACATGGGCAAACCGTATAGACCAAGATCAGAGGACTCCTCCAGGAGTCCTCTGATCAGACCCTGCACTGTTTGCTAAGTCCACCAATACCAAATGGTTCATTTACTGTGATCCTTTGACATTTAGCACCGGCTTAAGCGGTATTCAATTTTCAGAACAAGAAGTACTGAAATTCATGATCTCGAAGGATCAGAAGGTATAACAACACTGAGAATGAAGTACGGGGCGACGTTTTACGGCCGCCACACAGATCTGGACGGGGTTTGTTTAAATAATATCGGGATAAATGGGTTAACCCTTCCTTTATTTCATAAAAATTAATATAAGAAATAATAGCATCATGCATATTAATTAAATTTATTTTGATAATGGCATTTGAACACAGGAATATTTGGTTATTACCTTAAGCAAACAGAGCAGACCTTGACCAGGAGCCTTCTGATCTGGGTCTACTCTGTTTGCAAAAGCGCAGAAAAACGTATTTATAGAGTAAAGGATTAATCAAAATCATGACACCTACGTTAATATGGAATTTGCGATGTTGATATTTGAGTTCTAGCTCAGTTTATTAGAAAGTACACAAGTGTTGTGTGGCGTGTTAGACCACATTCGTAACAAATTCACATTCGTAACACGTCATATGCGACAACTGCGCTAGAGGGTGGAACATACGGAGAATCGGGGATTAGGTTTGAAAAATGTGCAAAAATGGTTCAGGTTAATGAGGTTTGTTTATAGTTGACTGGTTGATATATTTAGATTGTTTGGTGTCTTTAGCTTGATATGTACCAGGAATAACCAAGATGACACCAAGAACCAGGAAGGACCAACGCCGGAAGCTACGATGATAGGAGGCGACAACTGCGCTGAGGGATGGAACATACGGAGAATCGGGAATTCGGTTAAAAAAGTGTACACAAAGGGTTCATGTTAAATAGGTATGGGGGTCATAGTACTATATAATATATCGACCCCCTATCGTGGATTATTTTGGCAGGGGAGTCGCTATATTTTATAGTAAAATGGCATGGGAGGTCATAGTACTATATGATTTACTATATAATATATCGACCCCCTAGTGGATGTATTTTGGCAAGGGAGTCACTATGTTTAAAATGGCATAGGAGGTCATAGTACTATATGATTTATCGATCCCGTGGTGGAAGTATTTTGGCAAGGGAGTCACTATATTTTATAGTAAAATGACCGGGGTCATAGTACTACAAAATATATAGACCCCTCCGTCGACCTCCTACGATAAAAAAGAGTGTGTCACAATATCATATGCGGCGTCATGATATTATAACAAGGGAATCACTACTTTTTAGAGTAAATTGGCCTGAGGGTCATAGTACTGTATGATTTATCGGCCCTGTGGTGGATGTATTTTTGCAAGGGAGTCACTATATTTTATAGTAAAATGGCATAGGGTCATAGTACTATACAAATTATCGACCCCAATCATGGATGTATTTTCGCAAGGGAGTCACTATATTTTATATTAAAATGGCCTGGAGCCATAGTATTATATGATATATCGACCCTGTGGTGGATGTATTTCCGCAAGGGAGTCCTTATTTTTATAGTAAAATGGCATGAGGGTCATAGTACTATATAATATATCGACCCCGGTGGATGTATTTCCGCAAGGGAGTCCTTATTTTTATAGTAAAATGGCATGAGGGTCATAGTACTATATAATATATCGACCCCGGTGGATGTATTTCTTCAAGGAAGCCACTATATTTTATAGTAAAATGGCATGGGGTCATAGTACTAAATAATATATCTACCCCCATCGTGGATGTATGTTGGCAAGGGAGTCGGTATAATTTCTAGTAAAATGGCATGAGGTCATAGTACTATCTAATATATCGACTCCCAACGCGGATGTATTTCGGCAAGGGAGTCACTATGTTTTATATTAAAATGACCGGTGGTAATAGTACTATATGATATATCGACCACCCTGGTGATTGTATTTTTGCAAGGAAGTTACTACATTTATTATATAATTCACAAATGGCTGTCGGGATGATAGAGGATATTGTCAGCCCGAGAATTGGTATGCGCCGAGGGGTAAATATTCCAGTTCAAGGGCTGACAATATCCTCTTTCATCCCGACAGTTATGTGTTAATTATTTTATTATACCGAAAACCTGGAGAAGTAAAATTAAAAGAAATAATCAATGCAGATAATATTTAAAAAAAGGAATAAAAATAATATAGAAATACTGAAATAACTCTTATCTAATATTTTGACCACTACTAGCCTTTATCAAAAATAATCATGTCAAAATACACGCCACATTTTTGGTACAAGTATGCATTCAGCCATAAAATAAAAGAGAATAATGTTTATCCAGCATCATGTAGCATTGAGTTGTTATTTAAAAAGTAATGACGTCATTAGATGACGTCATGAGCGCAACGACGTCATGCATGCATTAGCGTGCATGCATTCTCCAGAATGTATTATATGCAATAAAATGCAACAAATGCGATAGAATTATGTATGCTGGTGAAACTTTGAGAAATTCGGGAGAGAATGAAAGTAATACACGAGAGAGAGAATCCAATAAACAGATATTTTGGAGTATGTTAGATTTGTGGTTTTAAAACGGATATATTCACCTGGAAGCTCATTCTGAGGGTGATATATCCTGATATATTCACCTGAAAGCTCATACTGCGAGTGATATATCATAAGATCACATTTTAGGTATATGGGAATTTTGTATTGTAGGCTATATTGAGGCATAATAAAATAAAATGCTCAGGGGTGTCATAGTATTATGAGTTATCGACCCCGTAGTGGATGTATTTTTGGAGAGTCACTATATTTTATAGTAAAAATGGCCTGGGGCCATAGAACTTTATAATATATCGAACCCCGGTGAATGTATTTCCGCAAGGGAGTCCTTATTTTTATAGTAAAATGGCATGAGGGTCATAGTACTATATAATATATCGACCCCGGTGGATGTATTTCTTCAAGGAAGCCACTATATTTTATAGTAAAATGGCATGGGGTCATAGTACTAAATAATATATCTACCCCCATTTTAGGTATATTGAGGTATAATAAAATAAAATAAAATATTTTATAGTAAAATGGCATGGGGTCATAGTACTAAATAATATATCTACCCCCATTTTAGGTATATTGAGGTATAATAAAATAAAATGCTCAGGGGTGTCATAGTATTATGAGTTATCGACCCCGTAGTGGATGTATTTTTGCAGAGTCACTATATTTTATAGTAAAAGTGGCCTGGGGCCATAGTACTTTATAATATATCGAACCCCGGTGGATGTATTTTGGCAAGGGAGTCACTATATATCATAGTAACATGGCATGGGATCATAGTACTTAATAATATAGCGACCCCAGCTTGGATGTATGTTGGCAAAGGAGTCGGTATATTTTCTAGTAAAATGGCATGGGGACATAGTACTATATAATATATCAACCCCCATCGTGGGTGTATTTTGGCAAGGGAGTCACTCTGTTTTATAGTAAAATGACCGGGGTCATAGTACTACATGTATATGATATATCGACCATCGTGGTGGGTGTATTTTTGCAAGGGAGTCACTATATTTTATAGTAAAATGGCATGGGGGTCATAGTACTATATGATATATTGACACCCCCTGGTGGATGTATTTTGGCACGGGAATCATTATATGTTATAGTAATGGAAAAGTAGTAAAGTCAAGCAGGCAAAGCCACATACAAGACGCATCCACCACCAAAACACCGATAGACAGCATGACACACACATACACACACAACCACACATCCAAACGCACACTCACACACGAGATGAGCACAGAAAACACGAACAGACACACAAGAACCAGAGACAAACACTCCATACATGAACAAAATCACAAGCACAAAGACGCAAGGCAAACAAAAGGGTGACAAAGAGAGTACCGCCTTGGCATGGTCAGTAGCAAAAACACCACTGGGAGTTTAAACCAGTTTACTGACGTCCTAACCTCACACTTCTGTCAAAGTCACCCTAACTTTACAAATAGTGTAAATAAAGGTATCCCCGCCGGACTTACCCACAACATAGACGACGGTGAACACAGGACATGTAAAACATAGCATAATAACTGTGACAATCCGTCAAATTTGTACTCAATGACTCAAAGTCAGAGCACCTGCAGGTAAGCCGTTAAGGGCACGACAGGAAAAAAGTTGGGTCATAGGTCTATATAATATATCGACCCCCTATCGTAGATGTATTTCGGCAAGGGAATCGCTATATTTTATATTAAAATGACCGGGGGTTCATAGTACTTTATAATATATCGACCCCCAGCGTGGATGTATTTTGGCAAGGGAGTCACTATATTTTATAGTAAAATGGCTCGGGGTCATAGTACTTGATAATATATCGACCCCCATCATAGATGTATTTTGGCAAGGAAGTCAGTATATTTTCTAGTAAAATTACCAGGGTCATAGTACTATATGATATATCTACCACCGTTATGGATATATTTTTACAAGGGAGTTACTATATTCTATACAGTGCTCCCTCCCTACAACGGCACTCTCAATAACAATTCCCTCCTTACAACAACGCATGCCACTGTTTCCGAAACAACAAGGCTCCAGAAACAACTTTTTTCCATCGTATTTTCTTAATGCCTCCATCAAACCCTATGTTGTGACCACTCTTTAGAATCGTCACTTTGTGACAATTCTAAAGAGTGGTCACAACATAGGGTTTGATTGAGGCATAACGGTTTTAGTTCTCGAAATACACCTTATCTGGGGATCTGCAAACAAGCTTATTATGTTTGATTTTCCCTCCCTATAACAACTCCCCCTGAACAACACATACAATCTTCGTATCCCAAAGGGTGTCGTTGTAGAGAGGGAGCACTGTAGTAAAATGATATGGGGGTCATAGTACTATATAATATATCGCCCCTGCTGGATATATTTTGGCAAGGGAGTCACTATATTTTATAATAAAATGCTCTGGGGTGTCATAGTATTATATGAGTTATCGACCCCGTAGTGGATGTATTTTTGCAGGGGAGCGACTATATTTTATAGTAAAATGGCCTAGGGATCATAGTACTTTATAATATATCGCCCGGTGGATGTATTTTGGCAAGGGAGTCACTATATATTATAGTAGCATGGCATAGGGTCATAGTACTTAATAATATAGCGACCCCAGCGTGGATGTGTATTCGCAACGGAGTCGATATATGTTCTAGTAAAATGGCATAGGGGTCATAGTACTATATAATATATTGACCCCCAATCGCCATCACCGCAAACCGCAAAATCATAATTCAGACCCAGATCAAGATCACGTTATATCTTATATTAAAAATAAATAAATAAATGGTACAGTGTATTTGTATAAATATTTCTTCAACATTATGAGTGTTTTATCAATATATATAAGCAATTGATGTTAACTCATACAATAGGCGCATGCTGACAATTATCGCACACTGTTGATTTCATAGTTAACACTTCGATCACCTCATACAAACGTATTTCACGCATCTGCAAACAGAGAAGACCCAGATAAGACAGCTCTTATACGAGCTGTCTGATCAGGGTCTGCTCTTTTTTATGCCCCCAAAGGTGGGCATATAGTAATCGCATTGTCCGTCCTTCCGTCCGTCCGTCTGTCCGTCCGTCCGTCTGTCCTTCCATCCGTCCGTCCGTCCCAAATTCGTGTCCCTTCTATAACTTCTTTATCTGTGGATGGATTTCAAAATAACTTGGCACAAATGTTCACCACACAAAGACGATGTGTCGCGTTCAACTCCCAGGTCAATGGGTCAAAGGTCAAGGTCACAGGGTACAATTACTTTGTAACAAATATCGTGTCCCTTCTATAACTTCTTTATCTGTGGATGGATTTCAAAATAACTTGGTACAAGTGTTCCCCACACAAAGACGATGTGTCGCGTTCAACTCCCAGGTCAATAGGTCAAAGGTCAAGGTCACAGGGTACAATTACTTTGTAACAAATATCGTGTCCGGCCTGTAACTTCTTTATCTATCAATGTATTTCAATATAACTTGGCACAAATGTTCACCACACAAAGGCAATGTGTCGCGTTCAACTTCCAGGTCCATGGGTCAAAGGTCAAGGTCACAGGGTAAAATAACTTTGTAACAAATTTCGTGTCCGGTCTGTAACTTCTTTATCTATCAATGGATTTCAATATAACTTGGCACAAATGTGATATGGCACAAATGTTCACCAGACAAAGATAATGTGTCGCTTTCAACTCCCTGGTCCATATGTCAAAGGTCAAGGTCACAGGGTATAATTACTTGTTTATCTGTGATTGGATTTCAAAGGAACCAGGCACAAATGTTCACCACACAAAGACGATGTGTCAACTCCCTGGTCCATGGGTCAAAGGTCAAGGTCACATGGTACAATTTTGGGGGGCATTTGTCACGTGACTGTGACATCTCTTATTGTTAATGGAATTAAATAGATCTTTTTCTATACTTTCCAAGATGGACACAGTGTTCCATTTGTAATAAACATAGAACAGGGAAAGGGTTAAGACCCAGATCAGGACCACGTTATATTTAATAAAATGTGCAAATCGTGAATTTAAATTTGTATTCAACATTACGTTATATTTGATAAAAACAAGTTGGGGCCGGTTCGACCCTTTTCCGTCCGATTTTTATTGTAGTGAAATGCTTCCCAGAAATACTTTCGTATGGCATTATGATTTATTAGCCTATACAAATCTTAAAGGGGTATTCGTAAAACAAATACACACAAACAAAAATCTTATTAATCAGCAAAACTTAGCAATCCACGACTGCACCGTATTTGAGAGATTAACAGGGGCAGTTAACTCTGTAAACATATTGACGTGAACACGGAAAGGAGTGCCCTGAAAAACACGTGTCCGACAAAATCGCTACATATTCGGATAGTGCAAATATTGCGTATTATAATTATTACCATTGCATACATCTTAAATACATTTATAAAAATAATTTAAATAGAAACTGAATTAAATCATGCAAAGTATACACGTTAAGCCCAATGTTAATCACGGATAATTGTTCATTGATCGAAAGGATTAAATATCAAATCCGGGTCCATGAACCAAAATAATCGTGGTTTCGCGCATTTGCAATAGGAGTAGACCCAGATCAGACCGCTCCTATATAAGCCGTCTGATCAGGGTCTTCTCTGCTTGCTAATCTAATTTGAAAGATCTGTTTCTTTAGTTTCTGAAATAGCTAAAATGTCCCGCCTTCCATATTTCATTATAACTCATGCATCAACTTTTTTTGACTCTCAAGAGGGGTTTTCATGATTTCTAAGAGGGAGATTTGGGGTTTCAAGAGGGATATTTTCGCGGAACAGCATTTTTCAGTGATTTTGTTGTACTACATGTTACTACATTTATCTATAGTGTTGTAAATGAAGGAAACAGCAAAGCTTCTTTTTTAATATTGTTTAAATTTGTTACATAAATTTGTTTCTCCAAACCATGCAGGCACCAAATAAAAGTATAATCATAGCAATCTATTTTTTTTTAAAACATAACAAAAAACATAAAAAAAAGAATTACTGACTTAATCCATTGAACCCTAGTGAGGCATATACAGAGTACCTGTGAATAAAAAGTATACTTATGCAAACAGTGTTGAACCACACCAAATGACTAATACATGTACATAAGCCCATTTGATATGGGTCTGCACTGTTTGTAATTATGCAATTTATTATCAAACACAGAAAAAAGACTAGGCTAAATGGGAACTTGCATTTTCCATTTGAACATTCAGGGGTTAATGAGTTAGTAGTTGATCTTTAGTTACTGCAAACATTGATGTTAAAATCCCAACAGGTCAAGAGTCCGTGTTTTAGCCCATATCAACAATCTTCGCGAAAACCAATGACATTTCAAAATTATATTGTAATTATTTTTGGGGGTTTGAAATGGTAGAAAATATTTCATTAACTATGTTGTCCTTCAGTAGGTATTGAAATTTGGGATAAGCACAGAACACGGAATTCAGGGGTACGAGTTAATACCGATCCCTATCTTGCACAGATGTTGCGAGTTGTAATGTATTTATATATACATGCACAATGAAACCCCTCTAAAGCGATTACTTTATGAATAAATATAATTTTCTTTAAGAGCAGGTGGTTGCTTAATGCAGGGCGAAATGAATGCAGAAAGCTCCATCATGAGCTTTCTGCATAACGTTTGTCTTGCATTAAGCTATCAGCTGTGTTTAAGACGAAGAATCAGATCCCGTTTTAGTGGTCGTTTTAGAAAGGTTTTACTGTACATATTTAAAACCTTATTGCATCCCACATCTATATGGTGGTTTGAAAATAAAACCCACAACAGGAACACCAATGAAAATAATAGGAAGGTTTACTTCCTTTATAAATCGAGAGGTAACCACTCGGGTGTATTGAGATTTACTTATTTAAACCAATAACTAGTCAAATTGAAAATATGAATCATTTAACCCTTTCCCTGTTCCATGTTTATTTCAAATTTAAATACCTACTGAATATTCATGGACAAAATAATCAAAATGAAATATGGAAGGGGGAACATTGTAGCCATTTTAGAAACTACAGAAACAGATTTAACACATTCCATAAACAAACAGAGCATACCCTGGTCAAACAGCTCCTATAGGAGCCATCTGATCTGGGTCTACTCTGTTTGCAAATGCTTGAAAACACGGTTATATGAAGGAAATGGTTAATCTCAGTTTTAGGTTCTTATGTATATAAATTGTAGCAACTTTTACCTTTTCTTAAAAAATGTTTTATTAAGGCAAACATCGGAGTTTGATATTGTGTAATTACTTCATAAATTACAATCACTATCTAACTCGTAAGCATGATAAAACATTACAGTTACCACATGTACATCACAATTACCATATACATTACAATTACCATATATACATTACAGTTACCACTGTTGTATGTGTGTATGTGGGTGTGACCAGATACTGTGACAGAATGCTGACTGACCATATGTTTGGATGTCAATATGAATGATGTAGTGCAGACAGAGTAGACCAGTACAAAGAACAAGCCAAATTTGATTTAATTATAGTCATTGGTAGAAGGTGTCGGTTCTAAGCTAGAATGTCTGTGAGACCCGGTTATTGTGGTTTAACCCCGACCCTTACTTGGTATTACAAAGGTGTTCCTGACAAGTCCTCATTAATTTGATTCCTTTGAACTGGGGAACTCTCGAGACTGGGAGTGTGTGTGTGAGATGTATACAGAGAGTAGGACCATTCCATTGTATGGTCAGTTCTTATAAGATCGTTGAACTGTTAACATCGAAATATTTTCTGCTCTAAATAAAAGTTAATTGTTATAATAAAATAGAAGTGACTATAGTTTTCATTTACTCTCAGGCCAAGCGAGCAACATTATTACATGGTGGAGAATCCAAATTTGATATTAAAGAACATTTTTTAATGGATAATTTATTTAATTCTATGTCAAATGGATTTAACATTCCTGGCTACTTTGCGGAACCTGAATCGCCAGAAATAAGTGCAGACTATCGTTTAGTGAATCCAGTAACCTTAACACCGGTGAAGGATCAGTGTAGTTTGCCATCACATCAACCAGTACCGATAATTGCTGAAACTATGTCGAAAATTTGTTTGTCAAAATTCAATGGCATCTCTTCCAGTGATGTCCACAAATTTCTGGATACATTTGCAGCATACTGCATTTTTAACAATCTAGAAGGAGGAGGTAGGAGACAAGCTGCAGCATTCCAGCTACATTTAGAGGGGTCTGCCCTTGTATGGTTCATGTCTCTGTCAGCAGAAGAGACTCGAACATGGGACAGTGTTTCGGAAAAGTTTAGGGAAAAATATATAGACTTGGAAAATCAATCCATTCTACTGACAGAAACGGCAAAATTTGCAACACTTCTTCTCCAGCCGTCACACTCTTTGGAGGGTCTCTACAGTCAGATCCTGGAAACTGGCAGAAGAATTGGGAAAAGTGACCAGCACTTCTAATTAAATTCATAAGTGGATTACCTCAGCAGTTAGCTTTTTTGGTCCGAGCGGGGAACCCACAAACTCTCAACACAGCTCTAGAGTCTACCAAGTTAGGGGAAGCCTATGGCTATAGGCTTCAAGGATCAACTTTACAGATGCTACCTGCTTCAGTCAATGCCGTTACAAAACCTATTTATGACGATAAATGCGAACAGTTGACCAGGAAAGTGGACCGTCTCTGCGAACGTATTGACGGTCTAACAACCATCCCAAAAGACAATTCTTCACATGACAGGTCGTGTTTTGCATGTGGTGGCACTGTACACAATAAGAGAATGTGTAATTGGGTTCGTGGTGCCAGAACTCCTGACATGCAATGCCAGATTTGTGCTCAAATGGGACACACAGCAGTGAACTGCAGACGTTTTTCACCAGTGTCGGGAAACGGGAGACCCCCAATGGGCAACGGGCGCGGCCCCTTGGACAACTATCAGTGAATTTGTCACAGCGCATCAGAGGTCGTCCTCCTGTGAGGTCGCAGACAATTGACATGAAAAGTTATAAGGACTGTGATAAATGCCACACAGAACAGGGAGCTGTAAGTACCGACTTTCTCCACATTAATGCAAATTTTCCAACTGTACTATTTCAGCCCTTTTAGATTCAGGTAGCTCTATCAACCTCTTATCAAGGCAAATCTATGAAACTTTATCTACAGCTGATAAAACAAATTTGTCCCCCTTAAATAATGACAAATTAGTATTGGCTAATAACCAGGACATTTTCATCAAAGGTGTTTCATCTTTGTCCTGTGTCATTCAAGGTCGCAAACACAATCTGGATGTTTATGTTTTGGATGCTACATCCCATCCTTTCATTATAGGCACATGATACATGAGGTCACATGGTATCAAACTTGATTTTGGCAATGTGTCAGTTGCATCAGCAAAGCACAATATTTGTACCAGTAACCGCTGTACTCTAGCTCCTAATTCAGAAACAGTTTTATGGGGTAGGGTTCCGAACCATATCAGCATAGGTAGTCAGGGATTATGCTGTGGCAGTATACACTTAAACAAAAAAGCTTTAATTACAGCAAGGTCTCTGGCTGTGGTTTCTGCAAAGTCAACGGTACCTATTAATATCCTTAACCCTACATCTAAGCCTATTGTAATTCATAGGACCAAAACTCTCGGAGAAGTCACTACTCTTGATGATTCTTACAAGATATTACAGGTTAACAAAGAAAATGGCAATTGCAGCAAAAATGCAAAAATGAGCTGTAATGTCCAGTTTAAACAGAACAAACACAACAGTGAAACATTCCTTTCTTACTTTGATCTTAATACAAATGATTGGTCAATACAAGAGAAGCATCACATGGAAAAGCTCTTAGTTACAAATAGTGATTTATTTGTTACACAAGATAGTCCAGATCAAGGCCATACTTCTGTCGTTGAACACCAAATTCATCTAAAACCCGGTGCATTACCAAAACACCAGCGTCCTTACAAACTTCCTCCGGACAAACGCGAGGTATTACGTCATCAATTAGATGGATTGCTCAAACAAGGTATTATCACTCCTGTCAATGAAAAGGAGGATATACCCATATCTAGTCCCATAGTTCTTGTATCAAAGCGCAATAAACCCAAACAGGGAGTCAAACCAGGGTCTCGTGAAGCCAGTCTATCTATGTATAGGTTCTGTGTAGATTACAGATTTTTAAATTATCCAGATGTACATGAATTAACAGAGTCATTTACACAAAGAATTCCAAATTACATATAATCAGTTGATCTCAGTTCTAGTTTCTTCAAGATGCAAATACCTCCAGAGTTAACTAAATACACAGCATTTAACACTTGTTTTGGTACTTACAAATTCAACCGTTTGCCGATGGGTTTTAAAACGGCTCCAAACAGTTATCAACTTTAATGGATAAAGTCTTGCAAGGACTGTCTTTTCGATTTGTCCTGTGCTATCTTGATGATGCAGTCATCATATCAGAAACATTTGAGCTGCATATGTCTGATTTGCAGGAAGTTTTTGATAGTTTTCGAAGTGCAGGTTTGAAACTGTCCCCAAACAAATGTATGTTTGCAAAGAGAAAATGTGTGTTTTAAGGTCATGAAATTTCAAAGGAAGGCATTCGACCCCCAACAGACAGACTTAAGGCTGTTGAAACCTATCCAGTCCCCCAAAATACCAAAGCTATGAAAAGGTACTTAGGGATGATAAATTGGTTTAAGAAACTTATTCCAAACTACAGTGCAACAGCGAATTGACTGTACAAATTACAGCGAAAGAATGTCAAATTTTGCTGGGAAAAAGAACACCGAATTGCATTTGAAAAATTAAGAGATGCGTTACTAAATTCTGAAGCACTTGCTTTTCCTAGATATGATTTTTCGTTTGTCTTATCTGTCGATACCTG
This sequence comes from Azorinus chamasolen, assembly GCA_963576725.1. Taxonomy (NCBI): domain Eukaryota; kingdom Metazoa; phylum Mollusca; class Bivalvia; order Cardiida; family Solecurtidae; genus Azorinus; species Azorinus chamasolen. The sequence goes on along the minus strand of OY755240.1, from coordinate 64,636,076 downwards.
TAGTAAGGGTATTGGTTACATGCTACAACAGAGACATGTTGGAAAAGAAAGTCAGGGTCATTTTCGTGTTGTTCGTTTTGGCTCAAAACCCCTTTCTAAATGACAGCAGTCATATGGACCAACCAAACTAGAACTTCTTGGTATGGTTACAGGCATTCTTAACTGTGCATCCTATCTCAGAGGCCGTCAATTTGCTGTTGTGTGTGACCATCAGGCTTTGAAACCGCTTTTTCAGAAAAATCTTCAAGGTGCAATTTATGAACGCTGGTTAGCCATTTTACAAGATTTTGATTTTGAAATTAAATGCAAACCAGCAGATCAAATGGTTGTCGCTGATGCACTTTCACGCTGTAAAAATCATTTGCTGAATTAACCCGAATAAATATAAATATATAAATAAATATTCAAACCCAGACGAAACAGATTCATTTTCCCCATACGTCTCAGACAAGGTTACAGAGAACATACACTTTCCTAATGGTCAGACACTAAAAGATGTTTAATCTCCTCAAAATAATTCAGATAACATAAAACCAGTTAATCATGTCACTAGGCCATATAGCAAATGACATACAGTGCAATAAATATGATGCTAACACAGAATTAGGTCAGCCCATGCCAATCATAAAGCTCAATTTACCTCCGAAGCGAGGTCAGTCCATTCAGTTCAGTCAAAACAAAATAGTAGAGACTAGCCACAGTGATACTGCAAAAAGTAATACTGATGTTTCTGCTCAGTCGTCTTTCACTGAGGATGTAGGAAAGAAAATAGATTTGTTTGCGAAATATGATTTCAGCCCAGAGAAAACAAAAGAATTGAAACAGAACGATCCAGAGTTGTTTGCTCTCATTCAATATATGAACAGTAACAGTTTACCTAAAGGTCAAAGGAAAGCTAGACGAGTCTTGCTAGAATCAAGTGACTATGATTTGATAGACGGGTTACTGTTTCATTCAAGAGTACCCAAATCAAGGCGAACGAAGCAGCTTTGCCACTATCAGCTTGTCTTAATAGACACAATGATCAAACCTGTCATACAGTTATACCATGACTCCCCAATGGCAGGACACTCTGGTATTTCAAGCCAAGCGAGCTACATTATTACACCACATATATTATATTATAGCTTTGTGGCGACAATGAATTCAAGATCGGAAAAGTCTGGCAGGAATCTTGCTGCCAACGATTATAGGAAATGAACTAATTTTGTGTCAGATCTCCCGCCCTTGAAGGTTTTAGGCGAGACAATATTTGAATAGTCACGAATGGTTAAATACTATAGTCGATAAATGTTATGTATAACTCATAAAGTCTTACAATTTATAATCACAGTTAAAATGTCTGGTATTGGTAATGTTTTACCTCGCGGCGTTTCGTGAATATGATTATTGAGAATTTTTGCAACATCAGATTCCGATGACTGACTTTATGGTTTATATTGAATGTATGAAACAAACATGCCTTTATATATGAAATTACCCCCCCACACACACACACACACACACATACACACACACACACACACACACACTCTCTCTCTCTCTCTCTCTCTCTCTCTCTCTCTCTCTCTCTCTCTCTCTCTCTCTCCCTCTCTCTCTCCCGATAAAAAACGTTGAGATATTAGTAAACTTTACATTTTCAGCAACTGAAGAAATAAAGCAATTCAAAGGTTATATGAATCTCTATACGAATGCATCATGCATACGTTACACATTCCAGTTTCATGAGGTTATCAAACGATTTACTGTTACTAAATTTATTTGTACTTTTAAATGTCACTCCGACCGAAATCAAATCATATCAAACTCCAGTTCCCTTAGTCATCAATCACCAACTGCTTTGCAAGGAGAACTTTCGCTATGAATTTTTTAACGTTAGAGTAGCTACAAATACCAAATTATAAATACAGTAAAACCCTGTTTGAAACGGCCACTAAATTGAGTGAATTAGTTGGTATTTAGGGCAGGTGTCTGCTTAAAGCAAGGTGAAAGTAAAACAGAACGCTCCTATAGGAGCGTTCTGTTTTACTTTCACCTTGCTTTAAGCAACCACCTGTCTTTAACACAAAATACGTTATGTAATTTAGTTGCCGTTATAGAGAGGTTTTACTGTACACACATTTCCACATTCAGAATTCGGACTAACTCGGACCAAGCCCGATATTCCTTAGTCTATTTAGCCTTATTATTGTGCACACTTGTGATGATGACTTGAACCAGTTCGAAATTTCAGAGACGCTTTTGAATGTCTCCCTACTACACGAGGGTGCCTCCTCTGCACCTATGGGTTAAAAATGGGTACACGTGCAGGTTACTAGCCGGTTCTCAATACGTAAGCAATGCTCCATATTGTAGGCGAATTGCTCAGTGACCAGGGGAGTAAATGTACAGTCGGCTGAACGGTCATTCGGACTGAAAGTAGACTATACATAGGTACTTTATTTTGATGATTCCATATTTAACATTTAATGTACTGAAACCGAGTATATAATAATTATGCAAACATTATAAACCTCGATATAAGGGTCCCTGAGGGGGCATCTGATCAGAGTCCACACTGTTTGTAATAAAAATAATTTCTTCTGTGTTAAATTTAAATACATTTTGTTCCATTAATATTTAAAAAGGGCGGAGCCAATATTAATTATTCAGCATATCAAGGGTTTAACCCATTCTTATTTTCACGTGCACTCTTTATATCGATGGATTGATTTCGGATCTAATTGTTTTCTGTTGTCATTCGAACGATTATTTCTAAATTGTCAACTTAATATATATGCTCGGACGCATTCCCTCCTGGACTAGTTTTAGACCCAACCTCTTTGAACAAATTTTTCGAATAGGATCATTTACTAGAGAAAATAATACTTTAGAATTCTGTAGTTTTGAAACCACTGTGATAAAAAGAGCATTTGCTCCTATGGAGCAAATGCTCTATTTATCACAATGGTTTCAAACAATGACTTTTACAGAGGTGTGAAAACGCGGAGGGAAAGGGTTAAGGTCTTTCTAGGTTGTGTGCATTCAAATAATGAGATTGAAGTTAAAGACACACCTTGTTATATACATTTTATCTCTAATAAACACTTGCAGGTGGTGAGTGTGTGTGTGCGTGCATGCGTGTGTGTGCGTACGTGTGTGTGTGAGAAAGAGAGAGAGAGAGAAAGAGAGAGAGAAGACACACAGAGAGAGAGAGAGAGAGAGAGAGAGAGAGAGAGAGAGAGAGAGAGAGAGAGAGAGAGAGATGGGTATTTTCTTAAAAGAGCTTCTTGCATTTTGGAACACAGGTGGTTGCTTAACGCAGAATGAAAGCAGTGCATAAAGATTTCAGTTTGCATTAAGTTAAAATCTCATCATTTAAAAAACTCTGTCTTTCTTTATTTATTTATTTAATAATTATTGTATAGGGATTTAGTTGTTTTATTGATCGTTAGCCCCCCACATGTCTGTCATTATAAGCAGGTGGTTGCTTAATGCAGGACGAAAGTTATGAAGAAAGACATGAGCTTTCTGCATAACTTTCGTCCTGCATTAAGCTACCACCTGCTTTTGTCACTGTGAATTATGCCCCTTTTTGCTGGTCGTATTAGAGGGGTTTTACTGTACAGTAGATCGAGTGGATGTTTTTCATTATCGGCCTATGGAGTTTTCAGTTCAGCATGTGTCATTATGAATACACCACATGTTTAGTGTGGATACCTGTGGATTTCAGTCATTTTTCAGAACAAGGATGTACCGATCATGCGTATAGTCAGGTTTAACCTTTTCCCTGTTTAACATTCTTTTAAAGATTTAATCACCTCATTAATATTCATGGACAGAATCAGTAAATGGAACATGGATAATGTATTTTATTTTCACCTTGGCGTAATCTGTAATATCAGATCTATACACTGCCATAAGTAAACAGCAGACCCCGATCAAACGGCTACTTTAGAAGCCGTCTGATCTGGGTCTACTCTGTTTGCAAAGGCGTTTATATGAATGAAAGGTTTAACCCTTTCACCTCAATGAATAAATCATGGCTGCTCAATATTGGATGTGGTGCAATTGTAACTACTTCCGATTCCTATCAATGTTTTGTGAAACTATTGACCTAGTGTTAACCCTTCTCTGGCTGAATTTTAAAATACATTTCTCCTTCTTTACCCATGCCTGGTTGTATAATTACATATATCTTCACTATGTACAAGTAATTCGTTGTGCAATCACTGCTGTGGAGTGCACTGGTTGCACAATCAACTTGTAAATAGTGCAGACCCTGATGAGACAGCTCCTGCAGGAGCTGTCTCATCTGGGTCTTCACTATTTACAGGTAGGTATATTGACGCGAATAGCAATCGAAGGGTTAAGATATTGTATCCTGATAAGACGCCGAGTTACACAGTGTCTCATCTGGATCTAAGCTGTTTGAATCAGTTTATGGACAGCGGGATACACGTTAAAGCCGTCGAAACGTGGGCTATATAAACACAATCTATTAAATAGATTGACATAATTGTGATTTGCGAGACGCAATAGCAAGACATTCCTACGGAAGCCCATTCAGGAAATTTGTCTTTTTTATATACAGTGCTCCCTCCCTACAACGGCCCTCTCAATAACGATTCCCTCCTTACAACAACGCCTGTCACTGTTTCCGAAACAACAAGGCTTCAGACACAACTTTTTCCATCGTATTTTCTTTATGCCTCCATCAAATCCTATGTTGTGACCACTCTTTAGAATCGTCACTTTGTGACGATTCTAAAGAGTGGTCACAACATAGGGTTTGATAGAGGCATAACGGTTTTAGTTCTCGAAATACACCTTATCTGGGGATCTGCAAACAAGCAAATTATGTTTGATTTCCCCTCCCTATAACAACTCCCTCTGAACAACACATACAATCTTCGTATCCCAAAGGGTGTCGTTGTAGAGAGGGAGTACTGTATTAAGTCTTGCGTATAATAAATTACGTTTTGCGTGTTATGTAGTATGTCTTGCGTAATATATAAAAGAAGAGGGACATTAACCAGCGCCCATTTTGAACGGCAAAGTGCGTTCATTTTGTGGGTAATTTCAAGGCGACATGAAATATGCAGTAAGTAAATATACTTTAATATACTTTTTTATTATTTTAAGTCATTCAGCCAGCCGACGGTTCGCATTTTGGCTCGTGACTCTACTATCGAGAACTGTCCATCCCAGTTAAAATGGAATATAGCATGTCACAGGGTTCCGTCCTAGGACCAAAACACTACATCACGTACACAAAACCTGTCGGCTCAATCTGCAGAAACCATGGGCTTAATCACCATTTCAATGCCGACGACTCACAGTTATACCCGTTCTTTAAGCCCAATGGGTATTTCCTGTCAACAAGAAGCTTTATCGCGAGTTGAGGACTGTCTCAAAGAAGTTGTCTCTTGGATGCATCAGAACATGCTGAAGCTCAATACTGACAAAACTGAGGTCATTCTGTTTCATACGAAAAACACAAAAGTACCTGCAGAGGTTAATGTGCAAGTAGGACTCTCTAAAATCAGACCGTCTTTGTGTATAAAGAATCTCGGTGCATGGCTCGATTCACAAATGAATATGACATTACATGTCAATTCCGTGTGTAGGTCTAGTTATGCACAACTCCGACAAATAGGCCATGTAAGAAAGTACCTCTCATCTGATGCTACCAAGACCTTGGTAAACTCTCTTGTTATATCAAAAATTGACTACTTCAATTAACTGTTGAATGGAATTTGAAACAACTCACTGCGGAAATTTCAAAGAGTGCAAAACACAGCAGCCCGCATCATAACCAGAAATCCTCGATATAATCGCATCACGCCGGTTTTGAAGGAACTTCACTGGCTTCCGGTTCAACATCGGATTGAATTCAAAATTCTGACTCTTACGTATAAAGCCATGCACAATGAATCTCCCAAGTACATTGTCGACATGCTTGGCTGCGCAGAGAGTTAAGGTCAGCAAGTAGATCATTGTAGGTGGTTGTGCCAAACGGGCGTAAGGTAAAATACGGTGAGAGAAGTTTCATGCATGCAGCTCCGAAACTTTGCAATGCTCTACCGTCAGGCATTAGAGACGCAATGTCACTGGCATGTTTCAAAAGGTGTCTGAAAACGCATTTTTTCAACATTTGTTACTAGGACAGTTTAATTCAGAATAGGAATGGCTTTCAGCCAACCTATTAAGCTAACAGGTGACCCAATAGTCATGTACAGCGGCAACTAAGCTAAGGATAGGAATGGCTTTCAGCCAACCTATTAAGCTAACAGTTGACCCATTAGTCATGTACAGTGGCAACTGAGTTCAGCATAGGAATGACTTTCAGTCAACCTATCAAGCTAACAGTTGACCTAATAGTCATATAAATGGAATAATTTTCAGTCAGTCAATTTATTCTAATTTATGATATGAGCATGGCTTTCAGTCATCTTGTCTGTATAAAGTTTGTTAATACAGATTGTTCTAATTTGTGATATTGATGAGCATGGCTTTCAGTCAACTTGTCTGTATGAAATTTGTTAATACAGTTTATGCGATTCCTTGTGATAGTGATTTCATATCTTTTGTATATTTTTTGCATATCTTTCATTGACCGGATAGGAAATCATGTAGTTCCTTCCGGTTAGTGATTTCATATATATTGTATATCTTTCATTGTCTGGATAGATAATCATTCGGATCGTTCCGGTTAGTGATTTCGTCCATGTGAAGCGCTTTTGAACGCACGTATCCAGTGTGAATAGAGCGCTATATAAATGTGGTATAATGATAATAATACTTTGTAAGTTTCGCACACCCTAATAGTTCGCTGCGGCGGTCAAATTCCATGCTCAGCATAACACCACTTTATGTTTGAAGTTTACATATAAACAACTAGTAGACATGCATGTTTGTAACAAATATAGTGTATTTACTTGAAGTAGGCATTTTACTGGAGCTTTGACGAAAACTGTCATAAACTGAAAGTGCACACTTTATTTTGCGTTTGAGTATACATTAAATAGAATCAAACTTTATGCGTATTTTTCTTATGTTTTCAGATGAATGCTTTGATGGTAATTCCTTGACTGGTCATACTCCAATGGTCGCCAACTATTACTACTCCCTTGAAAATGTTGCAGTACAAAGCCCTGTTTGCTTATGATATGATTTACGAGTATCAAGGCCAAATACTCCCTTGAAAATGTTACAATACCTCTGGTATTTGTAAATGAGACCTGTTATAAGGCAACCAACATTTACGTTTTTAACACAGCCATCTATAGTCTTGAGTCAGCTGGAGTCTTTAACCCTTTTTCATATAAATGATTTTCAAGCCATTGCGAACAGAGTAGACTCAGATCAGATAGCTACTGTAGGAGCCATCTGACCAGGGTCTGCTCTGTTTGCTTATGTTATGATATACGAGTATCAAGGCCAAATACTCCCTTGAAAATGTTGCAGTACCAAGCTCTGTTTGCGTATGATATGATTTACGAGTATCAAGGCCAAATACTCCCTTGAAAAAGTTGCAGTACCAAGCTTCAGCTAATAAATATTCATGATGTAATTATTTCTTGCATTAATATTGAATAGGTAAAGGGTTGAAACGTGACTCCTGGTCAGGTTCTTTTCTGTTTAACACATAAATCATCAAAACAAAGTAGGTTGTGATGAGTGATGAATGGAGCTGATCCTGATCGGATGAGACGAGCTGTGATCAGGTTCTTTTGTTACTCGACGGTTTAAAAGCGCTACATTTATTGTGTTATTACTGTCGTTTAACCCTTTCCTTCATATAAAAACATCTACAAACAGAGTAGACCCATATCAGACGGCTCCCATAGGATACGTCTGATCTGGATCTGCTTTGTTTGCTAATGAAATTTTAAAGATATGTTTCTTTACTTTCTAACATAGCTACGATATTCCAACTTCTACATGGCATTATAACTTTTTTGTTCATGAATAATCAGTAGGTATTAAAATTTGTAAAAAAAAACCCAACAACATAGAACAGGGAAAGGGTTAAATCAATATTACTTAACTTCACTTTGGCTTGGACTGGGCAGATCTCAAAGTGCAGGTGTATACTTATAGACACGTGTTGCCTACGAGCATGTCGGTCTGACAATTGCAGGAAATGATGTATCTCTCCGGACAGGACGAGTACATCGTGCCTATGTGGTACACCGCTGAACACATGCACGGCGTCTCGTAAAGATTCAAACTGATTAACACTATAACAGAGATTAACCAATTACAATATTAATTGAAAGATATCAACTTGGAACGGTGTATGACAGGAGCGTAGCTGAATCAAAATATAATGCACACACCGTGACTATAGGATTCCGAGGGCATGCTCCCCGGGACACTTTAGAATTGTGAAGTTCTGAAACCATTGTGATAAATAGAGCATTTGCTCCTATAGGAGTAAATGCTCTATTTATCACAATGGTTTCAAAAGGCGTCATTACGAGGGAATGGATTGAAGTTTACCTCTGAGTCTTAGAATTTTGTTCGATTTTTGCCATAGTAATGTTTTCAACTTTCAGATTGATGTCACGCACATGTGTGTATCACTAACTACGCCCCCTGTATGGAAACAACCATTTTAAATGCTTGTAAATGTTGAAGTAGTTAATACAGTGCTACCTCCCTACAACGGCCCTCTCAATAACGACTCCCTCCTTACAACAACGCATGTCACTGTTTCCCAAACAACAAGGCTCCAGAAACAACTTTTTTCCATCGTATTTTCTTTATGCCTCCATCAAACCTTATGTTGTGACCACTCTTTAGAATCGTCACTTTGTGACGATTCTATAGAGTGGTCACAGCATAGGGTTTGATAGAGGCATAACGGTTTTAGTTCTCGAAATTCATCTGATCTGGGAATCTGCAAACAAGCTAATTATGTCTCCCCCATTTATGGGGAGACATATTGTTTTTGCCAGAGTTGTCTGTCTGTCCGTCCGTCCGTCCGTCTGTCTGTCTGTCTGTCCGTCACAAACTTGTGTCGCGCGTATCTCTGAAACCAGTTGGGCTAGAGTCACCAAACTTCACAGGAATGTTCACCAGCATGAGTCGTTGTGCACCTGTGGATTTTGAATTGTCTCCCACTGATAACTTTGGAGTTATTTCCCCTGATGACTTAAAATTAAAAAAAAACTTTGTGTCGCGCGTATCTCTGAAACCGATAGTACTAGAGTCACCAAACTTCACAGGAATGTTCACCAGCATAAGTAGTTGTGCACCTCTGTTTTTTGAATTGTCTCTCCCTGATAATTTTTGAGTGATACCCCTGATTTTAACACTTAAATGTGTACAAACTTTGTGTCGCGCGTATCTCTGAAACCAGTAGGGCTAGAGTCACCAAACTTCACAGGATTGTTCACTGGCATGAGTTGTTTTGCTCTTGGGTATTTTGAATTGTCTCCCCCTGTTAACTTTGGAGTTACTGCCCCTGATGACTTAAAATTAGACAAACTTTACTTAGTGTCGTGCATATCTCTGAAACCACTAGGGCTAGAGTCACCAAACTTCACAGGAATGTTGACCATCATGAGTTGCTGTGCACCTGGGATTTTTGAATTGTCTCCCCTTGATAACTTTGGAGTTATTGCCCCTGATATGATTACTTTAAATTAGAGAAACTTTGTGTCATGCATATATTTAAAACCACTAGGGCTAGAGTCACCAAACTTCACGGGAATGTTGACCAGCATGAGTTGTTGTGCACCTGGTATTTTTAAATGTCCCCCTGATAATTCTTGAGTTATTGCCCCTGATATGATAACTTAAAATTAGAGAATTAATATTCATGAGGATGCAAATAAGGGAATTTGCATAAAGTGAACCTAACATTAAGATTCATACATCAACTACCGGGTAGAAGGCAGCAATATCTTTGTATGTTGCAGGTATGTAAACACTCTGTAATATGAACAATGAGGTTAGAATGGTTGCCTAGGAAACAGATATATCACCATCAGTGCTATATAATGTGTCCCAAACTTATTCATCTAATGATCTTGGTGATATTCAGTGATCATAGTAAACTTGAGCTAACCATTTTCCATATGTGTTTGCTTTATAAGAGAAAGACTGGTGTCTGTCGAAAATTTCAACATCTATTACTGTTCTCATAAATATTCATACATATGCAAATTAGTTTCTATTAGAAAAGTAATATTTACTATTAAAGCAATGTCTCATATCTATGTTTGTAACAATTGATTTCATGATTCATCAAATTTCCAAAATTTGTGTAAGGATCGGTTACCATGGAAACCGTTACAATCTTACTTACAGTTCATTGTTTGGGTATCAATTAAGATGATTAGCCTTCTGAGTATTTTGTCATCATTTTAAACTACATTTGAAGTTGTTTTCTGATAATGGTAGGATAAAAATTGAGAGGTTTACGTTATTTCTGTATTTTTTTGCTATTTTTTAATTATTCTCATTAATATTCATATGTATGCAAATAAGGTAATTCCTAATTATAGCTTTTAAACCAAAGCACACTTTAATTCGGTACTAGTTTATACAGTTAGCACAAATACTTCCTGTGATATGGAAATTTTTTGCAGGCAGGTGTCGACTAACAAAACTGTGTGAACAGAGTGAAATGAATGTTTACTATGGAAACATTTAAAAAGTTACTTAGAGTTAAATTTTTGGTCCTCAAATTTGTTATTTTGTTTTCTGAGGATTTTGTCATCAGGTTAAACTGCATTTGAAATTGTTTTCTGATATTTGTAGGAAAAAAAAGTGAATAGTTTACATTATTTACGTTGTTTCTATATTGTTTTTACTATTTTTAATGTTCTCATTAATATTCATGAGTATGCAAATAAGGTAATTTAAAAAAAACTGGAAATAAAAGCACAATGTCCTACTTCCAATTTGGTACCAGTTTTATAGGTTTTGGACAAAAACTTGTTGTGATATGGACGATTTTGCAGGTACGGACCATCATGACGAAAACTACGGTGTTGCCATGGAAACAGTGAAAATGGTGCTTAAAATTAATACTATGGTCCTCAAATTGGATATTTTGTTTCCTGGGGGTTTCGTCATCATTTTAAACTGCATTTGAAGTTATTTTCTGATATTTGTAGGATAAAAAAAAATAAAGTTTTACGTTATTTATATACTTTTTTTACTATTTTTAATGTTCTCATTAATATTCATGAGTATGCAAATAAGGTAATTTAAAAAAACAAGTTGGAAATAAAAGCACAATGTCCTATCTTCCATTTGGCATCAATTTTATAGTTTTATTTGTAGTCTGCTATGAGACGCCAGTTTTCTTTCTCCTATTTTCGTTTTGAACGGAGGTGGCCAAATCGCTGTGGCCCGGAAGTAGTAGTCAATTTGCATATCGAATAGTTTATGAGCCGGGTCACAGCAAAATGGTCGCATCCGTTCAAAAGGAAAGTTGGAGAAAGAAAACTGGCGCCTCGTAGCTGACTGGAAACAGTAAGCACCGTTTTAATTGCGGCGAGTTTAATGTTTTTAGATAGTGTTTAACCATAATTCGCGTTTTTGTTGAAAAGATTAACGAATACAGATCCCCCTATATACGTCTATGCATCCTGGCGGGAGTCACATCGTTTCGCTTTAGCGTTTTTTCAAATTCGCGGTCTTGCAGCGACAAGACGGAGCAATATTTAAGGAAAGCACTAATTGTGCCGCTTAGCATATGGAATTTGGAACGGATCAAGACCAAACTGATTGAAATCGGTGTTGAATTGGCTTTGCTGTAAGACTTTGAAAAACATGACTGTTGTATTTTCCGCCGCTGATCTGTCGTAGTTAGGTACCTTTCAATACATATATAGACCCGATATGAACTTTTTTCCGGGTCGTGTTTTTCTCGTTTTTCGGTGTGGTTTAAGGTTCAAATAGATAGTTTTAGGCCAGTTGAACATACTTCGATCACAATTTTTTTTTTTTTTTTGGGGGGGGGGGGGGGTGTCCATGGATGAGTCCAAGCATGCGTCGGGCACCTTTGCTCTTCAAGTGACCTTCAATAATGTATAAATCATTTCGGTCTATTGCATAAGTAGATTACACGAGCTAAAATATAGTAGAACCCCTCTAATACGACCACTTAATGAATTAACATGGGTGTCTTAATAAGTAGGTGGTTGCTTAATGCAGGACAAAAGTAATGCGGTAAGCTCCTATAGGAGCCGTCTGATCTGAGTCTACTCTGTTTGAAGTAACATAAAAATGTGTTTATATGACGGAAAGGGTTAAATAACATCCCCTAAGCTGCTGAATGGATTTCGACTAGATTTCACACAAATTATCGTCACAAGAAAATTGCATATAAAATTGTTTCTGTCCATTGCATAAGTAGGAAATCGTTCCTGTCCATTGCATAAGTATTTCACATAAGGTATATTAATCAGTTTTATTTGCTTGTTATAAAGCAGGAATCGTATTCATAAAAACATATAATTTTGATTTGAATGAGCAAGTTGATCAACTCTAAAGCAATGTTCTTAAACATTACAGTAGCATAGATGTATAAATATAATATAACGTACATATCCTTGTTCTGCACTGTTTGTTTAAAATCCCTACCTTTACAGGGTATTTACAGGGTATTTTAACAAAATCAATATAGAAACTATTCGTACACTATATTTCACCAGAAACGCTATTCGCCGTACACTAAAATAACTATTCGCCGTACACACTCCAACATGTGAATGTTTTTAATATATTCTCACACAATGCATGCAGAGATATAATATTTGTACATGAAACCGAACAACCATATGCTTCGATTCTGCTGTTATTTCGTAAATATACAAAAATATTGCAAGGTTGCTAAAACAAGATCCAGAATATCAAGCGCTGTTGACTCTTATTCGGTACTAGGGACACAATTTTACAAGTTAGATATTCTGATATTGTCACTAATGCAGCCGTTTAAACTATGGGTGAAATAAATGTTCATGGATACATGGTCCATTTTCTTTGACGGTTAAGTGTATGCGAATTATAGAAAACAAAGGCTTTTCATTCCTTTTTATGCAGTTTAACCATTTCCTTCGTTTCACCAGGTAGCTATTTCCGGTGGCATTGATAGACGTTGTAGACAAGAGACGTAGGCAGAGTATACTTAAATCACAGATGGGAGAAATGTACAGTTAAACCCCGATAGTTCCAACACTAAACTAAATCTTTAACCCATCGCGTGCTATTCACGTCAATATACCTACCTGTAAATAGTGAAGACCCAGATGAGACAGCTCCTGCAGGAGCTGTCTCATCAGGGTCTGTACTATTTACAAGTTGATTGTGCAACCAGTGCACTCCACAGCAGTGATTGCACAGCGAAATACTTGTACACAGTGAAGAGATATGCAATTATACAACAGGGCATGGGTAAAGAAGGCGAAATGTATTTTAAAAATTCAGCAAGCGAAGGGTTAAGAAAGGTGACAGATTCATCCTCTAGATTGGAGCTTTTTGTACGACTTTCATCCTGCATTAAGCAGCCGCCTGCCTAAATGGTTCTCAATTCCTCACTACTAAAACTTTGTTCTATCGATTTTTAAATGTAGCCCGGTCTGGGCTCACTATGTTACTTGTGGCGTCCCAGTCGAAAATGACGGTCATATGACCATGGTCTACCATGAACTACCGTGGTATTCCACGGTAGTTCATGGTCGTACAACCATGGTATAACGTGGTCGACCACGTTTTGTTAAATGGCACCACAGTTTTTGGTGGTCAATTAGACCACGGTTAACCGTGGTCTAAAAACCATGAAGGACCACGGTCGACCGTGGTCTTCTAACCATGAAAGACCACGGTCGACCGCGGTTTAACCATCAAAAACCACGGTCAACCGTGGTCTTATAACCATGAAAGACCACGTTCGACCGCGTTTTAACCATAAAAAAACACGGTCGACCGTGGTCTTTTTCTCATGAAGACCACGGTCAATCGTGTTTTAACCATGAAGGAACGTGGTCGACCGTCATCAAAAACCACGGTCTACTGTAAATTACCATGAAAGACCACGGTCAACCGCAAATAATTTAAGAAAATGTGATTAACCAAATGTGATCAACCATGGTCATCAACCAAAGGATGTGGTTCTTTGTGTTTTAAATGGTGCAAGGAAATCAGAAAGCATCAGTGCCCAGACATGCTCAGATAAATATATAATAAAAATAAATTTCAGCGTCGTAATTTTATTATTATTTATAACCAAAACTAAAATAAATCAACAGTTGACCAGAATCACTATTTACGCTCACTCAGTCAAGGTATGACTCCATTTCTCAACCAAACCCTATAAACAAGATTCTTGCATAAAATGGCAGTCTCAGGGGGTGCATTAACAAGAACTATAACGGGCCGTTACTAATAAGGCAATTCACGTGCCGTTGTTGCCCGCTTAGAATGTAAATAAAGACTGGCTATATATAGATACGTTGGAAAAAATTCAAAATGGGTTCCGTAATTTAAATAATTATACATTTTAGATTTTATACGTTATAAAATAAATATGTAACATATACTGCTTATCGATCATTTTTTTCATCAGTTTTTTACTTTTCTTTACTACTGTATATAAAGTTATCATGTGTTTTTTCAAATACTCTTGTAATTTTGTTTTTTGTTTCGTTGTTAGCGTGCAAAAGTTTTATCTTTATCAACAACTCATTCAGATTGCTTTGTCACTTCGTCATACTGATAACAGTTGGTACTCAACTTAGTTAACCCTTACAATACTAAATTTTCAAATCAACCTTTCAGTCTTCTGATAAATGTCTACATTGTGTCTGGACGTGTCCTGGGGGTGTTTGTTTACACAGTATTTGTAAGACAAACAGTGCAGACCCTGATCAGAGGGCTCCTTCAGGAGCCTTCTGATCTGGGTCTACATTGTGTGCAAAGGATGTATACTGTTATATTCTGTTACAGTACTACATTGGTTAACCCTTTACCCAATAGCCTGTTTCTAGTTATCAAGACAGCCCCTGCTAAATGTTCAGTCATTCTTCATGAAGAATTCATGAAACAAATATGAAGTTTTCATGAAGGAAATTCATGAATTCTTCATGAAGAAGTAGTGAAGATAAAATGGCACAGTTCTAAAAATATTCTAAATAATTAGCAAATGCATTTTTTATGAAGATAGAAAAAGCATAAAAAATTCTTCAAATCAACCAGATTGTTATTCAAGAAGAATTCATGAACACTTCATGAATTAAAATTCATATAATAATCATTAAACTTCAACTTCATGAAGAGTTCAAGAAGAAAAAATCATTTCACTTCTACTGAATAAATCACGGATTTTTTGCTATAAAAACTATTGTGCCATTTTATCTTCACTTCTTTTTCATGAAGACTTCAAGAGTAAAACTTCACTTCTTTTTTAGGAAGAATTAAAGAGTAAAACTTCACTTTTTTTTCATGAAGAATTCATTAACAATCGCTCATTAAAACTTCATAACATATGTGACTTTTAAGCTGTTATATCTTCATGAAGAATTCATTAACAATCACTCATTAAAACTTCATAAAATATGTGACTGTTAATGATTAAACCGAGAGGCAGTATGTCACTTAGGCATCAATTTTCCATTGTCTGTCTATCCATCACACTCTTTTTAGCTGTCATTTTGGTGGTTATCTTCATAGAGATTTTAAATTTCACATGTCTTCCTTTCAATGTGTGCAATAATTTATTCCCCTTTTGTTGGCGGCATGTGACTCGTGTTCTGTGAACTCCTCTGCCAGTCAGGAGATGTTCGTTTACACACTCAGTTTCACCCTCTGTGTCCATCAAACTATCCTTTACATTCACTGGGCTCCTTTGAATGACTAAAAGAAGAAAAGAACATTACAATGTAACACAAAATGCACTAACTGGCAACCTTGAACACATAAAAGCAGGCATTTCATATTTATTTGCAAATCAAACAATGAGTATGCTGTGCTCAGTTGAGCTATATCTCCTACTGACATACCAATATTCAGGGATAATCAATTATTTTGTACACACACACACACACACACCAGAGACATATACATACACAATGTATGTATATTTCTCTTCACACACAAGCCTTTTAATTTTTTTATTAATCGGAATTTGGAAAATATCTTTAAGTAAATTCCAATTGAAATCGAGACAAATTTATTAGAAACTGACAAAAATTGGATATGGGTTATTCATGCTGCTCACTACACATTTCAATGAGAACGTTGATAGATAACAGTAATCATAAATGTATAAAGCCAGTACAAAGTACAAAGCCAGTCACAACAAATTTTTCATGATCTAAGAAAATATTTCAAACGCAACCACCGAAAACTTGCTAAAACTGATGAATTTGTAATCATGAAATATAATTCTATTAGATACTAAACGCTTATAAGTGGATGTTTCTTGTTTTTAAATGATTCAGAGGGATTTTGATTCTACTAGTATTTTAAACGGGAACAATATGTCGCATTTGCCCTGGGTCCTGGGGTCAAAATTTATAGAGTAATATGACTTACTAGCAATTATAATTGGCGAGTACTTGCTTCCAGCGAATTCCACTATGGTTTGTTGTCAACTAAGTTGCTGTCCAAAACCGAATTCCTAAATAGTTAATACGTACACAAATTTCGTTTCCTCCCGTAAACGAGGTTTTCAGAAATGTCCACCATTTTGAACTTTTGGTACGCATGCGCGGAAAACATGTGGCCAAGCATAGATCGACGAAAATGTCCGATACGATTCGTTATCTGCCGGTATGAATACATATATTTAGAATAAGGGATTGCGAGTGACAGAAAAACGTTCAAAGAAAAGCGTTACATTTCATTTCCTGCATAATTTTTCTGTTGGCACAATTCTTCTGACATAAAATTACGCTAAAATTGGACTTTCCAAATACGACGAATGGGCGATAGTTTCCGTGTTTACGTCATAAGTACTGTGTTCATAAGGCATATGCGACCCCGAACCAAGACGGAGTAGTTACGAATGCAGACCGAGTGTGCATATGTGTACACTGCAACCAGAAATGGCGAACTCTGTTTGGATGTTGGTAGAAAGTTTCAAAAGTGGAGAATCATCGATAACAATGAGAGACGTTCAACCTTAGGACAAACATATAGATAACAGTAGATAAACGTAATCTTCAGTCATGAAGGAGTATTGTTTACTCGAAGAAGAAAGTTCAGTGTAAAGCAGCTGAAAGATAAGACGTGTTTCGAGAGGCCGAAAAATCCACGTTCAGTCTGTGAAATTACAGACCGCACGCTCGCCCTGGATCGACTGACGAGTAAGTTTTTTTTGAAAAGTAACATTTATATATGTATGTAAATCATATTCACTCTCGAGTGTTAAAATTATAGTCTGATATATGCGCTATAACAAGAACTTTGCAGCCAAAGTCGATCTCTCAAGAAAGTCGCGAAAACACATAACACTGTAGATAACAAGCACGTCCGTGATTGCTATTTGTAACAACGAAGTAATGTTCTGCATTTTATTTGTGTTTTAAAATAGACATACACAGACATGTTATATCCAAAAGTGATTTGGTTTGTATATGCTGTAAAGTTCAGTAGTAAACATTAGTTGCACAAAATGATCATTTTCGATAGAATCAGAAATCAATATTCACACTTAGACTGTATACATGCTACGATTTTGGACAGTATAAGACTTGAAAATTTAGCAAATCGATCTGTACATTATTGCAATTATTTGACTTATCATTTATTATAAAATATTAAGAAAATGATGAGGAAATTTGCATTGCAACCAATTAATTTTTATTTTCAAAAAATCCTCTATACAATCTGTGGAAGTTTGAGCCAATGTGTAAAATGTCACTATTTACAGTGCCTTTTTTGGCCATTTTTGTTTTGTCCAGTGATGTTTGAAAAGTTACTGGTTAAAATGGCCAGTGATGGTCAAGTTAATTTCATACACTGCAAATGTCAAAGGCATTGATTAAGTACAGTGAAACTGCTGAAAATTCACACATAATGAATAGCAGTTCTGTGAAGGTTTCATACCCAAATATTTCCCCTCATTTCACACCATACTAACTGTTCACTTGACTGTACTTTGAATTTGTTTAGACTGATTTTAACTGTTTTTCACAGAAATGATGATTGGCTATACCTATATAAGTAGATCATAATATAGTAAAAATAAAAAAAGAAGCCTACGTGTATACAATTACTTTCATTGGATTTACCTGTGACAGATATAGATGGCTGTATAAGAACTGTTTAAAAGGAAATTGAATGTGTCAATTAAGTCACAGTAATAAATAAGAATCACCTGTCCTAATTGGTTATAATTTTATATATTTAAACAAGATAATTGGAATATTAAATCAATAAAAATAATTGTTTCTTTCAGGATAGGACCATTCCCAAAGAACATTGTCATGAAACATGTGAAGTGCTGACAAGAAGATGTACATGTGGAAGTCCAAAGATGAAGCGAAGATAGTTCAGTGTTTCTTCATGAGCAGCAGCTGGTGATATAGTTGCCATACAACTTATTTTGTGTACAATATGCTTGATGACAATTCTTTTTAATAGTTTGTAAAAAGCTAAAAGAGACATAGTTTTAAATATGGAGGAGAATGGTGGACATCATGGTTTTTTTTCTAACAAAAGAAACAAAACCATTTCTCTTATAAATGTCTGTGGAAATAATGTTGCAGAAAGTTTTTCTTGTGAAAGTTAATTAGACCAATATGTTAAGTATTGACGACCCGCAATCTGTTTGGCTACATTGATAAAAAAAATACATTGAGAAAAAAAGGGAAGTGAAACATTGTTTTATTGTTTGTAGCTCTGAAATTATTATAGGAATAGTAAAATTATATACTGATCTAACAAATCATTGGAAACCGTCATCAGAATCCATACAATGCACAGTAAACAATGAATAGTTTTATGTGTTAGTAATGAAGAATTGAGCATTTAGCTATCTGCTTAATGCAGGATGAAAGTCAGACAGAAAGCTTGAAAATGCTTGCTGCATGACTTTCATCCTGCATTTAGCTGCCACCTGATTTAGAGGCCAATAATGATACTTGATTTTGTGTTCAAACTTTCTGTGTTTGACTGTATATGCTTACTCTATCCTATAAACACCTTAAAGCTTTATTTTGCCTTTGCAAACAGAGTAGACCCAGGTTAGACAACTCTAGTAGGTACCGTCTAATTGGGGTCCAGTCTACTCTGTTTGCTTTTGAAATTTATATGGTAATGTAGTTCCTAGTTTCTGCCATGGCCTAAATTTCATGTGTTCATATTTCTTTATGAAAATCCAGCTAATAAATATTCATGATTTCATTAATTATCTCTTTCTAAATGTTCATGAGGGAAAGTGTTAATGCATCATATGGCAGTGGTCATAAACGCAGGGTATGGATAGGGGATTCATGAAAAAATCTTGATTGTTTCATAATGTCACCAGTAAAGATTTTTTTATGAAGTTAGTTATAATAAAAATTCAGTGAATTGTTCATAAAACATTTAATGATTTTTTTATGCATTTTTCTCAAAGAAGGTCTTCATTAAAAATTCTTCATATATCTTTTGCATATATCATGAGGTTTTTAAGGATTTTGCAAATCTATCATTACTTCATAATATCTTCATGAAGAGGATCTAATCATACTTCATGAAGTTTTCTTCATGAAGTAGATTACATCATTGATGGAGAGTATTTCATGAATAATTCTTTAAAGTTTAAAAAATTCATAATATTATGAATATTTTTTCGCAGGGGAGGTGGCCACTTAAAGCAGGTTGAAAGTAAAGCAGAATGCGCCTAAAGGCACATTCTGCTTTACTTACAGCCTGCTTTAAGCTACTCCCTGCTAGGATATAGAAAATATTTCTTATGGTATCTGTTCATGACTGTATAAATTTTAACTATTTTCTTCAGTGAAGGAATAAACTAAATGTGCTTAAAGGCACATGAGGATAAGGGTTAAGATAAATTTAGTAGTAATTTACCAATATTTAAGAATTAAAACATTATCTAAAACAGAGCATAACTAAATTTAAATTTGGAAATAAGGATATAAAGCTGGATTGTTGTGAGTTGGATAATTGGAGTTATCATCTCAATTTTAACTATCAAATGTGGGTAAGTTCGAGTTAAGTGAGTTGAGCTGTCAAGCCTCATCTGTATGTAGTATCCATCATCGATAAAGATATGGACAATACAGGCTTGACCAATCTGAGCTCTAAACAAGTACATGTGCTATCAGAATAGACCCAGATCAGTAGTTCATGTAGGAGTTGTCTGATCAGTGTCTAATATGTTTGCTTTATATAAAGTTATAGCTTATAGGGTGATCCAGCACTGTCTACTTTGGCATAACTTTTTTTTTAAATATATGCTTTTTAAAAATAACTGATAATTAATTACATGAACATGAAGTAAAAGGGTTTTATGAATATCCTACCTATAAAAATGTAGTCTGCAAAATCTCTCGTTTGCTTCATTTCTTAATAAAAAAGTCATAATACACAAGATTCATTTGATTTTTGATAAAGCAATTGGCAGTGTCTTACAGCTTGGAATATGGGTCAGACAATGAGCTACTTTGCATCTGATCTGGACCCAAACTGTTTGCATTGGCTATTATGGTCATGTAAGGCAGGATAAGGATTAACATTTCTAACAACACAGTTTTTGGTCTTCCATGGTGCAGTGATTTAACCCCTTTACTTCATTTATATATTTGTTTCACTCATTCCCCTTAAATTTTTACACTATTAATCAACTGAATTTTATATTTCCTGTATCTAAGGCTTTTGTTTTCCATGCGAGACATGATAAACTTCACAAGACATATTATATTGTCCCTTTAATGAGCGTCTGATCTAGGTCTGTACTGATTGCAAAAAGGTTCAAAGATATGTAGTACAAATTATGAAGAATACATATTAAAAATAACATTGGTGACACCTAACTCTGCACAAAAATCAATAAAAAGGATAATTAAATTTAATATACATTTTAAAATGGTTATGTCTAACTCTTTTATAAGCTCAAACTAATTTATATACCAAAGCTAAATATGGCTGTGACTGAGCACCTGTGCAAACAGTTTAATTCCAAATCAGATGTTGCATCTCTTCCGGGAATAAATGGTTTGCTACTCAGATTGGAATTTATGCAAAATGATAAAGTTAGATCTTATTTTGCATTTTCAAATTTCAGAAGAGGATTAAGCAGAATGTTGGATTTTTTTAAAATGTTGAATTGAGTTTAAAGAAACACACGAGTTATGGTTTCAACTGTAGTTATTTTAATATGGTAGAACTTTCACATAACGCTCTTACAAAACCGGTGTTTTTAAGAGCCCTGTATATTCCTTAACTGTTTTAAGGTTTTAACTGTAGTTGAATAAATTGACCAAGACAGACTTTATGTGAAATTAAATGATGTTAGTAATATTTTAATGTACCTTGTTTTTGTTGATCAATGAAGAAAACTAAATGTAAGTAACCCATTTAACTGCAGCCTTTATGACATTTGATGATAGTCATAACCATGGTGTAATGATTTAATATGTTGACTATAATCTAATTCATGTCTCAATTTTTTAAACTTGTTCCACCACGGTCATTCATGGTGTAAATTTTGAAAACAAGTTTCTGACCATGGTCAAACTATTTTGACCGTGTTAGACCATGGTCAAACTCCTGACTCAATGTTTCTACCATGGTTGACCACGGTCAACAGTTTCTGACCGTGGTTGACTATGGTCGAAATAAATTTGACTGTGGTAGACCACGGTAGACCGTGGTCCTGAACATGGTTTTTGATGGTTGACCACGATAAAAAATGGTCGACCGTCAAATACCGTGCTGACCATGGTCGACCGTGGTCATCATTTCGTCTGGGGTGGCTTTAGATCCACCATCAAGCTTTATCGTCTGCAAAAGTTGTCGTCTGCATCGTTTTTTCTCCTTTTGGTTTCAAAATATAATCAGAGTCTCAAAGAGTTTGTATCTTGATTAGACTGCATATTATTGGCCGTCTCATCTAGATCCAATATTGATCACAGCTTTGCCTATTTTAAAATGTAATTAATTTTAAAAGCATGGTTTTTTTCTCCCTCCCTCTTTTCAACTACATGTAGCTGTAAGTTGTCGTCTGCATAAAACCGTCGTCTGCCTAAACTTCTTTAAGTGGATTTATATATAGAAAAAATAACTAGAGGGCCAACCAGTGTGGATCTGATAAGACGTCTCATATAGATCCAAATTGGGTGTACAGTAAGATCTCTCTATAACGACCACTAAATTACATCAAGTATTTTGTGTTTAAGGCAGATGACTGCTTAAAGCAAGGTGAAAGTAAAACAGAACGTTCTATAGGATCGTTCTGTTTTACTTTCACCTTGCTTTAAGCAACCATCTGCCCTAAATGCCAACTAATTAACGAATTTTAGTGGTCGTTATAGAGAGGTTTTATTGTACTTGCAAAGGACACCACGTAATTGCCTGTGACAGTGAACACTCAATAGTACGAAATAAACACTCAATAGCACGAAATAAACACTCAATAATATGAAATAAACACTCAATAGTACTAAATATGTAAAATCCTTGCTAAATTGAACACTCAGTTTGTTTAAAAGACAGGTGTAAGCTTAAGCAGATGACTCATGTAAAACGCTCCTCCTTTGTGAAACCATTGTGATAAATAGAGCATTTGCTCCTATAGGAGCAAATGCTCTATTTATCACAATTGTTTCAAACTACAAAATTATTAACATTTTCCTTATCTCTAGTTAATGCTCCTTTTCGATATACCTATTCAAAGAGGTTGGATCTAAAAAATAGACTTTGAGGTAATGGGTCTAAAAATAGCCTATGAGGTAATGGATCTAAAAATAGCCTATGAGGTAATGGGTATAAAAAATAGCCTATTAGGGAAAGGGTTAATGACCGATAATGATATTTGTTTTAGTGTTCGAACTATCGGGGTTTTATTGTATGTTTCGTTCTACATTATTGTATTCCTCTATTTTGGTTGGACGATTGGTCTAAGTCTACACTGATTGCGATGTTCTGTGGTTGTTAATCCTGACACAGGTCTTGTGAATCGTTATTTAGGGTTTGTTGATTCACTGTTTTTATCTGGCTCCTGTTTGTATGTGTTAATGGTACACATAGGGTCTTGCCTTTTCAATAAATCCTTTAAACTTATTCACTTAAATCGGATGAAATTTTCTCACGGTGCGTCTGATATGCAACAACATATACAAAGACGACACGTATGACATTACAACCAAACACAATGTATAAACATTGAATCACTTTCTTCATATAAACGCCCTTTTCGCGCATTTGCAAACAGAGTAGATCAAGATCAGACGGCTCATGATTGAGCCGTCTGATCTAGGTCTGCTCTGCTTTCTTATGAAAAATATAGAGCTGATTCAGCAGTTTCTTTCAAAAGCCGAAAACAAATCCTATATATAAAAATCAGCTTATGCATGACGTCATTACTTCTTACATGAATATTCAACAGGACAATAGTTAAACCTTATCATGCTGAACAATATACGCCTTTTCACGCAGTGCGGTGAAGACCCGGATCAGACAGCTCCTATAGGAGCCGTCTGTTTGAAAGTGTGTGGAATACGTTAATGTGAAGGAAGTGGTGAAAGGTTAAAAAGAGAACTAATAACAAATCGTATAGATTCGATTGTAGAGCTTCTACTATAGCCAAATCTGTCCATGTCTATGTGCCATTATAAACATATATCTAAATAATATTCATGATGTCATTATATTTAACATGAATATTCATGGAGTACAGGTTTAAACTCCGAGTTTCACTTATATTCATTTAACCCTTTCCTTCATATGAACGCCTTTCACTCCTTTTCAAACGGAGTAGACCCATATCATATAGCTTTTGTAGGAGCCGTCTGATCAGGCTCTGCTCTGTTTGCTAATGGAATTCGATTCAGATTCAGAAATGGCTACTATTTTCCACTATCCATATTTTATTATAACTATATTTCCCATGAATATTCAATAAGTATTGACATTTGGAATAAATCTAGAACAGGAAAAAGGTTAAGCTTTTTTTTTTAGAAAATACAGACTCGGTATCAATCAACTTGGACCCTGATGAGGTAATATGGATCCTAAATGTTTGCAAGTTCCAGTTAGACTGTGTTTAGCATGGTAAGAGTGAGGAGAAAAAGTAGTGATACTGGTCAACCTATCTAAACCGGAATACATAAATACATAAACTGCTCTGATCTAATATTTCGACCACTAAGGGCCTTTGTCAAAGATTATCATGTCAAAATACACGTCACATTTTCTCTTTGATTTTATGGCTGAATGCATGTAACAAAAATGTGACGTGTATTTTGACATGATAATCTTTGACAAAGGCCCTTAGTGGTCGAAATATTAGATCAGAGCAGTTTAAGTATTTATGTAATATATTAATTCCCTATTTTGGAATATTTTCTTCATTGTAAACCGGAATAGTTTAGTAGAGAAGAATTTAGATACATCCAGGCAGGTGGCTGCTTAATGCAGGGTGAAAGTCATACAGAAAGCTCCTAGAGGAGCTTTCTGCATGGCATTCACCCAGCATTAAGCTACCACCTGTCTCCAAGACCGATATTTATACCAAATTGAACGCCCGGTTTAGAGAAGTTTTACTGTAGACACAATTTTTATCATTAAATAATCATTGAACTACATTAAAATGTCGTAAAAAAAACTTCCTAGTGCTGGAAGATTCACATGGTAATTTTAAGTTTTTAACCATTTCGCTGCAAAATAGTATCGTCTACTACAAATGTCGTTTATTGAATTTTCTCCCCATTTTATATCACATTAACAAACAGTTTGGATCCTGGTGAGACAGTGTGTTACTCGGGCGTCTCATCAGTATCCAAACTGTTAACACAGGTCATCACAGATTCTTCAAAGGCAGCGAAATGAGTTTGAATAGTTTCTTCTCTTTATTTTGTCAACTGTTTGCACGAGAATTAATTTTTGTATCCAACGTTTGTCGTCTGCTTGTTCGTCATTTTTGTATATATAGCATTACTTCAGTAACAAACAATCTGGATCCTGATGAGACGCCGAGTTAATCGGCATCTCATCTGGATCCAAACTGTTTGTATAGGTATCCACAGATGTGGCATTTAAAGTGTTTAAATAGATGTTCTCTCCTTTTTTGTCAACTTTTTGCACGATAATTAATTTTCGTATCCAAAGTTTGTCGTCTGCTTCAAATTGTTCGTCATGTTTGCATAAATAACAATAATTCAGTAACAATCAGTTTGGATCCTGATGAGACGCCAAGTTACTCGGCGTATTATCTGGATCAAAACTGTTTGCATAGATAATCACAGATTCGACCATGGTAGCGAAATATTTTTCTTCCCCATTTTTAAAAACTATTTGCATGAGAAGTAATTTTCTCTTGCAATATTTGTCAACTGCTTCCAACTCGTAAAGAGGATTACATTACTTTTTTCTTAATCGATTTTCAGAAATCATGATTAGAGTGTCAATAAGTTGGATCTTAACGATACGCCAAACTTCTCGGCCTATCCGCCTGAATCTAAACTATTTGCCATGATTACATTAAATCGCTGCTTGCCATGCAAATGATTATGTAAAATAACTGGTGTGTAGTATAGATATGATAGGATACCGAGTTAGCATGTGTCTATCTTAAATTCACACTGATGTTAACGCTTTGCTCGCTTGCAGGGAATACGTACAGTAAAACCTCTCTATAACGGCCAATAAGTTGTGTTAATTATTTGCTATTTAGGGCAGGTGGTCGCTTAAAGCAAGGGGAAAGTAAAACAGAACGTTCCTATAGGAGCGTTCTGTTTTACTTTCACCTTGGTTTAAGCAGCCACCTGCCTTTAACACTATCTACTTGATGTAAGTTAGTGGCCGTTATAGAGAGCGTTAACTGTAATTACATGTGAAAACAGTTAGATCCACTTGAGACGCCGAACTGTTTGACACTCTGTCAGTAGTTTGTCAAAAACATTTTTTAGAGATCGGAAGTAGTCCACATTGCACAGGATCCAATTTTGAAAATAAATTATCTTTGTTACACAGGGGGAGAAGAGTTAACATGTCAGATCAGTGAAGCATCAAACAGTATTACCCACTCTTTATTATGAGTTTGATGTTGAATATACAGTACAACATGTCTATAGCGACCATCTATAACCCTCTTCTCCCTTCTACGCCTTTTCAAACAGAGCAGATACTGATCAGACGGCTCCCATAGGAGCCTTCTGATTTGGGTCTGCTCTGTATACTTTTGACATGATCTAGATCTGATTCTACATTTTTTGTCAAAGCAAAACAATCATTGAACAGTTATTGTAAAGCATCAGCTAATAGATATCCATTAAGTCATAATTTCTTATGTGAATATTGAACAGGGAATGGGTTAAGACAGATGTCAGCTTAATGCTGGAAAAATGTTTATTCATTATATCGTCGTTAAAGACCGGTTCGACTATTTTGTATTTTGAACCAAATATTACGTGCTTGATGCGATACGTGTTCATATTGACGAAAACGTTGGCGACATAGAGGACGTAGCATATTTCGAATATTAAAACGTACTTATATATAACATACTTCGAATAGTGAAATGCAGCATCAGTAAAACTAGTTGCATCAGCAACAACAGTGGCAACAGCAGCATTAGTGGCATCAGTAGGATTAGTGGCATCTATAGCATAGTTGTCATCAGCATAATTAATAGCATCAGCAACATTAATGGCATGACCATTATTAGTTGACATCAGCATCATAAGTAGCATGAACAATATTAGTGGCATCAGTATCTATAAGTGGCATCATCATCATTAGCATAAACAATATGAGTTGCATCACCAACACTAGTGGAATCAGCAACATTAGTGGCATGAACAATAATAGCGGCACCATCTTCGTCAGAGGCATCAGTAGCATTAGTGGTATCAGTACATAAGTGACATCTGTATTATAAGTAGTATCAGCATCATAAGTGGCATCAGCTGCATCAGCGACATCAGCACCGGTAGCATTGACAACACCAGAGGTATTAACAACACACATTGCATCAACAACACCAGTAGCATCAACAACAAAAGATGTACATAACAATCAGTGTAGCATACACAGCATCAGATGTATCAGCAGCACCAGTAGCACCAACAACACCAACTAAATCAACAAAACCAGTAACACCAATAAAACCAGTAGCTTCAACAACGTCATTGCATAAGCAACATAAGTTTCATCAAAACCGTCAATAGTATCAACAACACTGGTAACATCAACAGCACTGGTAGTATCAACAGTACTAGTTGTATAAACACCAATATCATAAACAAAACATAAACCATAAGCATCAGCAACAGCAGTGGCAATAACCACACTAGTGTCATTTACAACAATAATGACATGAGCAATATCAACAACAAGTACATGAACAACACCGCTGGTATCAACAGTATCCGCAGCATTAACAAAGCAAGTAGTATCATTAACAAACAAGTAGCACAAGAGGTATGAAAAACACCAATAAGCCAACAAACTCCAGAAGAATGAACAAAACCAGTAGCATCAACAAAACTAGTAACGTCATCAACAGTTATATAAAAACATACGTTGCATCAGCAGTAGTAACAACACTACTAGTAACTTCAACAAAATCAGTTTTGTTAATAACATCAGCAGCATTTAAAACACATTTTAAAATCCTTGCTAAATTGAACACTCAGTTTGTTTAAAAGACAGGTGTAAGCTTAAAGCAGATGACTCATGTAAAAAGCTCCTCCTTTGTGAAACCATTGTGATAAATAGAGCATTTGCTCCTATAGGAGCAAATGCTCTATTTATCACAATTGTTTCAAACTACAAAATTATTAACATTTTCCTTATCTCTAGTTAATGCTCCTTTTCGATATATGTATTCAAAGAGGTTGGGTCTAAAAATAGCCTTTGAGGTAATGGGTCTAAAAATAGCCTATGAGGTAATGGATCTAAAAATAGCCTATGAGGTAATGGGTATAAAAAATAGCCTATTAGGGAAAGGGTTAATGACCGATAATGATATTTGTTTTAGTGTTCGAACTATCGGGGTTTTATTGTATGTTTCGCTCTATATTATTGTATTCCTCTATTTTGGTTCGACGACTGGTCTGGGTCTACACTGATTGCGATGTTCTGTGGTTGTTAATCCTGACACAGGTCTTGTGAATCGTTATTTAGGGTTTGTTGATTCACTGTTTTTATCTGGCTCCTGTTTGTATGTGTTAATGGTACACATAGGGTCTTTCCTTTTCAATAAATCCTTTAAACTTATTCACTTAAATCGGATGAAATTTTCTCACGGTGCGTCTGATATGCAACAACATATACAAAGACGACACGTATGACATTACAACCAAACACAATGTATAAACATTGAATCACTTTCCTTCATATAAACGCCCTTTTCGCGCATTTGCAAACAGAGTAGATCAAGATCAGATGGCTCATGATTGAGCCGTCTGATCTGGGTCTACTCTGCTTTCTTATGAAAAATATAGAGCTGATTCAGCAGTTTCTTTCAAAAGCCGAAAACAAATCCTATATATAGAAATCAGCTTATACATATTCATGACGTCATTACTTCTTACATGAATATTC
This sequence comes from Azorinus chamasolen, assembly GCA_963576725.1. Taxonomy (NCBI): domain Eukaryota; kingdom Metazoa; phylum Mollusca; class Bivalvia; order Cardiida; family Solecurtidae; genus Azorinus; species Azorinus chamasolen. The sequence continues at coordinate 64,607,360 of OY755240.1, read as the reverse complement.
AACAGGGCAATCGTTAAACCTTATCATGCTGAAAAATATACGCCTTTTCACGCAGTGCGGAGTAGACCCGGATCAGACAGCTCCTATAGGAGCCGTCTGTTTGAAAGTGCGTGAAATACGTTAATGTGAAGGAAGTGGTGAAAGGTTAAAAAGAGAACTAATAACAAATAGTATAGATTCGATTGTAGAGTTTCTACTATAGCCAATTCTGTCCATGTCTATGTGCCATTATAAACATTTATCTAATTAATATTCATAATGTCATTATATTTAACATGAATATTCATGGAGTACAGGTTTAAACTCCGAGTTTCACTTATATTCATTTAACCCTTTCCTTCATATGAACGCCTTTCACTCCTTTTCAAACGGAGTAGAGCCATATCATATAGCTTTTGTAGGAGCCGTCTGATCAGGCTCTGCTCTGTTTGCTAATGGAATTCGATTCAGATTCAGAAATGGCTACTATTTTCCACTATCCATATTTTATCATAACTATATTTCCCATGAATATTCAATAAGTATTGACATTTGGAATAAATCTAGAACAGGGAAAGGGTTAAGTTTTTTTAGTTTTTTTTTTTAGAAAATACAGACTCGGTATCAATCAACTTGGACCCTGATGAGGTAATCTGGATCCTAGATGTTTGCAAGTTCCAGTTAGACTGTGTTTAGCATGGTAAGAGTGAGGGAAAAAGTAGTGATACTGGTCAACCTATCTAAACCGGAATAGTTTAGTAGAGAACAATTTAGATACATTCAGGCAGGTGGCTGCTTAATGCAGGGTGAAAGTCATACAGAAAGCTCCTAGAGGAGCTTTCTGCATGACATTCACCCAGCATTAAGCTACCACCTGTCTCCAAGACCGATATTTATACCAAATTGAACGCCCGGTTTAGAGAAGTTTTACTGTAGACACAATTTTTATCAGTTAATAATCATTGAACTACATTAAAATGTCGTAAAAAAAACTTCCTAGTACTGGAAGATTCACATGGTAATTTTAAGTTTTTAACCATTTCACTGCAAAATAGTATCGTCTACCACAAATGTCGTTTGCTTAATTTTCTCCCCATTTTATATCACATTAACAAACAGTTTGGATCCTGATGAGACAGCGTGTTACTCGGCGTCTCATCAGTATCCAAACTGTTAACACAGGTCATCACAGATTCTTCAAAGGCAGCGAAATGAGTTTGAATAGTTTCTTCTCTTTATTTTGTCAACTGTTTGCACGAGAATTAATTTTTGTATCCAACGTTTGTCGTCTGCTTGTTCGTCATTTTTGTATATATAGCATTACTTCTGTCAGTAACAAACAATCTGGATCCTGATGAGACGCCGAGTTACTCGGCATCTCATCTGGGTCCAAACTGTTTGCATAGGTATCCACAGATGTGGCATTTAAAGTGTTTAAATAGATGTTCTCTCCTTTTTTGTCAACTTTTTGCACGATAATTAATTTTCGTATTCAAAGTTTGTCGTCTGCTTCAAATTGTTCGTCATGTTTGCATAATAACAATAATTCAGTAACAATCAGTTTTGATCCTGATGAGACGCCAAGTTACTCGGCGTATTATCTGGATCAAAACTGTTTGCATAGATAATCACAGATGCGACCATGGTAGCGAAATATTTTTCTTCCCCATTTTTAAAAACTATTTGCGTGAGAAGTAATTTTCTCTTGCAATATTTGTCAACTGCTTCCAACTCGTAAAGAGGATTACATTATTTTTTTCTTAATCGATTTTCAGAAATCATGATTAGAGTGTCAATAAGTTGGATCTTAACGATACGCCAAGCTTCTCGGCCTATCCACCTGAATCTAAACTATTTGCCATGATTACATTAAATCGCTGCTTGCCATGCAAAGGATTATGTAAAATCACTGGTGTGTAATATAGATATGATGTGATACTGAGTAAGCATGTGTCTATCTTAAATTCACACTGATGTTAATGTTTTGCTCGCTTGCAGCGAATACGTACAGTAAAACCTCTCTATAACGGCCACTAAGTTGTGTTAATTATTTGTTATTTAGGGCAGGTGATCGCTTAAAGGAAGGTGAAAGTAAAACAGAACGCTCCTTTAGGAGCGTTCTGTTTTACTTTCACCTTGGTTTAAGCAGCCACCTGCCTTTAACACTATCTACTTGATGTAAGTTAGTGGCCGTTATAGAGAGGGTTAACTGTAATTACATGTGAAAACAGATCCACGTGAGACGCCGAACTGTTTGACACTCGGTCAGTAGTTTCTCAAACACATGTTTTAGAGATCGGAAGTAGTCCACATTGCACAAGGTCCAATTTTGAAAATTAATTATCTTTGTTACACAGAGGGAGAAGAGTTAACATGTCAGTTCAGTGAAGCATCAAACTATTACCCACTCTTTGTTATGAGTTTAATGTTGAATATACAGTAAAGCATGTCTATAACGACCATCTATAACCCCTCTTCTCCCTTCTACGCCTTTTCAAACAGAGCAGATTCTGATCAGACGATTCCCATAGGAGACGTCTGATTTGGGTCTGCTCTGTATACTTTTGACATGATCTAGATCTGATTCTACATTTTTTGTCAAAGCAAAAAAATCATTGAACAGTTATTGTAAAACTTCAGCTAATAGATATCCATTAAGTCATAATTTCTTATGTGAATATTGAACAGGGAATGGGTTAAGACAGATGTTAGATTAATGCTGGAAAAATGTTTATTCATTATATGGTCGTTATAGACAGGTTCGACCGTTTTATATTTTGAACCAAATATTACGTGCTTGATGCGATACGTGTTCATATTGACGAAAACGTTGGCGACATAGAGGACGTAGCATACTTCGAATAGTAAAACGTACTTATATATAACATACTTCGAATAGTGAAATGCAGCATCAGTAAAACTAGTTGCATCAACATCAACAGTGGCAACAGCAGCATTAGTGGCATCATTAGGATTAGTGGCATCTATAGCATAGTTGTCATCAGCATAATTAATAGCATCAGCAACATTAATGGCATGACCATTATTAGTTGACATCAGCATCATAAGTAGCATGAACAATATTAGTGGCATCAGTATCATAAGTGGCATCATCATCATTAGCATAAACAATATGAGTTGCATCACCAACACTAGTGGAATCAGCAACATTATTGGCATGAACAATAATAGCGGCACCATCTTCGTCAGAGGCATCAGTAGCATTAGTGGTATCAGTACATAAGTGACATCTGTATTATAAGTAGTATCAGCATCATAAGTGGCATCAGCTTCATCAGCGACATCAGCACTGGTAGCATTGACAACACCAGAGGTATTAACAACACACATTGCATCAACAACACCAGTAGCATCAACAACAAAAGATGTACATAACAATCAGAGTAGCATAAACAACATCAGATGTATCAGCAGCACCAGTAGCACCAACATCACCAACTAAATCAACAAAACCAGTAACACCAATAAAACCAGTAGCATCAACAACGCCATTGCATAAACAACATAAGCTTCATCAAAACCGTCAATAGTATCAACAACACTGGTAACATCAACAGCACTGGTAGTATCAACAGTATTAGTTGTATAAACACCAATATCATAAATAAAACATAAATCATAAGCATCAGCAACATCATTGGCAATAACCACACTAGTGTCATTTACAACAATAATGACATGAGCAATATCAACAACAAGCGCATTAACAACACCGCTGGTATCAACACTATCCGCAGCATTAACAAAGAAAGTAGTATCATTAACAACAAATGTAGCACCAACAACACCAGAGGTATGAAAAACACCAATAAGCCAACACACACCAGAAGAATAAACATAACCAGTAGCATCAATAAAACCAGTAACGTCAACACCACAGTTGTATCAAAAACATACGTTGCATCCACCCTACCAATAGTAACAACACTACTAGTAACTTCAACAAAATCAGTTTTTGGTAATAATATCAGCAGCATTTAAAACACTAGCGGCATTCACAACACTAATCACATTAACAATATCAGTGACAGCAACAACAGTTGCATCAACAACACCTGTAGCATCAACAACACCAATAACTCCAACAACACAAACACTATTCTACAGCATTAGCGGCATTAACAAAAGTAATTGCAACAGTAACATTAACAACATCGCTAGTATGAACAACATCAGCATCATCAACACAAGTAACACTAGTGGTATCAACAATTCAAGTAGCACCGTCAGTAGCATCGATAACATCAGGAGCATAAACAACGTCAGTGGCATCAACACAACCAGTGATATCAACAACACTAGTGGCTTCATAACCACCAGTGGTATCGAAACAGCGATATCAACAACAACATCTATAGCATCAACAACAGTAATGACATCAACAACACAAGTGCCATCAACAACACCATTGACAAAAACAACGCAAGTAGTATTAACATCATAGGTGATACCACCAAGAAGCATTAAGTAAACGAATATATCATCACCACAAGTAGCATTAACAGCACCATAAATAATACTAGAGGAATCAACAACAATAGTAGCATGAACAACACCGGTAGCATCAACAACAGTAGCAGAATAATTACAACCAGTAGTATCAATAACATAAGTGATATGAACGACAATAGTAGCATCAACAGCAGCTGTAGCACTAACAACACCAGTAGCATCAGCAGCGTCAGTGACATGAATAACACTAGTAGTATCACCAACTCCAAAAGTATCATCAACATTGGTGTATTAATCAACACTATTAGCATCAACAACACCTGTAGGTGGATAACAACACCAGTAGATTAACAACATCAATAGCGGCAACAACATCAATGACATTAATAATGCTAGTAGCATTAGCAACACTGGTAACATCGCAGCATCAACAACACTAATGACATCGACGACACTACTGGTGTCAACCATGACAATAACATCAACAACATCATCAGCATCAGCAACACAAGTAACACCAACAACCATTTAGACCATCAGTGGCATCATCAACACAAGTAGCATCAACAACACTAGCAGAATGATCACAACCAGTAGTATCAATAACATAAGTGAGATGAACGACAATTGTAGCATCAACAACAGCAGTAGCATAAACAACACTAATGTTATAAACAAAACTAGTAGAATCAACAATATTAGAAGCATCAGCAGCACCAGTAGCATCAATAACACAGGTGAAATGAAGAACACAAGTAGCATCAGCAACAGTAGTATAATTAGCATTAACAACACAATTGACAACAATAACGCTAGCGCCATTAGCAACACCGGTAACATCAACAATACCAACGACATTAAGAGTAACATCGACGAAACCAAATATATTAATCAGCAGCATTAATAACACCAGTAGCATTAACTACACCAGTGGCATCAACAACACCGGTGGTATTTAAACTCTTATAGCATGATCAATGACATCAACAACATCAGCAGCATTAATAACACCAGTAGCATTAACTACACCAGTGGCATCAACAACACCGGTGGTATTAAAACTCTTATAGCATGATCAATGACATCAACAACATCAGCAGCATTAATAACACCAGTAGCATTAACTACACCAGTGGCATCAACAACACCGGTGGTATTAAAACTCTTATAGCATGATCAATGACATCAACAACATCAGCAGCATTAATAACACCAGTAGCATTAACTACACCAGTGGCATCAACAACACCGGTGGTATTAAAACTCTTATAGCATGATCAATGACATCAACAACATCAGCAGCATTAATAACACCAGTAGCATTAACTACACCATTGGCATCAACAACACCGGTGGTATTAAAACTCTTATAGCATGATCAATGACATCAACAACATCAGCAGCATTAATAACACAAGTAGCATTAACTATACCAGTGGCATCAACAACACCTTAGCTATTGAAATTCTTATAGCATCAATAACAATAGTGATATCAACAACTACGTTAGCATCAACAATACCAGTAAAGTCAGCAACACATGTATGAACAACAACGGTGGAATTAGAAGCAGTAGCAACAATGACACAAATGCCTTCGACAACACTAGTAGTGATAACAGTACCAGGAGCATCAACAACACTAGTAGTAATCACTAACACCAGTAATATTTTATCATGAAACGTCACCAAATACAGTCACTTCCTACTAGCATAATATTTTTCACGTCGACGCTGTATTTTGTGAGGTACAGTGAATGTGTACTGACCCCACTGGGATGCAAGTTTAATTCAGCCAATAGGAGGAAAACAGAAGGAAGAAAAGACATAATTTAACGTAAACATCTAATTTAACACATTTGCTCACCTTTGTCTCAACTTTTTGTCCATATAAAATGATTAAATTAAGTTTGTTTATGTTGTTAAAATCAACTACGTCACTGGACGCCAATATGACGTCACGTATATTGTACTGGCATGCATTTTTATTTGAGTTAAGCTGTATTTTGGCTTGTCAGAAAAGTAGTTAAATGCTCGCCAAGGCTCGTAGTTAACAATTTTTCTAACTCGCCAAAATACTTCAAAACTACTAGCCTAGTAATTCTTATATACAACATAATAGCATAACCAACACTAGCTGCATCAACACCAATACAAAAAATACCCGCAATACTATCAACACTAGTGTCATCAACGACATTAGTGTCATCACCAACGCAAGTGTCATCAGCACCACCGGTTCTATCAAGAACACCGGTAACAGTGGCAACGCCAGTAGCATCAACAACACAAATGGCATTAACAATACCAGTAACATCAGCATAGCCAATGACATCAACAGCACCATAAATTCAAGTGACTTCAAGGACGCTAGTGTCATCAACGACACCCATTATATCAAGTACGCCATTGATATCAATAAACCAGCAGCATAAACAACACAAATGGCATACGATACACCAGTAGCGATAACAACACCAGTGGCATAAGCAGGTCTAGTTTCATTAACAGCACCAATGACATGAGCAACACAAGTAGCATCAACTAGTAGTATTAACATTAGTAGGATCAGCAAAACCAGTAGGATCAACAGCATCAGTAGCATCAATATCACCAGCAGTATCAGCATCATTTTGTTGGTATCAACATAAACAGTACCGTCAGGTACACCAGTAGCACAATTAACACTAGTAACATCAACAACACATGCAGCATTACCAAAACTAGTAATAACACAAGTAACATCAGCAACATCAGTGGCACCAGCAACATCAGTTGCATCAACGACACTAGTGGCATTATAAACGTTACAATGTGTAGGTTTATCGTCACTTTTTCGGCCTTGCTGTACAAGCGCGCTTTTATGGACTGCGAACTTGGCGACCCGGGTTCGATCCCCGGTCTGAGCGGATATGTTTCTTTATAAGAACACCCGGTTACATAAACATCGGGGTCATCAATAAAACTAGTGCGACCAACACCAACAACACGTAATTGGCAGCAGCAACACTAGTATTGTTTTTTAAAAACACCGGCAGTAATAGCAGCACTACGAACACTACTCGTAGTGGCACGCTATCATTATTGGTATCAAGAACACCAGAGTTACATCAACAACACCAGTGACATCGGCGACACCAGAATTATCAACAACATCAGTATCATCACTTATACTTAATCATTTCCCTTTTGAAAATTCACATAAGAAATAATGACACAATTAATACAGTAAAAGAATTAAGAAACTTTTAGGCAGGCGGCTGCTTAATGCTGGGTGAAAGTCATGCAGAAAGTTCCTAGAGGAGTTTTCTGTATGACTTTCCCACTGCATTAAGTTGCATCCTCCTGTCTCCAAGACCGATATTTATACCAAAATTTAACGTTCGGTTTATAGCGTTTTACTGTATTAATATGGGTCCATGCTTATAAAGCTTTTAGTTGAGTCTGAGTTTCGTTCTCAGGCTTTCGATTGGTCAGATTTGAGTTCTCAAGCTTTTGATTGGTCAGATTTTAGCCAAAGGCTCAAATCTGACCAATCAAAAGCTTGAGAACGATCTCAGACTCAACTAAAAGCTTTATAAGCATGGACCCAGATTGTTGTTTTTATAACTGCATATGAACACATTTGTTTTGCTCAGACAGAAACTGGAGAATCAGATCTGTATAAGAGAGCAAACAATGCATTATTTACCCATTTCCTGATATTGACACATTTGACACCTGTGTAAAAGCCACTTTCTGAAACCACTGTGCTACATAGGAGCAAATGTTCTGTTTATCATAATGGTTTCAAAACTGCACAATTCTAAAATGTTCCTTTCCTCTAGTAAATGTTCCTTTTCGGTAGATTTTTATCAAAGATGTTGGATCTAAAATAGCTTTACACAAATGTGCTCATTAAACTGCCAAATTTGCTGACATTTGCTATCTTTTCATGACACAGAATGCTGATTTTGCAACATCCCTTTCCATGTTCTATTTGAAAGTTCAATACCTGCTGAATATTCATGGATAAAATATGTGTATAATGAAATATGGAAGGTGGAAAAGTGTAGCTATTTTAGAAAGTAAAGAAACACATCTTTCAAATTCCATCAGCAAGCAGAGCAGACCCTGATCAGACGGCTCCTATAGAGCCGTCTGATCTGGGTCTACTCTGTTTGCCAATACGTGAAAACAAGTTTATATGAAGGAAAGGGTTAACGCTTTACTCCATTATTATCCATGACAAACCCCACCCATAATGCACATTAACCCTTTCGCTGCCAAACTCTGTCGTCTGCTAACTTTCTCGTCTGCTACAAATTTTCATTCTTTTGATTTTCTTCATTTTTGTTTCAAAAACATAGTAACAGTAACAAACAGTTTGGATCCTGATGAGACGCCGAGTTACTCGGCGTCTAATCTGGATCCAAACTGTTTGCACAGGTAATCAAAGATCCGGCATTGGCAGCGAAAGGGTTAATTATTCATTTTTTTGTATATTAATTTAAAATAAAACATGTGAATACATAACTACACCAAATAGAATCAGATGTAAGATAGTATATAAGCAAACAAAGCAGACCCTGGTCAGACGGCTCCTATAGGATCCGTGATCTGCGTCTACTGAGCGTGCACAGGCATCAAAGAGCATAATTGTGGAGTAAATGGTTCGCACGTCTTTCTTCTAAGATATTAACCCTTCGCTTGCTAATCGCGTCAATATGCCTACCTGTATACCTGCAGGAGCTGTCTCATCAGGGTCGGCACTATTTACAAGTTGATTGTGCAACCAATGCACTCCACAGCAGTGATTGCACAGCGAAATAATTGTACACAGTGAAGATATATGTAATTATACATCAGGGCATGGGTAAAGAAGGAGAAATGTATTTTAAAATTCAGCAAGAGAATGGTTAAATACCGTTGAAAAATAATGATTAAACAAAATTATGTATGGAAAAAAAATCATCAAAAAAACCCGTTTGAACATAATGAGAACATTATGAGACACTCCCTGTTCTGAAAAAGATTTTGAATATGATGGATCAAGTTTCCCCCGCTTAGATATTTCAACACCGACTGTTATTTAACCCCTTCCGTGCCACAATGACGGGTTTATGATATCACATGCAAACATTTTGAATCCAGATGAGACGCCGAGTAACTCGGCGTCTCATCAGGATCCAAACTGTTTGACACTCTGTTTACTTTTTTATAAAGAAAATGGAAGAAGTGCACAGACTTACACTAAAAATAAACGAAACTATGCCCAGCAGACGACAATGCTGGCACCGAAAGGGTTGACGACATTCTTTGAAAAAGAAATTGCGTACAGATGAGACACTGACAAGGCGTACATTTAATATCGAAACTGTTTGGTACTCTGTGTCCATGTGTGTTTTAAACTCTTTCCCTCAAATCAAACGCCTTTTACACGCATTTGCAAACAGAGTAGACCCAGATCAGACGGCTCTGATCTGGGTCTGCTCTGTTTGCTTATGGAATATTATAGGTCTTATTTTTAAAGTTTCCACCATTTTGAAAAACCAAATCTCGTTTCTATGTTCCATTTTATTGATTCTTCCCATGAATATTAATGAGGTGATACAAGTTTGAATAAATGTTAATGATGTGATACAAGTTTGAATAAATGTTAATGAGGTGATACAAGTTTGAATAAATGTTAATGAGGTGATACAAGTTTGAATAAATGTTAATGAGGTGATACAAGTTTGAATAAATGTTAATGAGGTGATACAAGTTTGAATAAATGTTAACCCTTTACCCAATAGCCTGTTTCTAGTTTTGAAGACATATGACCACTTAAAGCAGGCTGAAAGTAAAGCAGAATGCGCCTTAAGGCGTCGCCTTAAGGCGCATTCTGCTTTACTTTCAGCCTGCTTTAAGCTACCACCTACTAGGATATAGAAATTTTTATTTTGCAATATGTTCATGACTGTATGAATTTGAACTATTTTCTTCAGCGGAGGAATAAATCAAACACGCTAAAAGCCGCTTCTATCAGGTAAAGGGTTAATGAGGTGATACAAGTTTGAATAAATGTTGAGCAGGGAAGATGTTAAATTAAAAAGAAAAAATATATATTTTGAGAAATGCAGCGGACACCTTTTTGTTTCAAACTGTACTTAAACTGTGTTAAAATGTTGAAAATGAAGTCGAAGGTTTGATTATATGTAACATTAGCATAATTTAAAACCAGCCATCTCTCTGTGTGGTAGTCGGGAATTTGTGAAAAGTTCGTTCAACCCTACCTAATGCAGTAGTCTTGCTGTGCTAATGCACACCGCATAACATTTAGGTGCGTAACCCTTTCCCTGTTCAGTATTCATGTAAGAAATAATGACATCATGAATATTTATTAGATTTTTTTTAATTATATAAACTTTTCAATGGCATTTTTTACTTTGATAGAAACTGTAAATTAAGATGTATATCATGTCAAAAGCAAACAGATCTGGGTCTACTCTGATTGCAAATGCGTGAAAGGACGTTTATGCGAGGGAAGGGTTTATAAAGGGCATAATAAGACATATCCTAATTGAGTTTTCTGCATATTTTTGTCCCTTTTTAAAAAATCCAGGATTAAATTTCTTTGAGTTGTCATATTAACGAGACTTTATTGCATTCAAACTACAGTTAAAACTGACAAATCCGAATACCTAAAAATAATATCATCATCGGTTTTAACCAATTTCCCCATACATGTATTAATGCCTTTTAGACTTCTGTAAAATCACTTTTTTAAACCATTGTGATAAATAGTGTAATTGCTCCATAGGAGCAAATGCTCTATTTATCATAACAGTTTCAAAACTACACAATTCTAAACTTTTTCCTTTTCTCTAGTTAATGCTTCTTTTCGGAAGATTTATTAAAATAATGTTGGGTCTAAAATAGCCTATGAGGTAATGGGTTAAGATATATAGTTGCTTAATGCAGGGTGAAATTCGGCAGAATGCTCCTCTGTGTCTATATTATTATACATGTATATTGTCATAAGAACTGCTGGAGGTCTACTCTGTTTGCAATTGCATATAATGCATGTATTCCTTTAGCAGGTTATAGGTTAACTGGCGTCATTTATTTTATTCATACATCATACTTTTAATGCGTGTGATGCTGATCAACAGTAAATGGGTCCTGAATGTTTAACGAGGTCAAGCAGTTTAATGTTATATGTTTGCGTTAATGAAACCAAGTGGGCATTGAAAAGAAATTGGCATTCATCGGGTACTTAGCGTACTTATTGTCTGTATATTTTTGTCATGAAACTCGTTTACTGTATTGAATATTACACTCGCTAAAGCTCGTATCATATTATTATAGTAAACATCGTTTCATAAAAACAATTTGTAATGAACACTCATGTAAGATCCTCTATTTACGAAATGGTATTCATAGCGTATTTAGCTATTTCTATATTTTACCAAATGGTATTCATTGCGCATTTGTCTCCTGCTCCAATTTCCAATTTCTGCGGAGACACCGAATTAGTTGTCGTCTGGATTCAAAATGTTTGCAAGCTAAATACAAATCCGTAAATGAAAGCGAACGAGTTAATATAGTTCGTTCCTCCGTATCGTTTTCAGTTACTGATTCGTGTTTGCCAATGTGATTATAATTTTTATAGTAACCTACCTGCGCTTTGAAACAGCGCCTAACTAAGGATCTGATTGGCTGATGAAACTATCTCGACAGGGAACGACCATCAACTCCTTCTTAGCACACCGATAGGATTTTAATTACACTGAGTATGATAATATTCTGCATTTTTTGGCATCAAATTAATAGGAAGGAAAGAAATTGTATGTACAGTAGAACCTACATTAACTCATTATCTTCTAGACTATTTTTAGACTCAATCTCTTTGAATAAGTCTACCGAAAAAAGAGCATTAACTACAGAAAAGCAGAAATTTAGAATTGCGTAGTTATTAAACCATTGTGATATATAGAGCATTAATTTGCTCCTATAGAGGTCCTTTAAGGTACTGTAGAAAGAGTCTATAGGAGCTGGCTGCATTACTTTTGCCAAGTAATAACCCTTTCCCTTATGTAAGCGCATTGTGGCGCATCTGCAAACAGAGGAGATCCAGATCAGACGGCTCCTATAGGGGCCGTCTGATCAGTGTCTGCTTTGTTTGCTTATAGTGTAATATAGACCTGAGTCTACAGCTTCTTCCTGAGCCAAAATGTCATGTGTGCATAAGTCATTATAAAAATAATCTTAACCCTTACGCTGCCAATGCCGGATCTGTGATTACCTATGCAAACAGTTTGGATCCAGATGAGACGCCGAGTAACTCGGCGTCTCATCAGGATCCAAACTGTTTGTTACTGTTACTATGTTTTTGAAACAAAATTGAAGAAAATCAAAAGAATGAAAATTTGTAGCAGACGACAAAGTTAGCAGACGACAGAGTTTGGCAGCGAAAGGGTTAATATTTATGACGTCATTATTTGCTATATGAATATTCATCAGGGAAACTGTCTGTTAAGGTTCCTGTGTCCATTCAATATAAGGTCGCTGAAGACGGCTCTACTGTTCTCTGAATATGATAATGTCATGCATGTTGGTATCAATTAATGGGAAGGAAAGAAATTGTGTGTATGTACTTTCGGTACACGTATTATATTGCAAATTATATTTAAAAAAAACCCATAGATGGATACCTAAACCAGACTTGCGTTCAATTCAGAATAGTGCTCCCAACAGTTGACAAATGTTGACAATATCTCGGAAGGTTTGTTTTGTTTATGCTGGACTGTTCAGAAAGAAACCGTAACGAACAGTTGTCAAAAATTGCGAGCGTCATGCAAACGTTATCATTGACTGAACACACACATATCTGTTTACCATGTCAAGGGATGCAAAACTAAAACAGACAACAATTTGTTTTTGAAACTTTCTCTTTATTTAAAACCGCTGTAAAACCTATTGCAATACACAATTAAACTATAATAACGATGAAATAACAACATTGAGACACTGTGATAGGTACTCAAAAACGGAACCGTTTCAAACTTATACGGTACTATAGGTGTCCATTTAGTTCATGAATATGCATGTATAAGACATAATGACACCATGAATATTGAATAGATTAATGTTATATTGACACGTAAACACTTGGTTTTCTAACCCTTAGAGAACTTGCAGAATATGTTTGTTTATGAAAACAGGTCTGACTCTACATATCCTGCCTTGGTAAAACACTCACTTTGTTACAGTAAACCTCTCTATAACGGCCACTAAATTGTGTTAATTAGTTGATATTTAGGGCAGGTGGCTGCTTAAAGCAATGTGAAAGTAAAACAGAACGCTCCTATAGGAGCGTTCTGTTTTACTTTCACATTGCTTTTTAGCAGCCACCTTCCTTTTACACAAAATACTTGATGTAATTTAATGACCGTTATAGAGAGGTTTTACTGTATATGCCATAATAAAATATTAGCTAATTCGTATTCACACATTTATTATTTCTAGCATGATGTAGAATGTGTATATATTCATTCTAAAAAGAATTATAAGATACTATAAATGGCCGGCACAATAACACACACTTGAATATACAGTGTTATATAGGATTTTTAGTCTGCGGAGCAAATGATTTTCACACGAAATTTTCACCAGTTACATTTTCAAAAGTCAAAATGTAGCTACAGTAAAACCTCTCTATAACGGTCACTAAATTACATCAAGTATTTGTGTTTAAAGCAGGTGGCGGCTTAAAGCAAGTTGAAAGTAAAACAGAACGCTCCTACAGGAGCGTTCTGTTTTACTTTCACCTTGCTTTAAACAGCCACCTGCCCTAAATGCCAACTAATTAACACAATTTAGTGGCCATTATAGAGAGGTTTTACTGTACGAATGCAATCAGGGGGTATCAAACAGTTTGGATCCTGATGAGACGCCGTGTTATTCGGCGTCTCATCTGAATCCATATTGTTAGTCAAAGTAATCGTGTATCCGACGGAAGCAGAATAACAGGTAGCATTTTATAACCAACTGGTTGATGAATGTATGTATAGTATGAATATGTATGAGTATTAATTAGCTGATTTCTTTATAATGATAATGTTCCCCTTTTTTGAAAAATCATTGACCAGGCGGCTCTCACCTCATTTCCACATTGGCTATTTTAGATCCAACTGCTTTGAATAAATATACCGAAAAGGAGCATTAACTAGAGAAAAAGACAATTTTAGAATTCCGTAGTTCGAAACCATTTTGATAAATAGAGCATTAAAAAAATGTTGCTCCTATTTTCTATAACGGCATGTGAACACATGACATTTTGCCTCAGGCAGAAGCTGTAGAATCAGATCTATATTACACCATAAGCAAACAGAGCAGACCCTGATCAGACGACTCCCATAGGAGCCGTCTGATCTGGGTCTACTCTGTTTGCAGATGCGTTAAAATGCGCTTAAATAAGAGAAAGGGTTACACCTTTCTGATTATTAATTAAACAAAATGTTGCTTCACTGAACAAGGCTCCCACAGAAGTATTGTGATCCGGGTCTACACTGTTTGCAATGGTCTTATATGCAGTAAAACCTCGATTATCCGAATTTTCGGTATAGAAGAATTTAGACCCGTTTAGGCAGGTGGCTGCTTAATGCATGGTGAAAGTCTTGCAGAAAGCTCCTAGAGGAGCTTTCTGCATGACTTTCACCATGCATTAAGCTGCCACCTGTCTTAAAGATCGATAATAATACGTATTTAAGTGTTCGGATAATCGAAGTTTTACTGTACATACATTTGGTTCCCGCATATTATAAATTAAGTCACAGATAGATGAAATACGAGTTGTTGTGCTCCGTTTCACTCTGAAAGCATTCTGTCCATCAACAATACTACTGTTTCTCTCAGCCCTTTCTGATAATTAGCCGGATTTTTTGAGAAAAATCTCGGCTTATAGTTTGGTGAAAATCGGGTGGGTGGCGATTAGGTTTTGGGTGGTTGAGCGGGCGGGTGGTCGGGCGGGCGGCATACCGTCGTTAACAAAACTTTAACATTGCTTGTAACTTCTGAATTACTAAAGCTAGGCAATTCATATATAGTATGCAGATACCTTGGGTGAAGGTCTTTCACTTGATACAATGATACATGAAATCAAGTCAAGGTCAAGGTCACTATTTCGAAAACTTTGCCGGGTTTTTAAGCAAACTTTAACATTGCTATAACTTCTGAACTGTAAATGCTAGGCAATTCATCTTTGGTATACAGATGGTTTTGGTAAAGGCCTTTTAGTTGATGTAAAGATATTTGAATTTAGGTCAAGGTCACTATTTTTACAAGTTAGCCATCATTGAAAAATTTCAATATTTTGTCTTAACTTCTGAACCACATATGCTAGACAATTCATATATGGTATGGAAATAGCTTTAGTAAATTCCTTTCATTTGATACAATAATACACGAAATTAGGTCAAGGTCAGGGTCACTGTTTTGAAAACTTGGCTGTTTGTAGCAAACTTTAACATTTTACTATAACTTCTGATCCACAAAGGCTAGACAATTCACCTTTGGTATTCAGATAGCTTTGGTAATAACTAACAGATGTCATACTGAAATCAGGTCAAGGTCAATGTCACTATTTTTAAAACTTGGATGTCATTTAAATTTTGTTATAACTTCTGAACTACATGTACATATGCTAGGCAATTTATTTATATTTGGTATGCAGATATAGTTCAACAAGATTCACCTGACGTTGCTGACCTCTACTATTATAATTTCACACTACGCTGGGTTTCTATATATATCTTCGGTAGTCTCCGTGAATGATTTATACATGAGTGCACTTAGTATATCTAGGTATACCAGATTTTATAATACAGTAAAACCTCTCTATAACGGTCAATAAATTGTGTTAATTAGTTGCTATTTAGGGCAAGTGGTTGCTTAAAGCAAGGTGAAAATAAAACAGAACGCTCCTATAATATCGTTCTGTTTTTACTTTCACCTTGCTTTAAGCAGCCACCTGCCTTTAACACAAAATACTTGGATGTGATTTAGTTGCCGTTATAGAGAGATTTAACTGTACCATTCACCATTGACAAATGTATCGCCAATAATGTGCCTAAGATGGATTATATCGTGTCTCCCGTGCATTTTTATTATGTACGATGTACTGCCAGTACTGGCGAGTATTGATATATACAGTAAAACCTCTCTATAACGACCACTAAATTACATCAATTAGTTAGTGTTAAAGGCAGGTGGATGCTTAAAGCAAGATGAAAGTAAAACAGAACGCTCCTATAGGAGCGTTCTGTTTCACTTTCACCTTGATTTAAGCAACCACCTGCCCAAAATACAAACTAATTAACATAATTTAGTGGTCGTTATAGAGAGTTTTTACTGTACTACGTCATCTCACTTTAATTTATTCTTGCATAAAGGTCAACGCCAGGTGAAACTTGTTGGACTATAGCTTGGGTGAAGGTCTTTCAGTTGAAAATTCCGGCTTTAATGCGGTTTCCGCATTTTCTTGTTTTGTTTTTTTATGAAATATGTTTCCCTGTTGAATATATAAACAAGAAATAATGACATAATGAATAGATATACACATTGTGACATGGGCAAAGTGTTGTATGTTCATATGCCAATATAAGTAATTAACTAAGTGTACCCATGGTGTCATTATTTCTTACATGAATATTGATAGAGTAAAGCGTCAAGCAAAACATGTAGAAAGTACAACCCCGCTAATGCGACTACCAAAAAGGGGCGTAATTCTGGGTGGCAGAGGCAGGTGGTAGCTTAATGCAGAACGAAAGTTATGCAGAAGGAGCTTTCTGCATAACTTTCGTCCTGCATTAAGCAACCACCTGCTTTAGACGACATCAGTGGCTGTTTATTAAGTGGTCGCATTAGCAGGGTTTCACTGTATATTGTATTTACGAATAGTAATTCATATACTGACCAGTGCTGAAACCAAACCCCTACTGCACGTTAAGAGTTATATGCCCTTGATTTGAGAAATAACAATGTTTTGTCGCGTGACACTGCTTGTATTCAAATTAATACAACGAGCTCGTATTTGTATACTGCACACGATTAATATAACACACAAGCATTAATATAAAGACAGAGGTCCAGATAAGATGCGTAAATTTAAACAATTTCAACAATAGCGCCTTTATTTCTCCATCAAACCCTATACATGTACTATGATCACTCTGTAGAATCGTCTCTTCGAGGGGTTGATGGAGAAATGACGATTTTAGTAGTTGGGTAAGCACCTTTATATGTAGCTCTGTAATGACGTAAGCATTGCTAGGCAAGTCGAATATGAATAGGAGAATGAGCTTGGTTTTCTTATTTATGTCATGTGATAAACGAATAGTACATTCGTTCTCATTTACTATTTATTGTAAACGATCACCCATGTGATAACATTTACAGTAAAACCTCTCTAAACCGGACGTTTAATTTAGTATAATATCGGTCTCGGAGACAGGTGGTAGCTTAATGCTGGGTGAAAGTCATGCAGGAGCTTTCTGCATTATTTTTGTCCTGCATTAAGCTTCCACCTGTATCTAGCTACCAGAATTATACCTTTTTTAGGTGGTCGCATTAGCGGGGTTCACTGTATTTCGATACCATAGCTTGACTATAATTATACAGTGAAACCCCGCTAATGCGACCACTTAATAAACAGCCACTGATGTCATCTAAGCAGGTGGTTGCTTAATGCAGGACGAAAGTTATGCAGAAAGCTCCTATTGGAGCTTTCTGCATAACTTTCGTTCTGCATTAAGCTACCACCTGCCTCTGCCACCCAGAATTACGCCCCTTTTTGGTGGTCGCATTAGCGGGGTTTTACTGTATATAACAATGCTACAAATGCTACAAATAGTCTTAGTATAGACTAGTCCTTTCATGTGGTTGAGTCTTTGTACATTCTCAAGCGTCTGACTGGGTCAGATTTTGAGTGAGGTAGCTTCCTGGTCCCGAGGTTATAAAACGTTTGGCTTGAGTCTGAGTTCATTCTCAATCATATGATTGGTTACATTTTGAGTGATGCTCAAATTATTAATTATATGATAAAATTGAAGGTTTTTATAATAATATACATATTAATGGTTGGCTCTTTCGTTTGCTGCCTCGGTCAAACGCGTGAAAGTTTGACGGGAAACTCGCAGTTGACCACACAGGGCAAAGTCTAGTTTTCCCGCCAGATTATCCCGCCATTCAATTTGTGGCTGACAAAAAGATTAAAAAGTCAAATATTGGTATGTAGATTATTATTAAGTCTTACACATTATGATCAAATTAATTGTAGTATCAGCGTATGTTTTAGTATGTTTGTTCGTTTCATGAATTTTACATGATATCATGTGCATGTACAATATAATAAATATTGTGTACGTTTACAACATCACACTGCGATGCCTGCCTTTAAATCTATACACATAGCTGGATCTAGGGCTGGAACCCCCAAATAATTTAATTATAATACATCTACGAAATTTGAGCAGTTTTATCACAGCATCATTTTACAGACTTTCTAAAATTCAAACATGTAGAAATAATGAGTCAAACAACGCTCACCGGGGCTAGCATGTCACGTGACTTATTACGTACATAGAAGCATTAGCCAATATACAGTAAAACCCGCTAATGCGATCACCAAAAAGGGGCGTAATTCTGGGTGACAGAGGCAGGTGGTTGCTCAATGCAGAACGAACGTTATGCAGAAAGCTCCTGTAGGAGCTTTCTGCATAACTTTCGTCCTGCATTACGCAACCAACTGCTTTAGACGACATCAGTGGCTGTTTATTAAGTGGTCGCATTAGCGAGGTTTCACATGGCTTGCTATGCACAACGTGATTACCTTTGCAAACAGCTTTGATCCAGATTAGACACCGTGTACATGTAACTTGGTGTCTTATCAGGATCCAAACCGTTTGACACAGCTCTTGCGTTCTTGAGAAGATATTGAAGGTTGGGCCACTCTGAAACTTAATTCAAGCAGAATATATTGTTTACAGATGCAACTTATTTAAAACGTCGGCGATTAAACAGGATCCATGCTGTTTGACACTCGGTCAAAAGTTTCTCAAAAGTTTGATCGAACCGGAAGTCAGTGAAAAAAAATCAGCAAATGTGAGATTGAGCTTGCATAATTTTTCAGCTTGAAAACGTATAACCCTTCCCTTCATATAAATGCATATCCATGCATTTGCAAACAGAGTAGTCCCAAACCAGACGGCTCCTATAGGAGCCGTCTGATCAGGGTCTGCTCTGTTTGCTTGAGACATAACATAGATCTGATTCTACAGTTTTTGTCAAAGCAAACTTCCCTTGAAAATGTTACATTTAAAAAAATTGAGCGAATGCATATTCATTTTGTCATTATTTCTTACATGCATACTGAACATAGTGTTTAAGACGAATGCGTTGTTTGAAAAAAGCTAACTTTTGACGACGGGCGACTGCATGGCGACTGACGATAGAAAGCAGACACAGGCCTATCACAATACCTCACATTGACTACAAAACTCACAAGAGACTGACAGTAGGAACCGGTGACTGACGTGAACATGAAGAGGGTGTTGGTATATGAGTTTCGGTCAATATTTCACAAGCTACAAAGCAGCGCAATGGACCAAAACCATCAACCTGTTGCAATCTCAGTGATTGTCAAACATTTGAAAGATTAGCCCATTTTAGCGTCATTTTCTAAATGAATTTGCCCAAATATCCACTAGTATAACAAACCAATCAATATTTTCATTTCAAGGATTGTTTATGCTGGGTCTACACTGTTTGTCTACTTCCCTATTAACCCTTTACCTCATAGGCTATTTTCAGATCCAACCTCTTTGAATAAATCTACGGAAAAGGAGCATTAACTAGAGAAAAGGAATTTTTTTTATAGTTTGAAACCATTGTGATAAATAGAGCATTTGCTCCTATAGGAGCAAATGCTCTATTCATCACAATGGTTTCATAAAGTGACTTTTACAGAGTCGTCAAAAGTCGTCAATATGATGGAATGGGTTAAGGCAAAACAGTAATGAGAATATATGCAGTGCGATATCGATTATCATGATTCTCACATATATGAACCAATTGGAACTTCTTGTCAAATTTCGCCACGGTCAATCATATCTCGAATGTACATGTATCTATCAGGCCTTTGACGAAAAAAAGCGAAATGCGTATTTCCTATTTGTCCAATTTCAATGAAACATTCCGATATACGATACGGACATTATTTCCCGAGTGGGACAGTTTAATTCTTTTGGTGCCAATTAAATTTATTCGGCATATACTGTTGTCTACTTTAACACATGAATATTCATGTAATAATTATGTCTTCATGAATATCAATTAGTTAATTTGTTTATAATGGCAAATGAGCATGGAATATTGGCATTGGCAGAAACTGTAGAATCATATCTATACTAGTTCATGGGCAAACAGTTTAGACACACATCAGACGGCTCCTATAGGAGCCGTCTGATTTTGGGTCTAATCTGTTTTCAAAGGCGTAGAAAATCATATTTATGGAGTAAAGGGGAAACCTTTGGAATGGATTAGCCTTCAGTTCTCTTCAATGTTATAAGTGCAGTGTCAAGCAGTTTGGATCCTGTTGATGATCAGAGTTAATTGGTTAATCGCGTCTCATCTGGATCCAAAATGTTTGAAAAGGTAATTACAGATCGAACATTGCCCTAAGTGCACAGAGTCAATTTTCCGCGAGCGTGGCAGTGAACAAGTTAATTGCAGGTTTGGTATGTACAAATGTATACCCTGAGACAGTTCGCAAAATAAGCATTCGTGTAGCTTATCTGAACAGAGATTGCCTGTGTTCTGAGAACTCTTCTTTGTGTATGTGGATCCTGGACAATCCGTACACACCAAGAAAGAAGATTCCATACCTTCCGTATGCGTCTTGTTAGAGAAGACAGATAAATGTGCGTACAGAGATACTAAAATCGTCATTTCTGCACCACATCCTATGTTGTGACCACTCTTTAGAATCGTCTCTTGGAGACGATTCTAAAGAGTGGTCACAACATAAGGTTTGGTGCAAATATTAAAGACTTATTCTTAAAATTTACGCATCTTATCTGGAGCTCTAGAAGACCCGAAGATATTCAAAATACGCATTCTTATACGCATCATGAACATCGCGTGGAAGGACAATGTCACAAACAAGGACGTGCTCGAACGTGCCAGTCTTCTTTCCACGGCTACACCCTTGAAGTATAGACGACTTCGCCGATTCGACTATGTCCGTCGCATGGAAGATAGTAGAATCCTCACAGACCGCATCCGCGGTGAATTCGGATGCCCACCACTACCATTTAAATATATCCTTTTCTATTGCAGACTCTCTACAATACAGAGACTTAAGTATTAGTTGGTCACATCGTCCTTTAGTATATCCATGAAAGCAAACTCCGATTTTCCCATTTGTTCACAGTCTGAAGACGTCACTGTTAAGCGTTCATTCCACTTTGTAGCCGGTATTGTCAACGTCCCGAAATACTGGTAGTCGCACCACATGCGAACAGTTTTCAGTGCCATCTTGTAATTCGACGTTTCTTCTTCTAAGTCTTCGCCTGCTTCTCGAATTTTTTCATCAATCAACTTTGCAAAATAGTCGTAAACTAAGTAGTCCAGTCTATTTCTATTTTTGAACTGTTTCAAGAGTGGCGCTGACAACGGCATTTCCGACACATCCTCTTTCTCGGGTACGAACAGTATATTCTTTAGTGGCCATTTTAATAATCTTTTCATTAAGATAAGGGATTCTTCATATTTTTCAAACACGAGAACTAGGTCAAATACTTTAGCGATATTCTCTAAATATGCTTGGGCACTTGATCCGTAGGATCCGGGGCTATAATCGTAGAAGTGATTTTTTTCAAACCCGAAGTCTCTTGCTATTGCATTCATTGTGTAGGACAAGCAGCCTTCGTCATATTTATCTGGGTACATTATAAGGTTTTCTATTGGCGGATAGGGTATGTGGGTCAGGTAGGAGAAACTGAAAAACCTTAGGTAGTAGTAGTATGAGTAGAGGAACTGTTTGTAGGGATCTCTCACAATAGCAATGTACACAGTGTCACTGGGCATCAAGGAAGAATATAATGAGTAGTTGAAACACGCGTGGTTACACACTATGTCGAAATGAGTGCCGTGCTTTGGCGGTAGAATTGGCTCGGGTCGACTGGTTGACTTCGTAAAGTAATGTCCTTTGGACGGTAAAACAAAGCTTAGATTTCTCTCATAACCGTACCGAAAGAACATGGTTTGTAATGGTGTTGAACCGGCCATATGTACTTTCAAGAAGGCTATATGGTCGACGGGTCTTGTTCTATTCCCTAATCTTCTAAATAATGGTTCACGTTGGTCAAAAATACTTCTTTTCTTAATTTTGCGCAATTGCTCTGAAAATTGCTCTTGCAAATCTTCGTTGTCATTGAGATTCGAGGATCTTTGCTTAAGACCTCTGTCGGACTTTATGGCTGTGCGGAAGAAAGAAACATTTATGGGTGCCCATTGATTACTAGCCTTAACATCCGTCTCTGTAAAATCATCTATCTGGGAAGCGAACTTGACAAAGAGGTCCATTATCCCAATAGCCAGGCAGAATGTCACCAATAACCTGAAGAATAAAACACATAGTACTATGTTAATCCTTTATTCTACAATAAACCTTCGCAAACAGAGCATTTCCAGACAAGAGAGCCCCTGCTACAAATATGACTCTTTGCCCCAGCGATCGTACTTTATATAGCAATAAAAGAATGTATACGTTACTCTATAAATACGCTTTTCTAAGTTTTTGCAAACAGAGAAGACCCAGATCAGACGGCTCCTATAGGAGCCGTCTGATCAGGGTCTGCTCTGTTTGCTTATGATATAAAATAGAGCTGATTCTTTAGTTTCGGTTATGGTCAAAAGGTACTGTATCCATTATATAATAATAATAATAATTATAATTATAATAATAATAATAATAATAATAATAATAATAATAATAATAAAAATAAAATAATGATAATTACATTACATTATAAACAGTGATCTAATGTATATTCATGTTGGCATTATTTCTTACATGAATACTGATCAGACAAAGGGTTAATCTTTTTTGGGGTAAATAGTCATGTAAGAAATAACGACATCATTAATGGTAGATATTGACAGTAGCTTGAGATTTATAATAGAGTAATGAACAAAGGGATTTTATGCATGTCAGACACGGTAGGATCAAATATCTATCACCCCATGGACATACAGAGCATACCCTGTTGATACAGCTTCAACACGGGTTTTCCAATCTGACGCACTGCTTTTGAATTTACTAGATGGTCTGATATGTTGCCTTTAAATTTACTAGACGATCTGACACAGTGCCTTTAAATTTGCTAGATGACCTGAGACACTGTGCCTTTAAATTTGCTAGATGACCTGAGACATAGTGCCTTTAAATTTGCTAGATGACCTGAGACATTGTGCCTTTAAATTTGCTAGATGACCTGAGAGATTGTGCCTTTAAATTTGCTAGATGACCTGATACATAGTGCCTTTAAAATTGCTAGATGACCTGAGACTTTGTTCCTTTAGATTTGCTAGATGACCTGAGACATTGTGCCTTTAAATTTGCTAGATGACCTGAGACATTGTGCCTTTAAATTTGCTAGATGACCTGAGAGAGTGTGCCTTTAAATTTGCTAGATGACCTGATACATAGTGCCTTTAAAATTGCTAGATGACCTGAGACTTTGTTCCTTTAGATTTGCTAGATGACCTGAGACATTGTGCCTTTAAATTTGCTAGATGACCTGAGACATTGCCATGAAATTTACAGATGGTTTTGAATGACAAACAGTGCATAACCTAATCAGATGGGTGTTGTAGAACCCCTATCTGGGTTTACAGCGTTTTCAAATTCCACAGCGTGCTGTCCTACTTTAATATTAAGGTAAGGGTTTCAAACATGAACGTGGCAACTGTAGCCTATACAGCAGGACCGCTCTAAACCAGAATTCTAATAGAGAAGGAGTTTGATACTTTAAGACAGGTGGCTGCTTAATGCAGGGTGAAAGTCATACAGAAAGCTCCTATAGGAGCTTTCTGTATGACTTTCACCTTGCATTAACCTGCCACCTGTATTCAAGATCGATATTTATACCAAATTTAACGTCCGGTTTAGATGGGTTTCACTGTGCATGTATATAGTTTTGAGAAACTATTTGCCCAGTGAGTGATCTTGATGAGACGACAAGCCAAGGCCAGTGTTTCACATCAGCAATCAACCCTTTACCTCATGAATATTCATTAACCTTTAGCCTGCTTAGCAAACGTTTTGTCAGTAGAACATTTCAACGACTTCGTGTGTCACACTTGATTAATCTTACTTTCTTTTCAAACAACACGATCAAAGTATCAACAAAGTTGGATCCTGATCAGACGCCGAGTTACTCGGTGTCTCATCTGGTTCCTAACTGTTTGCATATGTAATTACTCGCCCTCCAACAGCAGTCTAAATGTTTAACAATGATCAATGTATGCATATTAACCCTTTCCCTGTCCATTGTTTATTCCAATTTTCAATACCTATATGAATATTCATGGCAAAAATAGTTACCGGTATAATGAAATACCGATGGTGAACTATTGTAGCCATTTTAGAAAGTAAAGAAACCGATCTATCCAATTCCATGAGCAAAAAAAAGAGCAGACCCTGATCAGACGGCTCCTATAGGAGCCGTCTGATCTGGGCCTACTCTATTTGCAATTGCGTGAAAACACATTTACACGTTGGACAGTGTTAAGTAGCTGATTTTTTAAATAATGTTATCTTACACAAGATAATTTATCACCATGACAGAAACTGTATATTCAGATGCATATCAATTCATAGCAAACAGTGCAGACTCTGACCAGACGGCTCCTACAGGATCTGGGTCTCCTCAAAAGACTTCAAAAGGCGTATCATAATATATCGGGTAAAGCGTTAATGGGGTACCATTGATTGAACTATTGACCGGATCGATAATCGACCATCCCGGTGGTCCGCTCATTGCGCTGGGCCGTATCAAAAGCTATTAGATTTATGTTTTAATGGTAAACTGTTTTTCAGTCATTATAAAAATACACATGTATTAGAATTCCCGTAAGGCGACCACTGAATGGAATAAAATAGGGACTTCTATTGTCTAGAAAAGCAGACCGTTGCTTAACGCAAAATGTGTTTTGCTTGTTTGTTTTGTTTGTTTGTTTTGTTTTACATAGAGTTCGTCCTGTATGGTGCTTCCATCTGTCTTAACCCTTTCCCTGTTCTATATATATTCCAAATTTCAATGTCAACTGAATATTCATGGACAAAATAATAAAATGTGGAATGTGGAAAATTGTTGCCATTCTAGAAAGTAAAGATCTTTCAAATTCCATTCGCAAACAGAGCAAACCCTGATATAGGAGCAATCTGATCTGGGTCTGTTCTGTTTGCAAATGCGTGAAACCACGTTTATATGACGGGAAGGGTTAAAGAGGAAAACCCTACAATGACCGCATATTTTCAATAATATCATAAAATTTGGTACACATGTATTTGCTATGTTCAATTATTATAAAGATTCTCAATTTGAACTTATATTAAAAAATATCCCTGTGATACAAAATAAACCGTTTTCATCGATACTAAATTTTGTTCTACAACAAAATATTATCGACATTCGTCGAACAGTAAATGAAACTAAAACGCGAGCCGAAATAATACATTGCCGAATAACATATAAAACTAATACATTGCCGATTAGCATAATTATTCATGTAAAAACAAATTATTAACTATGTCGCATATGTGAGTACATATATACAAACAGTTTGGATCCAGATGAGATACCGAGGAATTCGGCGTCTCATCAGGATCCAAACTGTTTGTTACTGTGACTGTTTTTGAAACAAAAATAAAGAAAACTTAAAAAAGAAAATTGTAGCAGACGACAAAGTTAGCAGACCACAGTATTTGGCAGCAAAGAGTTATTGTAATTGTAAGCCATTGTTAAAACACGCTGCAAGTAGAGACTATGCCTTTAACCATATATACCTCATTGAGACGTAATTTAACGCTTTTGCTAACTGAGTAGACCCTTTAAAAGCCGACTGATCAGGATCTGCACTGTTTGCTTATGGTATGTTTAGATCCGATTCTAC
The DNA here is from genome assembly GCA_963576725.1 of Azorinus chamasolen. Lineage (NCBI taxonomy): Eukaryota > Metazoa > Mollusca > Bivalvia > Cardiida > Solecurtidae > Azorinus > Azorinus chamasolen. Next base: position 64,580,706 of record OY755240.1, on the reverse strand, counting down.
AGCTTCTGTCATGGTTATTTTTCCCGTGTTCTTTTTTCGTTTTGAATAAACAGCTAATAATATCCACGATGTCATTATTTTAAAATGGATATTATCAATTCACAATGGTTTAAAAACTACACAATTCTAAAAATTCCTTTTCTCTGAGTTGAGTCTAAAACTAGTCTAGGAGGGAATGGGTTCAGAGGTGGCTGTATAGAAGTTCTACTGTATAAAATATAACCTTTCTTAACCCATTACCTCATAGGCTATTTTTAGATACAATCTCTTTGAATAAATCTACCGAAAAGGAGCATTAACTAGCGAAAAGGATTTGTTTTAGAATTTTGTAGTTTGAAACCATTGGGATAAATAGAGCATTTGCTCCTACAGGAGCAAATGCTCTATTTATCACAATGGTTTCACAAAGTAACTTTAACAGAGTCGTAAAAAGTCGTCACTATGAGGGAAAGGGTTATGGGATGACTTTGGGTGTGTTAAACCATATACTTCATGAGTATCCATGCAAGAAATATTGTCACGCAATAAATATTGTCACTATGGATATCTGTAAACTGAAATTTTGCAATGATATATGGACATATTATGTTTGGACATAACAGATACTGTAGAATCGGTTCTATATTGACTTATAAGCATACAGAGCAGACCATGATCAGAGGATACTGCCGGGGTCGTCTGATCTAGGTCCACGCTGTTTGCGAAAATGTATAAAGGCGTCTCTTTCCGGTAAATGGTTAAGGCGTCGACCGATAGAACAATCACTAGTAGTAAAGAACAGCCAATAATCTCTTCTACCTATTGCATTCATCAAAAACAACTAGAAATACCGCAAAAGCTATGCAAATCTTATTTTCTTTAAAACTATGAAGTATGTCTTTGACTTAACCAGTCAGCCATTTTGGAAGCGTTCTGTTTTACTTTCACCTTGCTTTAAGCAGCCACCTGCCTTTAACACAGCTCTTTTTCAACATGTATTACAAACACTATTTATTTATGTAATCAAACATAACAATCTACGCTCCCCTTCCAAAAAACCCTTCTACGCCCCCCCCCCCCCCCCCCCCTAATCTGAAATCCTGGATCCGCACCTGTGGGTAACTGGCAATAAAATCAGTCTTTTGAAAAAACGGCGAGAAGCTTAGTGGAAAATGTCACCCATGCTATAAGCTCTCCATTGAATACAAATGTAATGGAAAACTTATATAATTATCATATTACGCACCACACTTTTTTTTAATGTTTTTGCAGATGCAAATTTAAATGTCTCGGTTACATGTCTCTGTGAGGGAACAGTGTCACATTATCTTGACATCTTGCTTTGGTCGTCTAACATCAAAAGAAACGCAGCGGGAGGTAGAATTTCAGTGATCCTAAAACTGAAATATTGCATACCTCATAAACGGAGAGTTTATAAAAAGTCTGTAACACGGTCAATGGATATTCTAACGATTTACACATACAGTAAAACCCCTCTAAACCGGAATTCTAGTAGAGAAGAATTTAGATACTTTAGACAGGTGGCTGCTTAATGCAGGGTGAAAGTCATACAGAAAGCTCCTCTAGGAGCTTTCTGTATGACTTTCACCCTGCATTAAGCTGCCACCTGTATCCAAGACCGATATTTATGCTAAATTTAGCGTCCGGTTTAGAGGGGTTTCACTGTATGCCAGTTGCAGGCAACCTTGTAATAGACATTCAAAATGTGTCAAACTTGCACATTTAAATATCGATTTCGATAGAATTGTATTTGTTTTTTAAAATCAATCAAATAAAATTAATAAACATAACTAACTAGGTTTAGAACAAATGACGTTTGATAGTATTAAATGTGATTTACCGCTGATACGTACCGAAGGTCCGTCGCTACCTTAACCCTTCGCTTGCTGAATTTTAAAATACATTTCTCCTTCTTTACCCATGCCCTGTTGTATAATTACATATATCTTCACTGTGTACAAGTATTTCGCTATACAAACACTGCTGTGGAGTGCACTGGTTGCACAATCAACTTGTAAATAGTGCAGACCCTGATGAGACAGCTCCAGCTGTCTCGTCTGGGTCTTCACTATTTACAGGTAGGTATATAGACGCGATTAGCAAGCGAAGGGTTAATCTGAGGTTGTTGCTTAGCGCTGGGTAAGAGTATTGTAGAAAGCTCTTTCATCCTATAGTAAGTTATCACCTGACAACGAATTTTATATCTCTTTTTGGTAATCGCTTTAGGAAGTTTCTACAGTGTTTTATCAAATTGAAAGTTAAATCTGACATGAATTCTTCACAGACAGGGGCTGTAAAATAGATCAAATGAACCAGGAAAGAAAAATGAAAAGAAAAGAGAAATAAAGAATAAGACTCATGTAGAACTAGAATAGACTTTTAAAAGAGGTGAAGAAGGAAACTTATATATAACAGAAAAGAGACGAAGAAGGAGAATTGTCGAGGAATAAAGAAGAAATGAAGAATGAGCCTTATATAAAACTAAATACAGACGAAGAAAGAGAATTATAGATAGCTAATAAGAGATGGCGAAGGAGATTTATACAGAACTAGAAAAGAGATGAAGACGGAGAATAATATAGAATTGTAAAAGAGAAATGAGGCTTATGTAGAACTAAAAAACGGAATTTAAGAAGGATACTTTTATGGAACTGAAACTGAGAGAATAAAAATAGAATTAGAAAATATATGAAGAAGGGAACTAGAAAAGGTGCGAAGATGGAGTTTTAGAACTAGAAAAGGGGTAAATTAGAAGTTTATCAAACTAGGAAAGAGATGAAAATGATGAATTACATAGAACTGACAGACCTTAGAACCTCTAAATGCCAAAATAACGATTTTCAATTTGCAAAGACTCTTTCACAGCTACAGACATACGGTCTGCAACATTTGTCGTCTGCTTCAGTCTTCAGTACTTTTTAATCTTCTCCATGTTTTATTTCAAGAATCATAATCAGAGTAACAATCAGTTTGGGTCCTGACGTCACACCTAGGCACTCAACGTCTCATCTGGATCAGGGTCCATGCTTATAAAGATTTTTAGTTGAGTCTGAGTTCGTTCTCAAGATTTTGATTGGTCAGATTTGAGTTCTCAAGCTTTTGATTGGTCAGATTTGAGCCAAAGGCTCAAATCTGACCAATCAAAAACTTGAGAACAAACTCAGACTCAACTAAAAAGCTTTATAAGCATGGACTCAGGATGCATGTTCTATGCAAAGGTACGAGCAGATTCACTGCTGGCAGAGAGTTAGCCCATTCCCTCATAGGCTATTTTTAGATCCATCCTCTTTGAATAAATCTACCCAAAAGGAGCATTTATTAGCGAAAAGGAAATACAGAAATAGTTAATATTCACCAAATGTATCTATTTTGCCGCCGATGGCGAAGTGTGATTACTTACAGATGCTATTATTTTGGAACAAAACTGGTTGATATTGTATTTAAAATAAAAAAGATTCAGCAACGAAAACTGAAGCTGACGACAAAGCCTTTGGCAGACACCACCACATGATAGTAAAAGTGCTAAACACATTCCTTTATAGGCTATTTTAGACCCAACCATTTTGAATAAATCTACCGAAAAGGACCATTCACTAGACAAAAGGAAAATGTTAGAAATGTGTAGTTTTAAACCATTGTGATAAATAGAGCATTTGCTCCTGTGGAGCTAATGCTCTATTTATCACAATGGTTTAAAGAGGCGTTAAAAGGCGTCAATATAAGGGAATGCGTTAAACCTTAAGGCAAAGCGTTAAGAGTATTACATCAGTAATATATACATACTGTTATCGACACTTGGTTCTGGTTATGTATTTTCGGCGGTTCAAATTATACGAAATCAAAATTCATTAAACTTTAACACACATAACCTGCTATTAAAAATATGTCTGTTTAAATACTGATCCGTTACAATTTAACGTGCCACCGATGCGTTCGAGCTGTAGAGAAAGTACTGACGAAGTGTCGAACACCTTGTATCCTGATGAGACGCCGAGTAACTCGGCATCTCATCAGGAGTTAAGCTGTTCACAAATGCAATTCAGGTCGCGCTTACCAGGCAAAGGGTTCAAACATGCTGAGTTATTTATCTCCTGATCAAAACTTAACTGCTTCCTATCAAAAGCATAAGCTATGTTGCCCCCACCCCACCCACCCACTTTTTCATAACCGCACGATCTGAGTGTCAAACAGTTTCGACCCTGATGTGTCGTCGAAATGCCTGGCGACTTGATTGGCCCTAATTCAAGAGGAAATCAAATCGTCCCCTTGCGTGTTAAAGGTTATATTTTAAATGCTGTTTTTTTCTCCAAATTTTCAAATGGATTATTCCAAAATCCAAGAACGCCACGCCAACCGTGAATATTCAGGGATAGTGTTTTTAAGAAAAGTGTAACATAACAAACAGTGCAGACCCTGATGAGAGGGCTCCTCTAGGAGCCCTCTCATCTGGGTCTACACTGTTTGCAAAGGACATTAGTGACACGTTTCCAGCACTAATATGGTTAAACATTATTATGTTTTCAGAACGATTTGATTGACATGTGCAAACTACCTGAATCAGGACGAGACGCTGAAATATCCCATGCCTCGTCCGAATGTAAACTTTTTGCCACCAACTCGATGACATCTAAACAAGTAAATGAATAGAGATAATGTTTACAATGCACCGTGGGGCTGGGTTGACATCACGGTTTTTTCCTAGCAGCGATATGGGTTGATATACGGTAAAACCTCTCTATAACGGCCATTAAATTACATCAAGTATTTTGTGTTAAAGACAGGTGGCTGCTTAAAGCAAGGTGAAAAGAAAACAGAACGCTCCTATAGGAGCGTTCTGTTTTACCTTCACCTTGCTTTTAGCAGCCACCTGCCCTAAATACCAACTAATTATCACAATTTAGTGGCCGTTATAGAAAGGTTTTACTGTAATAGTGAAATTCATCATCTATGCCTTTTGAACTACGGAGTGCATTTTCTACTCTATCGGGTTTCATTATGTAAATCGTGTGAAGATGCCCCAATACTTATCACACTGCAAACATGGTGTCTGCTCTATCTTTTATGTTACATGTTTAGCACCATACTCCATAAATACGCATTTCTATGCCTTTGCAAACAGAGTAGAACCAGCCGCCTGATCAGGGTCTGCTCTATTTGCTTATGATGTAATATAGATATGATTCTACAGTTTCTGTCCTGGATAAGAAATTCCTCTGCCCTTATGCTATTAAAACACATAAATCTAATTAATATTCATGATGTCATTATTTCTTACATGAATATTCATGAAGTAAATGGTTAAAACTCACACAACAGGCCCGTGCTAAAGTGACCACTATACCCTTTCCCGGTTCTCTGTTTATTCAAAAGTCCTGTACCTACTGAATATTCATGGACAAAATAGTTATCATGAAATATATAAGGTGGAAAATTGTAGCCATTTTAGAAAGTAAAGAAATATATATTTCAAATTCCATTAGCAAACAAAGTAGACCCTTATCAGACGGCTCCTATAGTAGCCGTCTGATCTGGATCTTCTTTGTTTTCAAATGCGTGCTTCGTGCAGAATAGTACAAACAAGGTTTTACGCAAGCGTAAAATGGCTGCGTAACATGTATTTAAGCAGGATAGAAGAAAAAGAGGGAGCACTATTTTTAGTAGTTTTAATTAACAGATACATTGGGAAAGCATGACTGTAATGTATTAATTAATAGCAGAAACGATGGGATGTTTTAATGAGCCATATGATGCATAATACCTGTGTATGACACCAAAAATACACATTACGTCACAGATCAATGTTATTCATTTGCTGAAACACACTTACGTAGAAACCATTATCACATTAAGTGATATTCACAAGGCATACAACCCCCCATACTTAGTCTACATGAAATTATTCGAATAGGTCGACTCAATGCCCATTAACTTTTTCACTTATATTGTCCCCAAATTAAGAACAGGTTAGTATAAGATATACATTTAAATTGAAGCAAATTCATGCACAATGGTGAAATATGCAAAACGGTCAGCAAAACCACGAGTAAAAGATCTCAGCTAAACAACTTTTACAAAGCCAAAACGCAAACAAAGGACTTAAATTTTTATGTACAAAATGGTTTTAAACCAAAAGCACGTATACTAAGGGTGCTAAGAAAATATGAGAGAAAAAAATAATTACGATTCCATCAAGGATCGAACCGGCTACCTAACACTTCCTAGTCCATCGTTATAACCCTTAGACCACGCTGACAGCTATGATTGGCAGTGTGATTTTAATCACTTATACCTAATTCACTAGCATTTCACTGAAACTGGACCAGTGCAGAAAAGAAAGAAAACTCACCGACAAATATATGCTGAGAAAAATAAATGAATGAAAATAAATGAATATATATAAATAAAAACTTGTCTCACAGTAAACATTAGTTATTAAAAAGATTGGCTTTTATAGAAACACAGGACCGCAGAAACACATGGTCAAAATTCAAAGCCGTATAAGTTTGGGCTGCTTTCGCAGCCCAATTACAGAGAACCTCTATTGGTGATAATAGCGTCACCTGCATCCTGTAGTAATTTACAATCTGTCTTAACCATTTACATCGTGAATATTCATGTAAGAAATAATGACGTCGTGAATATTAATTAGTTTAATTGTTATAACAACACATTGACACAGAGAGATTTGGCCATGGCACAAACTGTAGAATCATATCTACACGCATATCATAAGCAATCAGAGCAGACCCTGATCAGACGGCTCCTATAGGAGCCGTCTGATCTGAGTCTACTCTGTTTACAAAGGATGGAGAAAAGGATTAAACAACGAAGAAATAACAACTCAATGTTACCATGACGCTGGATCAGCATTATTCTCTCTGATTTTATGGCTGAATGCATACCAAATCTATGACGTGTATTTCGACATGATAATCTTTGATAAAGGCCAATAGCGGTTGAAATATTAGATAAGAGCAATTTTAAGTATTTCTGTAAATAATTAACCCATTCCCTCATATTGACGCCTGTTGACGCCTCTGTAAAAATCACTTTTTGAAACCATTGTGATAAATAGAGCATTTGCTCCAAATGCACATCACAAGTGTTCAACGTGCGTACATGTGTAATGTCATTCCATGTCCCGCTATCCGTGACCTGCCACGCTGTAACATAACACTTATGTTACGGGCTAAAGGTTAAATGGTTATTGACTGCATGATACATGTAGAGTGTACATGTATATATTTATCACTATGTCAAGAATACACATGAGATATTACAGCTGTCATATATGGCTAGACATTACAAGGTATTGGGTATATAACTGTAGGAGAAGAGAGACATGAGAGAATGAAAAGGAGAGTTGGATAGACACAGTCATGTATGTTAGAAAGATATCACGGTATGAAGAAATAAACATGTAGAAACGTATAGAGACTAAGTTGTTCATAACGCCACACGGGCGTTAATGGTGCTGTGACCAGGATTCTGGATCAGTCGCGGAAGAATGTCGGAGTACGGGTAAGTCATTTCACTTTGTGGCTTGTGGTGTTGTTTTGATCTGTAATAATGGCGGAAATTGGATTGACGCAGACTTTGGAAAATTTAACAAATCAATTAGAAAATGTATCAGCACAAAATGTAAACTTCACTTTTGATGGAAAAACTAAAGAATTTGAATCATGGATAAGAAATATAGAAAAAATTGTGTTAGTTAACAATATTTCAGAAACAAAGAAAAAATTAATTGCTTTAAGATCCAGTACAGGGATTGTTTCAGAATTCATACAAAAACGTTTACAAAGTAATCAATATTTAAGTTGGCAACAGTTGAAAAATGAGTTAGAAAATCTTTTTGGAGAAGTAACAGATAGATATCATAATTTTTCACTACTAAGCAATATTAAACAACAAAGAGGTGAAAATGTACAGATTTTTGCAGAGAGAATACAAGTTTTGGCAAAAAGTGCTTATGAAAATTTTGAGCAAAAGACAGAAGTAATTGAACAACAATTAATTTGGTTTTTCACAGAGGGGTTAATTAATGGGGAAATTCGGGAATATTTGATAAGGGAGAATCCTATAAGTTTTCAAAATGCAATAGAAATAGCTGTAAGCGAACAGAATACCGGAGAAAAAATTAGATTAAGATCTAGGGGAAAAGTTAGCAAAAGAGAGATTGTACGATCTAAACGGAAACGGAAAAGAGAGAAAAGAAAATTGTCAATCAATAATGTCAAATCGGAAACGGTACACGTAAACAAAGAATATACGCATGCGCGTAGGGTCAAAACACGATGTTGGTTTTGTGGTCAGGTCGGTCACGTGAAATTTGAGTGTAAACAGTTCAGACAGTTGATGAACAGGCCGAAAAGTAGACATTCGGAAAACTCGGACGTTTCCGTCATAACGAGATCGGTGCTCGGAAACAAAATAATGTAGGATCATACAATGTTACTGCAAATAAGGATATTCCAAATTCCTGTCTCATCAAAATAGGAAACAAACAGGTTAGAAGTTTGATAGATACAGGAGCCTCAGTGAGTATATTACATAAAAGAATTTTTGATTCAATTAAGCCTAAAATACCACTGTCTAAAACACACATTACACTAGAGTCGGCTTCAGGTGATAATTTACAGGTTGTAGGGTGTGCGAATTTGAAAATTAAAGTAAGCAAGCTATGTTTAGATCACACATTTGTAATTGTCAATAACCTAAACAGAAATTGTATTATAGGAAGAGATTTTTTAGCTGCAAATAGCTGTAGAATTTATTTTGATCTAAACTGTATTAGAATTAAAGATGAATATGTTCCGTTGGAAGATGACAGGTGTATAGCATCAATAATTAGACTAAATAAGACTACAATTCTCAAACCACAAACTATAAATCAAGTTCAAGGAAAACTAAAAGCTAATCCTAGTATAGAAAATAATTGTGACTATGAAGTTTGTTCAATGGAAACAGGGTATATTTCAGAAGAACCTAACTTACAAATAGCTCCCGCTTTGGTACATTTAAGAAAAAATAGAATTGTTCCGATAATTATCGCAAATGAGTCAGGCAAAACAATTAAATTAAAAAGAGGCTGCATAATCGCTAAGGTTCAAGCTAATCAGGAGAATATGATAGAGTCGGTTTTCAATAAGGAAAATGAAGAGTGTTTAACTATTCACAAACCGATTTCAAATAGTCTGTCTGATATAAATACACCAAAGCAACATTATGCAAAAGTACAACAGCTCATACAGAAAAACGAAGAGATATTCTCGAAGTCTGAATATGATATAGGTAAAGTTCCGAATGTTAAAGTCAACATTCCTACAGGCGATCATTTACCGATTAAGCAGAGACCTTATAGAATGCCGTTTGTGCAGAGACAAGTACTGAAAGAAAAGCTTGATAAAATGTTAGAGGCTGATATTATTAGAAAGAGCAGTAGTCCTTGGAGTTCCCCCTGTTTACTAGTTTCAAAACCAGATGGTTCAAAAAGGTTATGCATTGACTTCAGAGCAATAAACAGGATAATCCAACCCACTAGTTTTCCTTTACCACAGATTGATGATATTTTAAGCTTACTAAATGGAGCTAAATATTTTACGACACTAGATTTAAGTCAGGGATATCACCAAATAGAATTGGATGAAAACAGTAAATCAAAAACTGCGTTTACTACCAGTAATCTAGGGCTTTTTTAATTCAATAGATTAGCTATGGGAATAAACCTAGCCGCAGGGACATTTGCACAAGTAATTTTGCAGATTTTAGAAGGCTTAGAAGCCTGTAGTGTAGCTTATCTCGATGATATTCTGATATTCAGTTCCACATTAGAAGATCATCTAAAGCACATACAACTAGTTTTTGATAGACTGAAGCAAAATAATCTTAAATTAAAACTTAAGAAGTGTCACTTTATAAAAAACAGTACTACATACCTAGGACGCATAATCTCAGAGGAAGGAATTAGACCAGACCCGAAAAAGGTGGAAGCTTTAAAAGACTTTCAAATTCCGAAAAATGTAAAAGGAGTTAGGTCATTTCTTGGAATGTCGGGATATTATAGAAAATTCATTCCAAACTACGCTGAGATAGCTTTACCTTTAACGCGGCTAACACAGAAAAGTGTACCGTTTGAGTGGTCAAAAGAATGTGAAACCAGTTTTAACGAAATCATACGTCAGCTACAATTATTACCCACATTATCACATCCTGATATCAATGCAGAATACATACTATACACGGACAGTTCAAATTTTGCTCTAGGTGCAGTATTAGCACAATCAAAAACTGGTAAGGTCGAGGAGGAAGTTCCAATTGCATATATTAGCCAAAAGTTAAACAGATCGCAAAGAAAATACAGTACTATTTTAAAAGAAACACTTGCTATTAGTTTTGCGCTGAAGAAGTTAGATTGTTACTTAAGTGGGGCAAAAGTAAAAATCAGAACTGACCACCGCCCGTTGATTTATCTACTAAAATCAAAATTCGATAACAAACTATTGGAGAGATATGCACTAGAAATATAATGCTATGACTGCACAATAGAATATATTCCAGGGGTCGCTAATGTTGTAGCCGACATGCTTTCAAGGAATATTAAGGGTACAAATTCAGTCAGCGATGACAGTTGTCAGGACAGTGGTCATGACGACAACGGCGTAGACCACAAATTAATAGGGGCGATAAACAATACATGTTTTGACCCCAAAGAAATGGCCGATTCAAAAAACCAGTTAAGCTATCCCGAATTAGACCAGCCAAATAGCATCAAGACACTAGACATGAGCTTGGAACAAATTAAAGATGCAGAGTTGAAAAGATTTATAACCAAATTAAAACATAATGAAATTTCAGATAAGGAAAGTCGAAAATTTCTAATCAAAGACAACGTACTTTATTTTATTTCAAATGCAGATGAGGATCCACTATTACGCGTATATGTACCTAGTCATCTTAGGGAAGCCGTAATGCAAGGCTATCATGAACTGTCACATGCAGGAATTAGTCGGTCGTATGCTACAATCAAGCGGTTCTATTATTGGCCTAATATGTATAAGAATCTATATGAATATGTTCAACAATGTGTGCCTTGTCAGACAGTTAATCTCAGAGCTATTCGAGCACCTCTGAAAGAGCCAGAAATTCCAAAATATCCGATGAGTATAATCAGCGTAGATATACAAGGACCATTTGCACTAACACCTAGCGGTAATAAGTATATAATTAGTTATGTTTGTGAACTAACTAATTGGGTCGAGGTGATCCCTCTGTCAGACATTTCAACTGAATCGGTGTTACATACTTTCTTTGAAAATATTTTCTTCCGATACGGCGCGGTATTAAGAATAATAACAGATAATGGTTCTAATTTTACCTCAATAATGTTTAGAGCAACAATGTCAGAATTAGGAGTCCAGCATGTGACTACCAGCAGTTACCACCCTCAGGCAAATGGCAGATGCGAACGCAGTCATGCGACGCTCAATTCCATTCTGATTAAACTAATCCAGAACAATATCACAGATTGGGACTTAATCTTGAACCAGGCGGTTGCAGGTCTTAGATTTAATGTTACTGAAAGTGCAAAGCACAGTCCGTTTTTCATGGTTTTTGGCCGTGATGTTATACTGCCTATTGATAATCTTCTTGGAACTAAGCTTCCTTATTATGGGGACGACTTCAGCAAACATTTAATGTTTAGAAACAATGAAATTTACCGTCAAGTATATCAAAATCTAAAAGCCGCTCGTAAAAAGCGAAATCAGCGAATAAATAGTAATAGACAAGAGGTACAGTTCGAAGTGAATGATACTGTTTACTACAAAAACTTTAATAAAAAGAGTAAATTGCAACCGAAATGGGTGGCGTACTGGAGAATAATGGAAATATTGAGTGACAGGTCGTTGTTAATAAAGAACCAACTTGATAACAGAGTTATAAAATGCAATGTAGACCAAGTTAGAAAAGCAAATGTCGTCGATTGGCCTTTACCAGATAATAAAATAGTAGGTCAGCGTCCAATCAGAGCTTGTAGATATGTATTGCCTCCACAAGAAACTTCTAGTGATGAAGATAATAGTTATGATGAAGATAGTGAGCCTAATGAGGGGGTATCTAGTGGATTAAACAGGGGTAGGCGGCAAATGAAGAAACGAATAATCAAGAGACATAAAACTGTCAGATCAAATTCGGCATCTGAAGATAATATTCCGTTAAAAGATCTAGCCATACGCTTACGAAAAGCTGGAAATAATTACATTTCAAGTGGATCTCTAACACAGACGAGCTCCTCAGGGCCCGAGGAAAACTCGAATATGTTAGATCCTATTCAAAAGACAGAAATGTCCGTAGCTTACGAAAATAGCTCTAGTCAGGCAGTAAGTGCAAACTTGTCCGATACAAATAATGCATCCGGCAGCTGGTTGTCAAATAATTATAGTGATATGGAAAATTAAAAGCAGGAACGGAAACAGTGTAGACTTCATTTCAGTAATGAGAGCTTAAGTCAGGTAGACTTAACTGCAGTAACGTATTGATCCTTAATTAGATCTCAAATACTTTCAAATAAGACAAGAGGGTATCGAAAATGTCTTATGATTGAAACGTGTACAGAGAATAGTACTTTATTGTTTGTAAAAACAGAGTAGAGTATTTTTGTTGTTGGTAAAAGAGTATAAACTAGGCGTATACCTTTAAAAAGGTACTCTTTACAATGTTACGTAATAAACGTAAGATAGACCCGACAGATGTGTCGCGGTTTAGTCAGTGATGAGGGAGAAATTGATCGCGATCGTGTAAATAAGATAAAGCGCTATTTGAGTAAAGTGTTGTAAATAGATTTTAATGAATAACTATATTTGATGTTATTGCTATTACAAACATTGTATGGTAAAGGGTTATATGAAAAATTTGTAGTGGACGCCGACAGTTCACTTTAAGATGACAAGAATTATCTTAATAAGTAAGATAATGTTAACATAGGGGGGTAATTGTAATACATTTGAAAAAACTATATAAAAAAATGTATTACAAACAAACCCTTTAATAATAAATAGTTTAGTGAAGAAAATATATATAAAGAAGATGTATGCTTAAGGAGTTCAAGTTACAAACTGTAGAATTAATCGTTTAGTGAAGAAAATATATATAAATAAGATGTATGATTAAGGAGTTCAAGTTGCAAACTATATAGTTTCACCTCAGAAAAATAAAATATTAAAAGCAATAATAAAATAATTAAAATGACATAATTACTACAATGGTTGCCAAATTTCAATGTTGAGAAATACACTTTTGATATAGATTACGAAATATAATTTCCATTTAAGTATTAAAACATTTGGTATAGAACTTAATAACAAAGTCTGTGTTGATCTAGTTTTATGTCATACAGCGGATCGAAATCTCTATGAGTTTACCGGTGAAATGACAAAGCCGAAAAACATCGCCTGAAAATCAACATAGACCAACCGTAGTCAAGATATAGAAAAACATCGACTGTAGAAAAGCACGACAAATAAATGCATAGACAAACTTTTAGTCACCACTAGCAACACCAAAAACGGGACAGACGAATAGACCTGGAGGCCAGATCAATGGAGAAACACATTATACCTATATAAACTGTGTGAATACCTGAGTTACCTGAAAGATTGAGAACTTGAATATCCATGTCAATGACCAGGGGTCATAAATCACGGAATACACATTTGATCAGAGGAAGAAAGGTCGAGGAGACACATGAGCGATTACGTAATCGAGTTTACAAAGCTATTACACCTGGACAATATTCAGAAGACAAAGTACAGAATACCAAACGTGTTAAAGAACATCAACAGCCGCAAATATACAACGAGTAATAACGACATGCAAGTTCAAGAAGAAAGACTAAACAGATTTTAATGGTTAATTGTGTTGACCTTATAAAATTACTACTAAGGACATGGGAACTGTTTTAAAAAGTACATTCAGAAGAACATTAAGTGATAGCAGAGACTATGTGTAGAAAAACTAAAGTTAGAATAATAACAAGAATATTTATGTGTTACATGATTAGTTCAATATGGTGTTACGTACAAGTACTTTTCTATTAAAAGTACTGCTTGTAGGAAGAGAGGTGTGTAACATAACACTTATGTTACGGGCTAAAGGTTAAATGGTTATTGACTGCATGATACATGTAGAGTGTACATGTATATATTTATCAATATGTCAAGAATACACATGAGATATTACAGCTGTCATATATGGCTAGACATTACAAGGTATTGGGTATATAACTGTAGGAGAAGAGAGACATGAGAGAATGAAAAGGAGAGTTGGATAGACACAGTCATGTATGTTAGAAAGATATCACGGTATGAAGAAATAAACATGTAGAAACGTATAGAGACTAAGTTGTTCATAACGCCACACACGCACAAATAAATGATTTGCAAATACGGTAAAACCTCTCTATAACGGCCACTAAATTTTGTTAATTAGTTGGTATTTAGGGCAGGTGGCTGCTTAAAGCAAGGTGAAAGTAAAACAGAACGCTCCTATAGGAGCGTTCTGTTTTACTTTCACCTTGCTTTAAGCAGTCACCTGCCTTTAACACAAAATACTTGATGTAATTTAGTGGTCGTTATAGAGAGGTTTTACCATAGCTTTGACTCGAATGAGACGCCGAGCAACTCGATATATCAACAGTTTACACTCTGTTTGAAACTCTGTCAACAGTTTCTCAAAAGCTTGATCGAATCGGAAGAAGTCAAATTTGCACAAAATCCAACTTTGAGCTGACATTATTATTTTCACGGCAATGTAGCGTTATTTCACAACTGCTGTTTGAAAATGTCAATTTCAAGTAACAGCTTCTTGTAGACACCAAAACGAGGTCGAATTCAGTATTTTTAAGACAGGTGGTAGCTTAATGCAGGACGAAAGTTATGCAGAAAGCTCCTGCAGGAGCTTTCTGCATTATTTCCGCCCTGAAGTAGGCAATCACCTGTTTATTGGTGAGGAATGTTTGCTAATGGCAGCCAACTGTTTTCCCGCATTCAATGGTTTAAGTTCATTGAACTTCAGTTTGTAACGTCTAGACATAGCATGTAATACCAGTTGGCTTCCTTTAAAAAGAAGCAAGAGAGAGGTCTGCGGCAGTTTCTTATCAAACAGTTGCTATATACCGGCGCCGTTTGACAATTGTTTGGCACCGGATCGTAAATGGGGGGGGGGGGGGTATTCTGTGTATTTGAATTTATCCAGTCATCTTCTCTTGTGACATATACGGATAAACTTAGGTTTATTAGAATATGTTTATTAGCATAGAATAGAATAAAGAATAGTTTTTATTTACCAACCATGGGCCCTCTCGGGTAACAAATAATTACAGATTAAAATATTTATGATTGAACATAATTGACACGGAATTAAAGCACATCTTTCATAAATAAACTTAAGCACATATGGACAAATCACATATAAACAACAATACATTTTATTCATCCTGCTTCCTCATGAAGATCTAAGTCACATGGAAAAGCCTGTCCAAACATTGGTTTAGATAAAATCTGCATGCACCTTCAAGTTAACCAGATTACTTCCAGTAGTAGAATGTGCATTAGGTTAGTCAGATACATATACATACATGTCTCTGGGTTAGTAGCCGTTTCTAAGACATAATGATTCTATAACCATAGAACTATTTTAATTTTCTGTAAGTATGCATATATTTACGGAATAATAGAAAATTAACCAACAATTATATAAATAAGAGAAAAAAAGAGAAAAAAATGGTTACAGTAGGATTCTAACCCGCGCCGGAACATACAAAAGCAAGTTTGCTACACAACGGGCAGCACGCTAGCCCATTAGGCTACTGAGTCTGCACCGATAAATAACGCTAATCTATCAGTTATATAACTTATACCACCGCTGGGAAATTGCGTATTTTAAAAGATTCAAGTCAGGAAGCAAATATTAATGGATAAATAGTACATGTTTTCTTTTCACTCGCATGATAATTTCATTTAAGAAGTTCTTAAAGGGGCGAGGAACGGCATATACCTAAATAATCTGTTCAGCTCCATCATTTTGTTCAGAGAGCGCCTGCTAATTAAATGAGTGTGCTTATTTGAATTAACATATCGGCATTCTCAATTCAAATGATTTTTTTTTCAAATTCAACCACGTTTTCTAAAAATACTTTAATATTCAAACTCCGTATTGGTTAGTGATAGACCTGTATGGCTGCGTATTTTTTTATATAACAAAACCTCGCACATGCGTATAGCCAAGACGACAGACGGCGATTCTCTTTTTTCCGTCCCCATTCAAAACTTCTCGAGATAAATTGTAAACCATCCTCCAATAAGGTGAAATTAACTTCTTTCGCTGACAATCGCAAATAGCCCACCAGGAGCCAAACTGTTTGATGTTGTAATTATGTTTATGAAACATAACATATAGAATTTATAGATCTAACATAAATTGAAGCAGACAACACATTATACAGACGACAAAATGGGACTCATTTGTACACGCTAGCGCTAGATGTGAATTTCTGATGATCGATCTATGCAAATATTTTCGATCAAAAGAAAATCCCATGACTGGACGACTGTGTGTTTGAAGAAAAAATGAGAATTGTAGCAGGCGACAAATTTTGCAGACGACAGAATGAGTTGAACAGACGAAAACTTGTGTATGTGTTTGTATATATTCGTTTACTCAAGCTTTTTAACATTTTCCAATTTATTCAGATGTTTAAATTACTGGCCGAATTAACCCTTCGCTTCCTATTCACGTCAATATACCTACCTGTAAATAGTGAAGACCCAGATGAGAGCTCCTGCAGGAGCTGTCTCATCAGGGTCTGCACTATTTACAAGTTGGCTGTGCAACCAGTGCACTCCACAGCAGTCATTGCACAGCGAAATACTTGTACACAGTGAAGATATATGTAATTATAATTGTATTTTAAAATTCAGCAAGAGAAGGGTTAAAACCCTTTCAAAGCTAAATTTTCAAAGTGGAATAGTCCATTAGTGTTTAACTACAGAGTCCACTCAGTATGAAAGGGCTTAAACTTGCTAGAAGAATTTTGGAATGACAAGCAGTGTAGATCCTGATCAGAGGGCTCCCCCGGGGGCCCTTTGATCTGGGTCTACACTGTTTGGAAATGCCTGTGCATGCGTGATCCGCATTCAAAGGGTTAGCTTTAAGCCTGCTATGGGCGGATGAGTGAATACCTATGCAAACAGTTTGGATCCAGATGAGACGCCGAGTAACTCGACGTTTCATCAGGATCCAAACTGTTTGACACCCTGTTTGCATCCTGGTAAACACATTGATTGTAATCTGAATTTTTAAAAATGTAGTAGGTGAAAATTTCTTCAAAATAATGTGCTCAGCAGACTAAAGGTTAAACAACTTTGATCAGGATGAAACAACTGATAAAGTTCTCGTCACACCAAGATCCGAGCTATTGCAATCGTGAGTCAGGTTACCATAGACACGATATACTGGTAATTTCAGACTTCGATTGAAATTTGAGATAGGCGGAGGTTAATATTTTTATGTACTTCAACAAAAAATTATCAATATGTAAATTCAATATTCTAATTGGGCAACTCATTTTATCAATGGAAACTCCCAACAGAAAAATTTGGATTGTGACCGTGATATGTCAATTGTAAAGTAGAACATGTCTTAAGCGGTCATCAAAAAGAGGTATGTAAGGTAGGTGGTAGCTTAATGTAGGTCAAACGTAATGCAGAAAGTTCCTATAGGAGCTTGATGCATTACTTTTGCTCTGTATTAAGCAATCACATGCTTTTTAACCTTTAGCCTGCTATAGGCGGATGAGTGAATACATATGCAAACAGTTTGGACCCAGATGAGACGCCGAGTAACTCGGCGTCTCATCAGGATCCAAACTGTTTGACACCCTGATTGTATTTTGGTAGACAAATTGATTGTGGCTTGAATTTTGAAAATGTAGTAGATCAAAAATTCTGTAAAAATAATTTGCTCAGCAGGCTAAAGGTTAAGAGACCTATGTTCAATAAATGAATTAGCACTTAGGACTAGTTCTACTGTATCATAAAGTGACTCTTTACTTCATGACTAGCCATGCATGAAATAGTTACGCATCATGATTATTAAAATTACTTGATTTTTCTTTTATAAAATGACATACTAACACAGATATTTTGGCAACGACAGAAACTGTAGAATCAGATCTATATCATTTCATATAAGCAAACTGAGGAGCCGTCTAATCTGGATCTACTCTGTTTTCAAAGGTGTTAAAGGCGTATCTATGGAGTGCAGTAAAACCTCTCTATAACGGTCACTGAATTGTGTTAATTAGTTGGTATTTAGTGCATGTGACTGCTTAAAGCAAGGTGAAAGTAAAACAGAACGCTCCTATAGGAGCGTTCTGTTTTACCTTCACCTTGCTTTAAGCAGCCATCTGCCTTTATTATGAAATACTTGATGTAATTTAGTGGCTGTTATAGAGAGGTTTTACTGTACATCATTAAAAACAGCACGAGAGCTTTACACCTTTCATATTCCTTACTGCTTGTCCTAGGGGTGTAACTTCTGTCTGGGAATGTGTATCATTTTTGTTTTAAAACAATAACCCTTTATGTCATACAGCCCCCCATTTTACAGCTTTGCAAACAGAGTGCACCAAGATCAGACAGCTTCTGTATGAGCCATTAGACCAGGCTCCGTTCTATTTAACCCTTTCCTTGTTTAGTGTTTATTACAAATTTCTATACATATATATATATATATATATACTGAATATTCATGGACAAAATGGTTATAATGAAACACGAAAGGTGGAATACTGTAGCCATTTTAGAAATTAAATAAACAGCTCTATCACATTCCAATAGTAAACAGAGCAGACCCTGATCAGACGGCATCTGTTTGCAAATGCGTGAATACATGTTTATATCAGGGAAGGGTTAGATGTTTTATTTCCCTTCTACATATATATACATAGGAAATGGGGTTGGCTCTGCTCTGCTTGCTAATTGAATAATAAAGAGCAGATTCTACAATTTCTGCCATGGCTAAAACTATGTGGTTAAATGCCATTATAGAAATTCGGCTGATTAGAATTAATAGTGTCATTTTTTTCCAGTAAATGGTTAAGCGGTATGTATCCAACAGGACGTTGGTTCTTTCTTGTTTTTACAAGTAGAAACCCTCACAAGAGACCACTTAATGAACAAACATGGGTGTCGTTATAAGCAAATGGTTGCCTAATGCAGTACGAAAGTAATGCAGAAGCTATAGGAACTTTCTGCATTACTTTCATCCTGCAGTAATGTTCTTCCTGCATTGAGCAACCACCTGTTTCAGCGATCCAGAATTAGACCTCTTTTTGGTGGTCACATCAGAGGAGTTTTAATGTAAAGTGAAATATTTTTCGGCGCCAATGTCGCCTGTTGGTACCATTGAAAACAGTGCAGCCCCAGGCCAGATGCAGCCTTGAAAAGGCGGCATCTGACCTGGGACTTCACTGTTTTCTGTATAATTTTATAACAAGTGTTTTAATAATATTTCTTTATTATTTTAGTTTAGAATTATATTTAATATGAAATTATTATTGCAGACGACACTTTTGAATTTGGCGCCAAAAGAGCTAAACCGGACGTCCAAGTTAGTATTAATGCCTGTCTGAAAGACAGGTGATAGCTTAATATAGGTTAAAAGTCATGAAGAAAGCTCCTAGAGGAGCTTTCTGCATGACTTTCACCTTGCATTAAGCAGCCATCTGCCACAAGTACTTAAATTCTTCTCTATAGATGTATTCGTGGTGATATATTTAATTAGCTGAACTCCAATTAACCTTTAGCTTGCTATCGGCGGATGAGTGGATACCTATGCAAACAGTTTGGATCCAGATGAGACGCCGAGTAACTCGGCGTCTCATTAGGATCCAAACTGTTTGACACCCTGCTTGCATTTTGGTAGACAAATTGATTATAGCTTGCTTTTTCAAAATTAGACAAATTGATTATAGCTTGCTTTTTCAAAATGTAGTAAGTGAAAAAAAAATTGTAAAAATAATTTGCTCAGCAGGCTAAAGGTTAAGATGTCGTGACCCTATGTCGTGGACTATATTCAAAATTGGTTGGTATTGTCCTGTTTTATTAACCTGTCAAAATTTAAATAATTATGCGCTTGCTGAACACGCCATAAATAGCTTCGGTTGATATCGATTGTTTCCGCAAATAAAAGATATTAATAAAAGATGTCCTACTTGGCTTATTCGAGTACTTGTACATTTATTGTGAATCTCGTGAAAAACGTTTGAAACACAGGTTTATCCAAGCTAAATATATCCTTTCAGTGACTGACGTAGGAATAGTCACATTTTGACAGGTCAATAAAAACAGGACAATACCAAGTATGTAATCCACGTAAAATAAAGTAATAATAATAATAATAATAATAATAATAATAATAATAATAATAATAATAATAATAATAATAATAATAATAATTATTATTATTATTATTATTATTGTCATCATAATTATGTTTAAAGAGAAATGAAAGAAACATCAATTTGGACAATTGTAGAAACCGCATTGCTTAGTGCGCATGGAATTAAGCATACGACACTTGTGTATGAGTATATTCGATTGCTCAAACTTTTAAATATTTTCTATTTACTGACCAAGTGTAAATCAACTTGATTCATGATGATAGGCCGATAAGCTCGTCGTCTCGTTAGGATCCAAACTTTTTGCAAACGGGAGTCAGTTTTCCATTAGGACGAAAAAGGTTCAAACAGATTCGACCTGCGCACTTTATATTTTGATTGAAACTTGAGATTGCCGTAGGCTAATAATTTTATGTATTTTGTCAAATATTATCAGAATGTAATGCCAGCATTTTAATTGGATAACTCGGTTTTTATCGACGGTACTCCCAGCAGTACACATTGGTTAGTGACCGCGATCTTTCCGGTAGGTGAGTTAAGTTGTACTGGTCATTACTAACACAAGGTAGGATTGATTAAAGTAAGCAAATTAGCGATGGAATGTGGTTATACCCATAATTCAAATTTGGTTTCTATGGCCATTTTATTTGATATTAAAAACACCACTCATAAAATGCTGTTACACGAATACAGTAATGCGCCTCTGAACCGGATATCAACATTTAGTAGAAAAACCCGATCTGTCAGACAGGTGGCAGCTTAATGCAGGATGAACGTATGACTATCACCCTGCATTAAGCATCCGCCTACCTAAAAAGCCATTAATTGTTCTATCATAAACTTCCAGTTTAGAGGGGTTCTACTGTATATACAAATACATGTACTTATGGACTTGGGGAGTCATTGCCCTCTGCGTGTGGACCTCATTTCAACAATTTGCCAAACACTATTCAGCCCTATTCTCCATGAATATTCAGGTAAAGAAATAATGACATCATAAACATTAACCTTTTCACCGCCAATGTCGTAAAATGTCGTAAAAATGCACCACGCCACAAGGCGGCGTCTGATCAGGGACTTCACTTTTTGTCTCAAACTCTATTTTTATATCTGTGCTTTATTCCTTTGAAATTTGCATTTATTTATCTAATATCCTTATTTTACCGAATGATTTAACAGAATTGGTTTGTAGACGACAATTAGAAATTTGGCACCGAAAGGGTTAATTAGATTAATTGTTACAATAGCACATAGACACATGAAGTTTTGGCAGTAGCAGAAACTAGGACCATTTCTATACCATATCATAAGCAAACAGAGCCGTCTGGTCAGGGTCAACGTTGTTTGCAAATGCATGTGTTGAACGGTGTATCTGTGGAATAAAGGGTTATACAGTTGATCCCTCTGAACCCTTTGACAATGAATGGATGAAATAGTGACTATGCATATTAATTAGCTGAACGTTTATAATAACCCCATTATGAAAAGGGGATTTTTACCTCTATAGAAACTGCGGTCTCATAACCTATATGTATACACATGTAAATACATATTGCCTTATTTTCCTGAATAAAATATATCTATCTATCTATATCATTTCATAAGCAGATATGAAATACCCTGATTAGAAGCTACTTCCGGAGTTGTCGGATCTGGGTCTACTCTGTTTGCAGAGAGCCTTGAAAAATAAAATGCGTTTCTATTACGTAGATTGTGAAATAGCAACAGGGCTATTTCACCTTCTATAACAGAGGCCTATAAAAAACCCTTCCCAATTGAAAATTTCTTTAAAATCATGCAGTTTTCCCAAAAATCCAAACTTACACCAGCTTTTTTGTTTCCCAAATCAGCAATTTTAGCGATAATTCTTCCCAAAATCAGCAGGCTAAGGCCCCTTCCCAATTAAGAGAGAAAAATCCCTGAGCAAACAGAATCACATGCACTCTTCCCCCTGTTCGAATGTCATTGATTATCGTCAACTATTTCAACATACGCAACGATTTGTGGTGACCATTACAGACGGTCGGACTCCAGACGAGACCCAGTTTGACACTGATGTTGACACTAAGACGACGTTTTCATTTAAATCAGGGGCGTAGCTAGCGATACGCACTTACGCACGTGCGTAACATCATTCTGAAAGGTGAAAACATTAAGGCTAAAATGGAGAAAAAAAACATGAAGGCAAAGGGGTTAGAATTTGATAAACGTTCTGTCTTGTCATGCATGCTTTAACCCATTCCCTCATATTGACGCATTTTAAGGTCTCTGTAAACCATTGTGATAAATAGAGCATTGTTCCTATAGGAGAAAATGTTCTATTTATCACAATGGTTTCAAAACTACATGTACACAAATCTACATTTTCCAGAGGGGGGATACCCCCGGATCTCTATAGCTACGGTGCACACAGTGTATTTGGATTCAGCTACGCTCTTAGTTTTCTAGAGTAAAACGAACATTTGGAAATGTAGCACTCTGCATAACTTTCATCCTGATGGTCAGGGGTCAATGTCACTGTTGATAAAGTTAGAAAACGCTTCCAGACAAAGACTTAAGTGAAGATGTGGTATAACGTCTCGATACTGCATACAAATTCGCTAGAACATCCTCAGACCGGAGACTCGGAATATGAAATATTACGATTTCAGCAAATAATTCAGATAAAAAACACAGTTAAACCTCCCAAAGCAATCACTGCTTATGTGGTTTTAAAGTACATGTAGGCGGTACATGTAGCATAATGCAGAATGAAAGTTATGCAGAAAGCCCCCTTAGGAGCTTTTTGCATTACTTTCGATCTGCATTAAGCAACCACCCATGTGTTTATTCATTAAATGGTTGCTATAGAGATGTTTTTTTTGTCTATTTGGTTCAAAACCTTCCGTTGATTGAATCTTTTCAGTCGGTAATGGATATGTTCCTTTCCAGTAGTATTTTGAAATACGATATTATCGTCAGGTTAATAAATCAACCCTTAACCCGGCATTAAAAAACAATGTCTGCTCAAGTTGGATCAAGATCAATTTTGACTACTTCCGATTCGATCAAGCTTTTTGAGAAACTATTGAGCAAGTGTCATACAGCTTGGATCCAGACGAGACGCCGAGTTACTCGGCGTCTCGTCTGGATCCAAGCTGTTTGCAAATGCCCGTTATGTGCGCAAAACAGGAGAAGGGTTCACAAAATAAGGAATACAAAATTGACTTGTCAGTGAAGAAGTTGATTTGCATAAAATCTCTTATTTGAATGCAATATAGCCTCTGAATGGACGGTCTCACCATTACATACACAAAATGCGATGAAACATTCCTTTATACAGCGATAACTTTGATTTCATAATGAGCTGTAAGCATTGCTATATATGAGATATCTGGCATCAAGGTCAGGGTGACTGTTGCTAAACATAGAAAGTCCGCTCAACTTCATGTTGTGATCGTGGTATAGCAATGAAGATATTTTTTCTGTTGAGATAATACAGACTTTAACCCTTTCCTTCATATAAAGGTGTTTCCACGCATTTGCAAACAGAGAAGATCCAGACCAGACGGCTTCTTTAGGAGCCGTCTGATCAGGGTCTGCTCTGTTTGCTAATGAAATTTGAAAAATCTGTTTCTTTACTTTCTAAAATGGCTACAAAGTTCCACCTTCCATATTTCATTATAACTCTTATCGCCATGAATATTTAGTAGGTGTTGAAATTTGGACCAAATATAGAACTGGGAAATGGTTAATCTGCTGAACGTAGATCGAAAGTTGAGCTGACATAATTTGTGTACAGAGGAGTAAGGGCTGATATATCCCTTATGTTTACTCTTTAGTAAGGGCTGATATGTCCCTTCTGTTTAACACTTTAGTAAGGGCTGATATATCCCTTCTATTTAACCCTTTAGTAAGGGCTGATATATCCCTTATGTTTACTCTTTAGTAAGGGCTGATATATCCCTTCTGTTTAACTCTTTAGTAAGGGCTGATATATCCCTTCTGTTTAACACTTTAGTAAGGGCTGATATATCCCTTCTATTTAACCCTTTAGTAAGGGCTGATATATCCCTTCTATTTAACCCTTTAGTAAGGGCTGATATACCACTACTGTTTAACCCTTTAGTAAGGGCTGATATCATTCTGTTTAACCCTTTAGTAAGGGCTGATATATCCCTTCTGTTTAACTCTTTAGTAAGGGCTGATATACCACTACTGTTTAACCCTTTAGTAAGGACTGATATATCCCTACTGTTTAACTCTTTAGTAAGGGCCGAGATATAACTCCTGTTTAACCCTTTAGTAATGGCTGATATATCACTACTGTTTAACCCTTTAGTAAGGGCTGATATATCCCTTCTGTTTAACCATTTAGTAAGGGTGATATATATATCTACTATTTAACCCTTTAGTAAGGGCTGATATGTCCCTTCTGTTTAACCCTTTAGTAAGGGCTGATATATCACTTCTGTTTAACCCTTTAGTAAGGGCTGATATATCACTTCTGTTTAAACCTCTAGTAAGGGCAAATATACAGTAAAACCTCTCTATAACGGCCACTAAATTGTGTTAATTATTTGGTATTTAGGGCAGGTGGTCGCTTAAAGCAAGGTAACGTAAAACAGAATGCTCCTATAGGAGCGTTCTGTTTTACTTTCACTTTGCTTTAAGCAGTCACCTGCCTTTAACACAAACTACTTGATGTAATTTTGTGGTCGTTATAGAGAGGTTTTACTGTAATTTAGTGGTCGTTATAGAGAGGTTCTACTGTAATTCAGTGGTCGTTATAGAGAGGTTTTACTGTATCACTTCTGTTTAACCCTTTTCGCTGCTTACACTGGAAGGAATTTCTAACTGACATCTAATGTTCTGTAATAGTTTAGGAATACAGCAGGTAATATAGACGTGCTCCATTCCAGTAGTATTTTGACATACAATATTACCGTCATGTTAACCCATTTGCTCCCAGTGGATTATTCCATGTTTACATATTGGATTAGTCCATTTTTTATCTAAGGGATGACTGGCCTAAATTTTTAATATATTGAAATTCCATTCAGCAAACAGTGGATACTCTGATCAGACGCCGCATTATGCGGCGTCTGATCAGAGTCTACACTGTTTGCCAACGTCCCATATATGGGATCGTGGGAGCAAATGGGTTAATAACGATAAGATCATAAAGATTTTATTTCATCCTTTAGACTAACAAGTCCATGAGGCATGTAACACAAACAGGCAGTGATAATAGTAAGAACACATTGTGCGGAGAGGATGCAAACAAACAAAGAACATTGAAAATTATGATTTTAGCGATATTGAGTCAAAGTAAACATCATTATCACCATTATCATAATTTAATTCCCTTAGAGCAAATATAATTGTGAAAGTTAGTGATATTATAGAATCAAACCTTATCTCATACTAGTAACACATAAACAACCATTTGAACACGAATTCAAATGAAACTCATTCACTCGCACCGAAGCGGATTTTACACATCTGTAAACAGACTAGACGCAGACAAAACGTCTCCATAACCTACCAGCTCAATTTCACAATAACAGTCACATGTAAATCAATAGATGTTAACCCTTTACCTGGTAGTCACGCTTTTCACGCACCACTCATACACCTACTGTACAAACAAAAAGGCCTAGATGACAAAGTTACATTAGGAACTGAACAAGCTGATTAGATTTATATTCAATCTTGATTCAAAAAGTCATGTTGGGTATCAGCATTTTAAATCTCTTGATTGGCTGCCTGTTGACAAGAGAGTTGATCAAATTATATTATGTCATGTGTACAAAATTAAACATAACCTATCACCTGATTATATGCAGGATTATTTAACATTGCAAAAATCTGTACACTCCTATAATACCAGAATAAAGGAAAGAGGTGGTTTCAGTTTGCAAAAAGTAAAAGGTGCTGCATCAAACTCTTTCTTTTATACTGGATCTAAACTTTGGAACAGCTACCAGTTGAATTTACTGAGATAAACAAATTATCTTCCTTCAAATCAGCAATCAAAAGGCACGTAATGAGCAGAATTAGTTCTTAGTACTGTTTATATTTACACAGCATTTTAATGAGCTCAACTGCTTATGATTTTTATAAATTTCGGCAAACAACTTGTTCTGTCATACACTATTATCACTTACTTTACTGGTGCATACAGTAACTTGTTTTTCTTACGTTTTAAATTAAGGGACTGTGATACAACAATTGTGTACCCATTTTTGTCTGCGACTGCGATAGTATTTATAAATATGACTGCTTTTGATGCCAAAAGTACAAAAATGAGTCATGCAGGAAACACCACATACAGAACAAACACTCGCCCGAACAGCAACACAAGGAAACAGCAAATGTACATAGGTAGAAAAAACAACAAGAGACGCACAAAGACAAAACAAACATACAATAGGAGGAAGATGGAAGTACCGCCTTGGAACGGTCAGTGACAAAAGTCACCGGGGGTTTAAACCGGTTTATGGGCGCCCAACCTCACCCTTATTCCATCCCCATCCTAAAAGACAAACAGTGTAAATAAACGTACCCCCTCTCCGACTAATCTACAACAACCGCGACAGCAAATACAGTGGTAAAGTGCATGTATAACAAAAAAACATTTTATTGAAAATACTGTATCCACCTATCGCTATTGTACTCAATGATTGAGCTGCAAAACAGAGTAACTGTAGAAAAGTAATAAAGGGTACGACAAAAATGAAATAGTACAGATATCCGACGTTCTCCTTCCATTTCTGGATTTAAGAGGTCGCCTTCATAGAGTACTAAACCTTTCTTGTCGGCGTACATGCAAAGAGGCCAGCGTGATTGCCAACTGTAAAAGGGTTCACAACCAAACATGCAGTATGTTGTAGTAATACAGGATCATATCCCTTTTTAATGAATTGTTTTATATATTTGATGAACAAAGTGAGAAAATGGGTATGTCCAATAATTTTACGAAGTTTGTAAATCACATCACCATAAAATTCCGGATGTGAAATACCGTGTCGCAAAAGTACCTTGAGATTACATTTGTACTTGCCAATAAGCGAGAGATTTCGATAGTAAAATTTAGAGAAAGTTTTTCTTAGTTTATGGTATCTATATCCTTGTTTAAGCAGTTTATCAGTTAAAATGAGATTTCGACTGTTAAAATCGTCAATAGATGAACAAGCTCTAGCAAAACGCATAAGTTGAGATATATAAACCCCGTAAGATGGAGCACGGGGAACATCCCCGTCAAGATGAGGAAAATTTACAATATTAAAATCAAAATCATCTCTTTTGTCATATATTTTAGAAGAAATCATTCCATTATTAATTTTAAGGTCTAGGTCAAGAAACGCTGCATAATTGTCGGACGGGTTAGCTTTATTCAATTTGAGTTCTTTAGGATAAATTGTAGGAATCAGAGCATCAAAGAAAGGGTTATCTAAGTTAAAAATATCATCCAAATATCGACAAGTTTCATTGAAGGCTTTTATAACATCTTCTTGTGTTTGAGGATTCAAACTCAACATGAAATCTCTCTCATAGCAGTACAAAAACAAATCTGCGACAAGTGGTGCACAATTCGTACCCATGGGAATACCAATTACCTGACGGTATATAGCATTCCCATAACGTACAAATATGTTATCCAAAAGAAAGGTTAGTGCTTCGCAAACTTCTGAGCAAGTCCAATTGGTGTAATATTTCATTTGCTCGTCAGTAAAGAAAGCTTTTTCAGAAAGTTTAATATTCTATTTAATAAATAGAGGATCTTACATGAGTGTTCTTGATTATTGGATTTATTAAATGAGTCTTTTTAAAACGATAAAAAAACCGAGCTTTAGCGAGTTTTTTATCGTTTTAAAAAGACGAATTTAATAAATCCAATAATCATGAACACGAATGCAAGATCCTATTTATAACATAACAAACACAAACGTTTTTTGCAGCCAATATTTCAGCAGCAACGTGGATTGTTATAAATTATCCTTACATATAGAACTGATGAAGAAAGGTGTTATTAGGTTCGCTAAGTAACTGGGACAAAGTAGGTCCAAAATTTCCAATTGTTTTTAACTTACTGTCATAACAATCAGGATCTAATTTAGACCTCTCTGATATCATAGTTTATGATAACAAAAACCTACAGAAACACGTCAAAATAATTTTTGAGTTACAGTTTCGACATACAAACACGTCACATTTAGACGTCACTGTACACAACATGTGTAAAGAGCGCCATATTTGCTAATAGTTTAAATGAAGACGGCTACATGTCTGACACATCTCTGTCAATGGGATTCAAAATACGTCTTCGTTTTGGTATATTAAGCCCTTCATCAGTGTTGTATACAGATGGACATGGACATTTCCGCCGCGAAAAGGTTTATTGAAATGGACAAAAGATTCAGTAGAGACTTCGAACTGCTGCATAAAATGTGTTGGAACAGGAGGAAGATTTTCGCGATCGCGATCAGCTGATTTGGAGTATAACATATTTGAAATATGTTTTTGCTGTGCTGGATACAGATGACTATAGTTGTTGAATGACTAGAAATTTTTATGAGTAGAAATCTGCATAAACAAAAGGACATGCAGTGAAGAAAATGTAAAGTTGTGGAGGCAGTTTTTTTAATGGATGGTTCAGAGTAGCTGGTAGGTCTTTTTTGGCATTCATTTTGTAGATATTTACTGACAGCGATTACAATTTGTATTATTTTATCGAAATTAAGGCGCAAGTGCCAACAGTTCTTTGCCATCTATCGTGACTCAATCGTTGACAGGTAGGTCACCGTCCGCCAGTTTGTTTGTTTTGTCAGCGCGTATGAATACAGTTCGGTCGTTCGAATGTTATTCACTAGTGAATATATGCCCGTGAATATCAAAAAATAAATGATAGTGTTACGTCATGCTGAAGCCACGAGTTATGTTATAATATGACTTATAATTTAATTCATGTGATATAGCATCCACTTGAGATAGTATTCATATTATAGCTTAAAGCTTCTCTATGTCATGCCACCTGTGATGAGGACCACAGTGGAAATAAGAGCATGCTCTTTATTGTGTTATCCTTGGTATAGAAAGCATGCCATGGTTTTTCAATATGCATCATTTTACGAATTACTATTTATTATGATGTGATACATGTTTGTGAACCATATTATGTTTTCTGTTTGCCGAAATAAATTTCTCTATCTATAACTGTCTCACCAGTGTATGGTCTGTTTGATAAAAGCTTGTTACAAAAGCGATTCTCAGCCCTCTGTTCAAGAGAAAACAATCATAAACGAAGGGCTAGAAGCATAGTATAAAACATATATACACCTGTAGTTCCCAATGTTATAATCAATGCATAACTTATTAAACATCAACATCAATAAATTACCCAGACAGTTATGCTAATAATGATACGTGTTTACGTTCAAGTCTCCATTCATCAATAAATTAACATAATAGTAGCGGTCTTCTTAACAGTACACACAACTTTCAGTTTTGATATTCGTATAGTATATTAGTCTGTCCAAAATATAGAGATCTTAGATCAAAATACCTGAACTCATATTATTGTCACTGGCCAACATATAATAAATTTGAAAATCTTATGTCATCGGAATCAGTAAGGACTATTCATAGTCTGTCAAAGTTCCTTTATTATACCGACCAATTAAGATCACTAAACGAAAATGTTCAGATATAAGTTTAATTATAATGATGTTCCAACATTTCTTTCTCTGTAAAATGTAATTACTTGTGTAGTTGTTTTGTATATTTCACAATCCTGTAAAATTGTATCGGCTATATATGTGCTTTACGCAACTTAACCCTTTCACCGCCAATGTCGCAAAAATGCACCACGACAAATAGTGCAGTCCCAGATCAGACGCCGCCTTGAAAAGGCGGCGTATGATCAGGAACTTCACTTTTTGTCTCAAACTCTATTTCTATACCTGTTTTTTTTTTATTCCTTTCAGCATTACTTTAGACATGCATTAAGCTATCGCATGTGTTTCTAGATAAGCGTAGTGATACATTATAGAAGAATTCTGTATTGTAAATTTTGGAAGGACCGAACTGTTAGTTCGAGTTATCCAGAAGCTCTAGTTATCCGAGTTCGAGATATCGAAGTTCAACTGTATCTATATAAGTCTAATAGCAAACAGAGCAGTTCCTGATCTGACGGCTCTTACAGGAGCCGTCTGATCTAGGGCTACTCTCTTTGCAAATGCGTTAAAAGGCGTATTTATGGTGTAAAGGGTTAAACATTTACTCCATGAATAGCCATTTAAGAAATACTGACTTGATACATATTAAATAACTGATTTTGTTGCAGTTGCGCATGAAACAATGACATTCTTTTTGGCGTGAAAGATTGCAGAATCAGATCAATACCTTTATATAAGCAGTCAGGACATACTCTGATTTGACAGCTCCTACAGGACAGGCACTGTCTGATCTGTATCTTCCCTTTGTTTGTAAATACGTAAATATGCTCCTCTATCAGAAAAAGTGTTAAACACAGGTGTCAAACAGTTTAGTAAACAATAATGTGACATCTCACCAGGATCAGAACTGTTTGTCACTGCATTTCTTACTGTGTATATTAGAGAATAGGTTTACCCTTATACAGTAAAACCTCTCTAAACCGGAATCCTAGTAAGAAGAATTAAGATACTTTTACGCAGGTTACTGCTTAATGCGGGTGAAATAGGAGCTTTCTGCATGACTTTCACCCTGCATTATGCTGCAATTTGTCTCTAAGACAAATATTTATACTAAATTGGGGGTCCGGTTTAGAAGGGTTTTACTGCTAAATACATTTGTAAACAGCTTTAATCCAGAAGAGACATTGAGTCAGTCGGTGTCTCATTCGGATCCAAGCTGTTGGACACTTAGTCAAGTAACTCAACTTCTTATCAGGATCCAGAGCTACAGATAACGATGCGTACCCAAATACTAAAATCGTCATTTCTCCACCAAACCCTATACTGTGACCACTCTTTAGAATCGTCTCTTCGAGACGATTCTAAAGAATGGTCACCGTATAGGGTTTGATGGAGAAATGAAGGAGCTATGCTTGAAAATGTTTAAATTTAGATCTTGAGCTCTGAGGATCCAAGCTGTTTGACACTTGGTCAACAGTTTCTCAAAAGTTTGTGCCAGGACACTTGGCATATACTGTATAAAACTTGGATTGATTGAATAGGAAATAATCAACTTGCACCAGATCAAAACTGGAGCAGACATTAGTATTTTTTCACAGCGGAGAAAGAGTAAAGTACATGTATAAATTATGTATTTTATCTGATTGCTGACAACCTATAGCCAAGACATCTTATTTAACCCATTCAATATTGAATTTCAAGGTGGAATGACCCATCAGTGATTAATGACAGATCCCATTCAATATGAAAGGGTACACAGTCTGTGAGAGGATATTGAATAACAAACAGTGCAGACCCTAATCAGATGGCCCATGTATGAGCCCTCTGATCTGGGTCTACACTATTCGCAAATTCAAGTACACTCATTTCACGCATTCCAAGGGTTGGCCCTTAAAGTCCGGTAATGGAGCAAATAAGAATTTTGCAAAACCGTGTAGACCCACACCAAAGGGTTCCCGAGGGAACCCTTTGATCAGGCTCTGCACTGTTTGTCATAATAAATCATTTTCTTTGGTGATACATTTTAGTACATTTTTTGTTTAATTGATATTCAGAGAGAGTGAGAGAGAGAGAGAGTGAGGAGCGAGTATTACTTATGCAGATTGTTGAGGGTTTATTTCCCACGCACAGATTCAAACTTTGCGCTTGGCTAACATTGGGTGCCGATATACAGCATAGCATGTCTTAAGTGGCCATTCATTTATTGAACATAGGAGTCTTAAAAAGCAGGTGGGTGCTTAATGCAGGGCAAAAGTAATGCAGAAAGCTCCTATAGGAGCTTTCTGCATTACTTTTGACATGCATTAAGCTACCACATGTCTTACAGACCCATAATTAGACCTCTTTTTGATGGCCGCTTAAGACAGGTATGAAGACGTTCTGTGTATGCTTGAGTCGTGAAAAGATTTGACAATGAGATTGCTAATGGGTAATTAAGTAAGTAGTTTACGATTGTGACGTATGAATAATAACTACAAACATATTCACATATAATAAAAGTACAAAAACATCAGGCGTAACTTCAACATGTTTTGACAGCCAACCCAAAATGGACCTACAGATCACTATCTAAACGTTTCAAGATTCTTTATTGACTTAACCTTTTCCTTCATATAAACGCATTTTCACGCATTTTCAAACAGAGTAGACACATATCTCCTATAGGAGATCGAGGTCTGCTCTGTTTTCTTATGGAATTCGATAGTTCTGTTTCTTTATTTTGCTAAAATAGTTACAATGTTCCACTTGCCATATTTCATTATAACTGTTTTGTCAATGAATATTCATGGAATTGGGAATAAATATAGGACAGGGAACCATATTCAATGCATAATGAGAATTGGTATATGTGATAGTGTGTATGCCTTTTCAGTTAATCCTTTCCCTGTTCTGTGTTTATTACAATTTTCAATACCTACTGAATATTCATGGACAAAGTAGTTATAATGAAATATGGAAGGTGACACATTGTAACGATTTTAAAAAGTATAGAAACAGATATATCAAATTCCATTAGCAAACAGAGCAGATCCTGATCAGACGGCTCCTATAGGAGCCGTCTGATCTGGGCATACTCTGTTTCCAGATGCGTGAAAACACGTTTATATGAGGGAAAGGGTTAATACATCCTAAATTCAATAACTAAAACATCCACCGAACAAATGTAATCTCAATGGAAATTTGTATATCATGTAACATAAATTATCGGGATTGAATTAAACGCTGCATTATTTGCTTGGATCTACGTATTCTAAAAACTTTGTGGATTAATCGACTTAGATTTAAAACATTTCTTTTGGGTTAATGAAACAATTGGATGAGTTTAAACATACTGGATCTAGCAGTATAAACTTCTAAATGAATTGTTTTCCTAGCTGGGGAGAAGAATTGACATTCTAAATGAACTACTCCGAGGTTGGAGTAAAGAACTGGCATCCTAAATGAACTATTCCCTAGTTGGAGTAAAGAACTGGCATCTTAAATGAACTATTCCCTAGTTGGAGTAAAGAAATGGCATTCTAAATGAACTATTCCCTAGTTGGAGTAAAGAAATGGCATCCTAAATGAACTATTCCTTAGTTGGAGTAAAGAAATGGCATCCTAAATGAAATATTCCCTAGTTGGAGTAAAGAAATGGCATCCTAAATGAACTATTCCCTAGTTGGGGTAAAGAAATGGCATCCTAAATGAACTATTCCCTAGTTGGAGTAAAGAAATGGCATTCTAAATGAACTATTCCCTAGTTGGAGTAAAGAAATGGCATCTTAAAATAAAACTGATACTCATCCTCTACCACGTTAAAATCATCACAATACAAGGGCATAGCTAGCGATACTCACTTAGCACGTGCATAACATCAATTTGAAAGGTGAAAACATAATTATGGCCACAATGGAACAAAATTCGAAGGCTAATGGGGTAGACTATGATAAACGTTCTGTCTTGACATGTAATATCTAACCCATTCCCTCATAATGACGCCATTTGACGCATGTAAAAGTCTCCTTTTGAAACATTTGTAATAAATAGAGCATTTTCTCATGTAGGAACAAATCGAGGGTTTGGTGCAAAACTATTCTAACTCCTTCACTTTGTGAAGGAGTTAGAATAGTTTTGCACCAAGCCCTCGAAATGCTCTGTTTATCGTAATTGTGTCAAAACTGCACAATTCTAAATTGTCCCGGGAAGCATGTCCTCGAACCCATATAGCCACAGTGCGTACATTACATTTAGATTCAGCAACACTATTGCAAAAGTTACAAATTTTTAGTCTTCTTTCAAATCGGTCTCTACCATAGCGTCCTGTTTCTATTCCCAGTGAATGTGCTGGTTATCTAGTTTTGCTAAAAAGTCCTAATTTGTCTACTACTTATAAAAAGGAAACATTCCTCAAATTCAAAGTGTATATTTAATTCTACACAGCAATAATTTAGTGCTTCTTTGTATACACGAAGTCCAAGAACTATTTTTAATGATTGGTAAGTGTGTACCATTATATTTGAATATATAACCCTTTCCCTGTTCTATATTTATTCCAAATTTCAATACCTACTGAATATCCGTGAACAAAACAGTTATAATGAAATATGGAAGGTGGGCAATTGTAGCTATTTTAGAAACTAAATACACAGATCTATCACATTCAATTAGCAAACAAAGTAGACCCTAATCAGACGGCTCCTATAGGAGTCGTCTGATCTGGGTCTTCTCAGTTTGCAGTTGCTTAAAAGGCGTTCATATGAAGGAAAGGGTTAACCCTTTTCATGGTGAATATTAAAATCCATTCACTATGAATATTAATTAGCCGAATCATTCTAAAACTGAATCAATTGTAGCCCATGAACTATAATGACAAATAGTGCAGACCCGTATGAAACAGACCCTCTACGATATGTCTCATATGGGTCTTTACTATTTGCAAATACATGTATGTACGCAAATCGCATAAAGATGGTTAAACGCCAATAGAATGGACTATCAGTAAAAATAGAAATCAAATCATTTTAGGCAGATGCCTTCTTAACCATTTCCAAGTTCTATGTGTATTCCAAATTTCAATACCTACTGAATGTTCATGTCCAAAATAGTTATAATGAAATATGGAAGGTGGAACATTGTAGCCATTTTAGAAAGCAAAGAAACAGATCTTTCAATTCCACTAGCAAACAAACCCTATCCTGGTCAGAAAGCTCCTATAGGAGCCGTCTGATCTGGGTCTTCTCTATTTGCAGATGCGTGAGAAGACGTCTATATTAAGTAAATGATTAATACATGTACATGGTGAAAGCTCCTTTTGGAATTATTTGCACGACTTTTACCCTGCATTAAGCTACTGCCTGTCTTTAAAGATCGGCGGCATTGGTAATACAGTAAAACCTCTCTATAACGGTCAATAAATTGTGTTAATTAGTTGGTATTTGGGGCAGGTGGCTGCTTAAAGCAAGGTGAAAGTAAAACAGAACGCCCCTATAGGAACGTTCTGTTTTACTTTCACCTTGCTTTAAGCAGCCACATGCCTTTAACACAAAATATTTGATGTAGTTTAATGACCCTTATGGAGAGGTTTTACTGTAATACTAATTGGAACGCCTGGCGTAGAGAAGAGTCACTGTACTTAATGTACGTGATAAATCTGATATTCAGTCAGTATTTTGAATTTATGGTCGCTTAATGGTTGCACATATAAAATACCCATTTTCACCCCAGAAACGAAGAATAGGTCGAATTTTCTACTCAACGAATGGGGTTTAATCCCACTTTATACGCATTGTTCCTAAATAGGGACACAGTCAAGCAGAATAGACCCAGATGATTTAGGAGGAGATC
The DNA here is from genome assembly GCA_963576725.1 of Azorinus chamasolen. Taxonomy (NCBI): domain Eukaryota; kingdom Metazoa; phylum Mollusca; class Bivalvia; order Cardiida; family Solecurtidae; genus Azorinus; species Azorinus chamasolen. The sequence continues at coordinate 64,544,763 of OY755240.1, read as the reverse complement.
GTATGACCAGGGTTTGCAGTTTGCTTTCAAATGGTCATATCGGTAAAATAATTATTGCATCCCTTCAAATGAAGATAACATTGGTTCATAATACATGTACAGTTGAACTTCGATATCTCGAACTCGGATAACTCGAACTTCGGGATGACTCGAACTAAAAGTTCAGTCCTTCCAAAATCTTACAATACAAAATTGCTCTAAAATGTATCACTACGCATATCTAGAAACACATTTCACAGCTTAATGCAGTTCTACAGCAATACCGTAGACCTGCATTAAGCTATGAACTTGAGAAATTATCCAGATTACAATTCGGATAACTCGAACTTCTGTTATCTCGAACTAATTTATATAGTCCCTTGAAGTTCGAGATATCGAAGTTCAACTGTACATATACATGTATAAAACGAGACAGTCGAAATGCTAAAACATAATTGTGGTTGTGTGAATGGAGAGAAAGGAGGATTTAGAACACATTGGCACGCCAACTGGCCTAAAAAGGGACACGTCACGTGATGGTAAACCATGCATATCCAAAACAGAGAGTTCCTGAAGGAATCCTATAGTTTTAGTATATGTACACTGTTTGCTCCATAAATCATTTCTGAACGGTCGCATCGGCAAAGTAATTCTTTCAGAATTCTCCCTTCAAATGAAAATTGGATTATTAAAATAGATATTTGGTTAGGAGCTTTCTGCATTACTTTTGACCTGCGTTAAGCTACTTGTCACATTCACAACTAAACCAAAGGATCAAACCATATGTTGTGACCACTCTTTAGGACCGCCTCGAAGAGACGATTCTAAAGCGTGGTTACAACCTCGGGTTTGGTAGAGAATAAAGGAGCTATTCTTGAAAATGTTCTAATTTACGCACCTATCTGTGTCTCAGTATACAGTAGAACCCCTCTAATGCGACCGCTTAATAAATAAACAGTTCTGTCTTTTTAAGCAGGTGGCTGCTTAATGCAGGACGACAGTAATGCAGAAAGCTCCTAGGAGCTTTCTGCATAACTTTCGTCCTGCATTAAGCTGCCACCTGCCTCTGTCACCCTGAATTATGCCCCTTTTTGGTGGGTTTTGCTGTATATCATTTTATTGAAGGCTATTATAGAATAGCATGTTGATGTCTTGCACAAATAGAGTAGACCAAAGTCAGTCTGGTTCTACAGGAAATCTCTGATCAGGGTCTGCTTTGTATGCTTATGGAATATATAGATTTGATTCTACACGTTATGCCATAGCCAAACATCCTGTGTACATAGGCAATATTATAAATTCAGCCAACAAATATCCATGATGTCATTATTATTTCTTAACCCTTTACTCCATAAATACGTCTTTCTATGTCTTTGCAAACAGAGTAGACCCAGTTCAGAATGTTTCCATAGGATCCGTCTGTTCAGGGTTTTGATCTGTTTGCTTATGGGATTTTACAGTTTCTACCATGGCCAGAAATTTCTGCGTTCACGTGTCATAATAACAAATAAAATTAAACTAATGCTCATTCATTGTGTCATTATTTATTTCATGGATAATCATGAAGTAAGGGGTTAAATGAATATTCATCAGACAAAGGGCTAATATCCATCTAGCACAGGTGCGGATCCAGGATTTCAGATTGGGGGGGGGGGGTGCGTATACCTTTTTGGGGGTGGGGGCGTAGATCTTTATGTTTGAGGACATAAATAAATAGTGTGTTTGTAATACGTGTTGAAAAAGAGCTGTGTGAAAGGCAGGTGGCTGTTTAAAGCAAGGTGAAAGTAGAACAGAACGCTCCTATGGGGGCACATTTACGCCCACTGGCCTAAAAAGTTCTGTTTTACTTTCACCTTGCTTTAAGCAGCCACCTGCTCTAAATACCGACTAATTAACACAATTTAGTTGTTGTTATAGAGAGGTTTTACTGTATATAGATCTAATATATCACTGAAATTGTTTTGGCAATTTTAGGCCCCCCTCTAAATCCACACCTGTAGCGTGACAACAAGTAATAAATTGGACGAGTGCAAAAAGGATGTTCTAACGTCACACCCACCTACACAAAAGGCTTTCATGACAATGTTCACGTTCACAGTCCAACTCATGTTATTTGTTATGCTTTTCACTCACTTCTGTCATTCTATTTTAATTTCTTATAAGAGAGTAAATTTGGATCATGTGTATCATCGTGTCTGTAGGGACTCTGTGTTTGATTTTCACCTTAATCATTAGTAAATAAAAAAGAAATATTTTAATCTGTTTAAACATTTGCATTTAACCCTTTCCTTGTTTTATATCTATTTCAAAACTTCAATACCTGCTGAATATTTATGGACAAAATAGTTAAAATGAAATATGGAAGGTGGAACATTTTTGCCATTTTAGAAACAAAAGAAACAAATCTATTAAAATCAATCGGCAACCAGAGCACACCATGATCAGACGGCTCATATAGCAGCCGTCTGATCTAGGTCTTCTCTGTTTGCAAATGCACGAAAGGGTGTTTATATGAAGGAAAGGGATAAATATTTGATCAACTATTGCAATCATCTTCATTCCTTGCTTGATCAACACCGACAATATACTAGCTGCGCCGTTAAACCTAAACTAAAACTCATCAACAAAGAAAGAGGGACAAGATCTGACAAATTAGCATACGCATAGTATGACAAGGCATAGCATCACAAACTATTTTACTGAAAAAGTATATATAGATTGGGCCGAGTCTAGAGAAATGTGACACTTAACAGGATGGTTTGGAGTTTAAGACACGCAGCACGACAAAGAGAAGAGCACATATGACTGAAGAGAAGATAGGATTGCCAAAGATGTTAAGCATAAATGAACACCAAGAGAACCGAGTCACAACATTTGAAGAGCACTCATACACACATATATATCACAACAATTATTGAACACTCATACACCCATATATATCACGAGTATAGCTCGAACAATTTGACCTGGACCCGCACCTTTATTCAGAATACATAATGAGAGTGATGACGCTGTATAAATAAAACTCCGCCGGTAAATCGTGAAGTCTATTCTCGCTGAAATTAGCCCGTGTATGTGTAAACCATACAAAGTGTGTCCATGCATAGTTGCCTACCGGGACACGTGCCGAGGATAAACCCGTGCAATGTTACGAATTTTTATTTATGCAAATTAAGTAGGTCAGGGTCCAGGTCAAATGGTTCGAGCTATACACATACAAATGTACAAAAGTGTGCAAGATACACGGTACACACACACATAAGATGAAGACAGGAGTGCCGCCTTGGAACGACCATGGAGTGGCAAAAGTAAGGTGAAAAGCACCTTTCAAATGTTAAATACATGTATTTTCACTTCATATATCGGTCTGTTTCTTTCTACGATGAGGATGGTGATGATGTTGATAATGATAATGATGATGATAATAATATTATTATTAATAATATTATAATAATAATAATAATAATAATAATAATAATAATACATATACATACATATACATATACCAGTAATAACAAACATGATTGAGACATTTTCACTTCATATATCGGTCTGTTTTTCTTACATTGTATAATTATATCTATCACGGATTTACAGACATTTTAGTTAGATCGTAAATAGTGATGATATCAATTCCAGTGACGACATCATTGTTATGCCTTAGAATTTGCCTTTTTTCACTTTTTAAAGTACAGTAAAACTCTCTATAACGGCCACTAAATTACATCAAGTATTTTGTGTTAAAGGCAGGTGGCTGCTTAAAGCAAGATGGAAGTAAAACAGAACGCTCCTATAGAAGCATTCTGTTTTACTTTCACCTTGCTTTAGGCAACCACCTGCCATTACTACCAACTAATTAACACAATTTAGTCTCGTTATAGAGAGGTTTTAAGTCAATATGTACACAATGAACAGAATAATCAACCTTGGTTTAACGGTGCAGCTATGCTATTAGTGTCGGGCATGCAAGGAACAGTTCTACGTGTATATGTATGGTATATGTGTATGATGTATGTGTGTGCGTGAACGCTCTCCGTTTGCTGTTAATCGGTGTTTGTAGAATTCCTTTATATTCTACACCCTAAGGCACTACGTGACATTTTTAGTGTCGCAGTGCCTTTAATGATATTGGTGTGGAACAGGCAAGGAAAAGACATGTGTGCTTCCGATGTGTTGTGCACTGCCGTGTGTCATTTTCAAATTTCTTGCTATGGCTTCTATTTTGCATTTCTTCAGGCTGGTATCAAAATAAGTCACTCGAAATTTATTCTCGAGACACATGTTTAACCCTTTACTCCATGAATATTCATGTAATAAGAAATAATGACATCATGAATATTAATTAAATTCGTTGACATTATGGCATTTGGACACAGAAAATGTTGTTGATGGCAGAAACTGTACAGGCATATCTGTCTTATTTCATTAGCAAACAGCTCATACGGATCTTATAGAAACCGCTTGATCTAGGGCTACCCTGTTTGTAAAGTCGTGAAAAATACTACTTCTACGCCTACTACTATTACTTCTACTACTACTACTACTTCTACTACTACTACTACTACAACTACTACTACTACTACTACTACTACTACTACTACTACTACTACTACTACTACTACTATTACATGTACTGATAATGACAAACATGATTTATGCATTTTAATGTCAAAATATCGTATGAAAACTCAATAATTTATTATTTGTTAAATTGTTTGAAAATTCAACCGATGAAAAACTTGATGAAAATCCACGTAACAAATGATGACATCATGCATATGTTTGTTTGTTTGTGTTGATTAACGCCCGTTTCTGTTCACTATGGGCTAATTGGACTCACTAGAGAGAGGGGAGAAGATACAGAGAAACCCGGGCGCGATGCCCTACTCTTATTATCGACCGAGTTTCTCTGGTTCTTTTAGATGCCCAGTGTAAAACACTATGTATGCATATGTATGTTTAGGCTATGGCAAGTGGTGACATCATGCATATGTATGTTTAGGCTATGGCAAATGGTGACATCATGCATATGTATGTTTATGCTAAGGTAACATCATGTATATGTATGTTTAGGCTATGGAAAATGGTGACATCATGCATATGTATGTTTAGGCTATGGTGACATCATGCATATATATGTTTATGTATGGCAAATGGTGACATCATGCATAGGTATGTTTAGGCTATGGCAGAAACACTTTAGAATCAGATCTATATATTAAGTCTACAATCAATCAATGTCAAAATACCGTTTATATCCACCCTGTTATCATGATAATTATCTTGAAGTATGTCGCATGACTTATAGCTGTTCGTTATTCATAAATGACATCATTTCATACTTGATTTGCATTTCATTTCATTTCAATTCAATTCTTTATTGAATTGAATTTGCATCACATTTACACACCCTTTAACTCTTCTCTTGCTGAATTTTAAAATACACTTCTCTTTCTTTGCCCATGCCCTGTTGTATAATTACATACATCTTCACTGTGTACAAGTATTTCGCTGTGCAATCACTGCTGTGGAGTGCACTGGTTGCGCACTCAATTTGTAAATAGTGCAGACCCTGATGAGACAGCTCCTGCAGGAGTTGTCTCGTCTGGGTCTTCATTATTTACAGGTAGGTATATTGACGTGAATAGCAAGCGAAGTGTTAACTCTTTCGCTGCCAAATTCTGTCTTCTGCCAATTTTGTCGTCTGCTACCATTTTCATTTTTCATTTGTTTCTTCATTTTCTTCATTTTTGCTTCAATACCATAGTCACAGTAACAAACAGTTTGGATCCTGATGAGACACCGAGTTACTCGGCGTCTCATCTGGATCCAAACTGTTTGCATAGGTTATCACAGATGCGCCATTGGCAGCAAAAGAGTTAAACACTTTCTTCAAATATGTTAATGCCAGGTTACGTGTATTATGTATTTTGATTAATCCTTTCGCCACCAAACTTTGTCGTCTGCAACTTGTCGTCTGGAAATTTTATCGTCTGCAAACTGTAGCCTGCTATTTATTTTTCTTCATTTTAATTTTTAAAAAATCCGTTATAAGAAACATTTTAGATCCAGATGAGACACCGAGTGTCTCGGTATCACATCTGGATCCGAACAGACAATGGAGAGCGAAAGCGTTAATTTAAGTTTTGTATTAAAAATTAAAATCAGGAAATGTATTACTGTTACAGTAGAGAATCAGGCTCCACTGTTATAAAACTTCTGAGTCTGAGTTTATTCTCAAGCATCCGATTGATCAGATATTGAGCTTGTTCAAAAATGTGACCAATCACATGCTTGATGATGAACGAACTCAGACTCAAGCAAAACACTTTTATAACCTTGAGACTAGTACGTGTAACATATATGTAGATAGAACTGATCCTGATCAGAGAACCCTTATAATAGTACTGAGTCTGAAATTCAGACTCAAGACTTAGAATGGAAACTACCACAACTTGAATAATATTGTTTTAATCAACTTAAGAAATAAGTATGCCAATTTAAGCTGTAAAAGAATAATTTATGACAATGCTCATTCCATTTTGCAGAGGCATGGTTGAGGTTTTGGCATATTCAGTTTGAGTTTTGAGTCTAAGTTTCAGACTCAGCGCTTTGTGAATACGGGCCCTGGGTCTACTCTTTTTATAATGGCGATTACGGTACAAAGGCTTAACTCTTGGAAATCGCTGACAAATGTCGCATCTGTGATTACCTATGCAAACAGTTTGGATCCAAATGAGACGCCGAGTAACTCGGCTTCTCATCAGGATCCAAAATGTGTGTTGCTGTGAGCATGGTCTCTTTGCAATAATAATGAAGAGAAAAGTAAGAAAATTAGAGCAGACGACAAAGTTTGCAGACAACAAAATTTGGCAGCGAAAGAGTTAATGGATTTTATGTATATAATTATGCTGTTCAACCATTTCCCTCATATAAACGTGTATTCAGCCTTTGTAAACAGAGAAGACCCAGATGAGGAATTTGATAGATCGATTTCTTTACTTTCTATTTAAGACTATTAAACAGCCTTTCTAAAATGGCTACAATGCTCCACTTTCCATATTTCATGATATTTATTTTGTCCATGAATATTCAGTAGGTATTGAAATTTGGAATAAACATAGAACAGGGAAAGGGTTAACCCTTAGACTCACTCATAAAGACTACTTGTGACACCTTTGCACCAGAGTCAGCTTTATTTCCTTATGGAATAATATAGATCCGATTCAGAAGTTTCTATCACAGCTAAACATTTCCTTTTGTGGTTCAGATAACTCATAATTCAGTCTATGAATATTCATACAGTATTTTTTTTTTTAAAAAAATAATAGTCATGGAGGAAAGGGGTAATATGTTTAGTGTTTAGTCAGTGTGTGTCGAAAAAATCCAGCATATACAGTAGAACCCCGCTAATGCGACCACTTAATGGGACCACTTAAACAAACATGGCTGTTTTCATAAGCAGGTGGTTGCTTAATGCAGGACGAAAGTTATGCAGAAAGCTCCTATAGGAGCTTTCTGCATAACTTTCGTCCTGCATTAAGCAACCACCTGCCCTTGCCACTGTGAATTACGCCCCTTTTTGGTGGTCTCATTAGTGGGGTTTTACTGTACTCTGTGTGCTCTCGATAGCGACAACGATGATAACGAGTGCAACGACGATGACAACGATAACCATTGCAACGACGATGAGAACGATATCGATTATGACGACGATGACAACGGTAATAAAGATGACGACGATGACAACGACGATATTGATCATGACGATGACAACGACATTGATAATGACGATGACAACGAAAACGATGGCAACGACAATGGCAACGATAACTATTGAATCCACGATGAGAACGATAACGATGACAACGACCGTGACAACGAAAACGATTATAACGAAGGTATGACGTTCTAAATAACAACGACAACGACCCTCCAATGTTACGACAATACCGTGACTCTTTGTATTTGAAAAAACAACAATCACAAGAAAGCATCTGATGTTTCTTAAAAAGGGTTCAGTAAAACAATGTAGACCTAGATCAGAAGACTCCCGAAAAACAACTCTGATCAGGATATACATGTAGATATATGCTGTTTGATTCACAAAATTAGTTTCGTATTGGAGAAAAGAATTATTGCATAACATCCATCAAAATGAAACTTGAGATAAATATAAAATTCACATTTGGACAAGTTCACTAAAAGATACAGCTAAAACTGGTTAATCCCGTTTATTCCAAATTTCAATACCTACTCAATATTCATGGACAAAATAGTTTATAATGAAATATGTAAGGTGGAACCTTGTAGCCTTTTTAGAAGGTAAAGAAACAGATATTTCAAACCCCATTAGCGAACAGAGCAGACCCTGATCTGGATCTACACTGTTGTAAAATACGTGAAAGGGCGTTTAAATGAAGTACAGCTTCTATAAAAGGCTTATCCCGATATCCGCAGCCCGATACGTATCTACAAACAGCTTGGATCCTGATGGGACGCCGAGTAAATCTGCGTCTAATCAGGATCCAAGCTGTTTGACACCCAATCAATAGTATCTTTAAAGCTTGGTCGAATCGGAAGTAGTCAAAATCGAACGAAATCCAATTATGAGAGGATCACAAAGATACTACAGTAAAACCTCTCTATAACGGCCACTAAATCATATCAAATATTTTGTGTTGAAGGCAGGTGGCTACTTAAAGCAAGGTGAAAGTAAATCAAAACGCTCCTATAGGAGCGTTTTGTTTTACTTTAAACTTGCTTTAAGCAGCCACCTGCCCTAAATACCAACCAATTTACAAATTTAGTGGCCGTTATAGAGAGGTTTTACTGTATGTGTAGACACAACGTTAACCCGTACTCTATAAATATGCCTTTCTATGACATTGCAAACAGAATTGACCAAGATCATCCTATAGGAGCAGTCTGATCAGGGTCTGCTCTTTTTGCTAATGATATAATATAGATATATTTCTATAGTTTCTGCCAATGCTAAAAAGCATGTGTCCATGTGCTATTAAAACAGATTAATCTCATTAATATCCATGACGTCATTATTTCAATTATGAATATTGATGGGGGAAAAGGTTAATTACAAATCTTAATAATTCAACGACTTACTCACCAAATAATGCTCTTTTTCAACCGCATCCTTCAAAGCGGTAACAGTCCTTGATTTATTTACAGTTAAATTCACAATGCACGCGGTATGTTCAGGGTATCGCTAGCTTATACGGTTGTGTGCACAAACAATAATCATATGTAGACTTGAATGATCATCGGCCACTCCCAACAACACCGGGGCGGGTATTGGCGATTGGTTGACCTGGTGACAGGATGGTTATTTAAAAACATTTGTATGCCCTTATTTATTCAGAATGTATAATGTCTGGGTGTAATATGTCAGGGTACTTTGGTTCTGGATTAAATCCCACCGTGCATCAGTACATATGCCCTGGAAACGTTTATGATGTATGGAAACACAGAGGTTTCTTCTTCTGTGTTTGACCCCGCCTCTTTCCAGTGGGGTGACTTCTATCCTTAGGGTAAACTACAAATAGTTTTGAACCCTTTATTTAAAAAATATTCAAGAAATAATGCCAGTATAGCATATAATTAGATGATTTTTATAATCGCATTACGAACAAGAAAAAAGTTGACGGAAATTATAAAAACACGTCTACGTAAATTATCAAGCAAACAGAGCAGACCCTGATCAGATGATTCCTGTAGGAGCCGTCTGATCTGGGTCTACTCTGTTTGCAAATGTGTTAAAAGGTGTCTGTATTAGACAAAGGACGAAACAAGATCAAATTCAGCGTAACTTCACCGCTATTACCCTATTGCTCACAAACATTGTAGTTAGCTCCAAATATCGTTTGACATTGTTCACATTGAAGTTGCTCCAAATATCGTTTGTTCACATTGTAGTTAGCTCCAAATATCGTTTGTGTACATTGTAATCTACTCCAAATATCGTTTGTTCACATTGTAGCATGCTCAAAATATTGTTTGTTCACATTGTAGTAAGCTCCAAATTTCGTTTGTTCACATTGTAGTCTGTTCCAAATAGCATATGTTCACATTGTAGTATACTCAAAATATTGTTTGTTCACAATGCAGTTAGCTCAAAACACCGTTAGTTCACATTATAGTCTGTCTCAAGCATAATCTTTTTCACATCGTAGTCTGCTCAAAATACCATTTGTTCACATTGTAGTCCAAAAATATCGTTTGGTCACATTGTAGTCAGCTCAAGATACCACTTGTTCATATTGTAGTTGGTGCAAACTATCGTTCATGTTGCTAACATTGTTGTCTGTTAAATTCTACTACTAATTACTCACATTGTAGTCGGCTCAAAATAACCATTGTTCACTTTGTAGTTGGCTGTCAAAATAGTGTTTGTTTACATTGTATTCTGCTCAAAATATCGTTTGTTTACATTGTAGTCAGCTCAAAATACCGTTCGTTCACATTGTAGTTTGCTCAAACTAGTATGTGTTCATATTGTAGTCTGCTCAAAATATTGTTTGTTCACATTGTATTATTATTATTATACCATTTTTCATATCTAAATACGTTCAAAGTGCTTTACAATTAAAACATTAATACATACTAAAGCAGAAATTAAAGAAAATATAAGATATGAAATAGAAATAAAAACATAATAAACAAAACAAAAACATTTACAGTGTATTTCTAAGGTATAAAAAGAACATCGCATAACCTCAAAATTTAAAATCCATATGCCTAGCAAGGTATAATACAATTATGATAAGAGAATGAAGCAAAGTTGATGGCATACTATTTCTATAGTTAAAACATGCAACCGCTGTTTAGGCTTAAAATATATATCAGCCACAATAATACTTTAAAAAGGAAAGATTTTTACGAGATCTTTTAAAAGATTCACGTGTAGCCGAGTTAAAACATGCAACAGCTATTTGGGCTTAAAATATACATCAGCCACCATATATTTTTAAAAAAGAAATGAGTTTTAAGAGTTCTTTTAAAAGACTCAAGTGAAGCTGACTTCCGTATTCCCACCGGTAGTTCATTCCACAACTTAGGAGCCGCCTTTGCAAAGCTACGATCACCATAGGTAACTGTGTGGGATCTTGGTATCACGAGGGCCATAAAGTCATTTTTTTTTTATCTTAAATCACGCTGTGGTTTATATATCTTTAACATGTTTGTGATGTAACTTGAAGATTTGTCATTCAATGCTTTATAGGTGTGAGTCAAAAGTTTAAAATCAATCCGGTGTTCCACTGGGAGCCTGTGAAGTTCCTTTAACACTGGTGTAAGTGGTCAAAACGTGATGTTCTGGTAATGATACGAGCTGCAACATTTTGGAAGTCTGCAGTTTGTTCTAAGTTGTCTTTGGTAAACCACAAAGCAGGGAGTTACAATAGTCGAGTCTGGATGTAACAAGAGAATTTACTAGGGTTTTAGTAGCATTAATGGTAAGATATTTTCTGATATGGCCTATTTGTCGTAGCTGGGCATAACAAGACCTACATACAGAATTCACCTGTTGTTCCATGTTCATGTTGGAATCGAGGAATGCCCCTAAATTTCGAACCCACGTTGATGGTTTTATCTCAGCATGTTCAACTTTGATTTCTATATTTGATACGCGTTCTGCATTACATTTGGAGTTAAACAGTATAAGTTCTGTTTTATCTGCATTTAGTTTTAGCATATTGTGGTGCATCCAGGAGACAACATCGTTTAGACAGGCTTCCACTCGTCTTATAACTTCCATTTGTGTAGTAGTGTCAATGGGTTCGAATGATATATACAATGTATAGCTGCGAGTCGTCTGCATAAAAATGATGATTAAGTCCATGGTTTCTACAAATTGCGCCTATGGGTTTTGTATACATAATATAGTTTTTTGGCCCTAACACTGATCCCTGTGGTATACTGTATTTCATGAGGACTGGCTCAGAGAGTTCTTTGTCAATGCACACAGTTTGAAAGCGATCGGTGAGATAGGATGTCATCCATGCAAGCGGTGTACCACCTATTCCAAAGTCAAGTTCTAGACGTTCAAGCAGTGTGCTGTGATCAATAGTGTCGAATGCAGCGGAGAGGTCCAGTACTACGAGGACAGTAACCTTGTTTTGGTCTAGTGACTCTAGAATATCGCTTTGGACCTTGAGTAGAGCAGTCTCAGTTGAGTGAAACTTTCTATATGCCGACTGATGTTCCTCATGAAGATTGTTTATTGACAAGTGTTGTTCAACACGTTTATCCACTACCTTCTCCAAGACTTTTGAGATAAATAGGAGATTTGACACAGGTCTGTAATTTGGTCCAGATTTGGCTTTTTTATGAGAGGGTCTGACATGTGAGATCTTAAATGCCTTTGGTACATATGCTGAGTCAAGAGACAGGTTGATAATTTTCATTAAAACTGGCAAAAGTTCATCGAGACATAATTTTAATAACCATGTTGGTATCGGGTCTAATTCACAGGATTTATTTAGAGACTGTAATATGATTTGTTTCACCTCCTTTGATGTAGCAGGAGTAAATGTTGTCAGATTTTCTACTTGAACCGTAACAGGTTCAATATTCGCGTAATCATGCTCAACTTGCTTTTTTGAAGGTGCATTTTTCAATGGAGCCGTATCAGATTCAGTTTTCGGGTAGTCACACTCAATCTGCGTTTTTGAAGATATGTCACACCTAATGGCCTCTATTTTGTTAGTGAAAAAGTCAGAAAATCCTCTGTCAGTTTCTTGGGCGATTCGAAGAAAGGTAAAACAATATCGTTTGAAGAACCTAACAGATGTTTAGTCACCTTAAACATACCTTTCTGGTCGTGTCCACAGGAGTTGACTTTGTCAGAATAATAATTGGCTCTAGCCTGACTAAATAATTTATTGGTTTTTGCACATTGGTTTCTGTAGATTTCATGGTGAACTGTTAATTTGGTTTTACGCTATTGTCGTTCAAGTTTACGTTTCAAGTGTTTAGCAGCGTGTAGATCCTCGTGAAACCACTGACAAGATGGTCTTAGTATAATAGTTTTTGTACGGAGTGGAGCATGCTTGTTGATAAGTGCTGACATCTCCTCTGTGTACAAGTTAACTAGGCCGTCAAGGTCTATACATTCTAAAGACTGGCTGAGAATTGTTGATGTCTGGATGTCGTTTTTAAAGGCATCAACATTTATAGAGCGTAATCTACGAAAAGCTACAGTCTTGCTAATGGGAGCAGGTTTTGCCGCTTTAACACTGAAAGTCACTGCAAAATGATCACGTGTCAATTTTCCAGAATTATCAGAGAACCCGGGATCGCTAACGTCTATGTTAGAAACTATGTTGTCGGTATCTCTAGTGATCACGACATCTAGCGTATGTCCACCAACATGTGTGGGTTCATTGACATGTTGCCTCATACCACATGAGTCAAGACAGCTAATAAATCGGGCAGTATCTGTGGGAGTATCTAAATGGAAATTTAAATCACCAAAAATTATGATGTTTTTGTCTGTAATGGCATATCTTGAAAGAAATACAGGCCATTCTTTTTCAAGAAAGTCAGTAGTTTTGAAGCCATTCTCTCGTGTTGGTGGTGGTCTATATATCACTGCTAGACGTAATGAGTAGCCATTTATAGTTATGTTACATTCTATGAACTCAAAGTTGGAAAAATTATTATTCGTACCTGATTCTACCATATCGATATCTATAGAGGATTTGTATATAAGTGCTACACCACCACCGCGTTTACCACAGCGAGGGACATGTTGGATCAGGTAGCCAGAGGGAACGAGTTCACTAATACATGTTTTGTCAATGGATGTTCCAAGCCACGTTTCCGTCACGGCAAAAATATCAAGATGGTTTGAAATGATATAGTCATATATAGCTAGAGTTTTGTTCTTTACAGATCTTGGGTTTAAGCAACAAACTTTTACATTAGTTTGGCCCTCCACAACATTGAAACTTGAGCGCTTAACCCTTTCCCTTATATTGGCGACTTTTGACGACTCTGTAAAAGTCACTTTGTGAAACCATTGTGATAAATAGAGCATTTGCTCATATAGGAGCAAATGCTCTATTTATCAAATTGGTTTCAAACTACAAAATTCTAAAATTTTCCTTTTCTCTAGTTAATGATCCTTTTCGGTAGTTTTATTCAAAGAGGTTGTATCTAAGAATAGCCTATAAGGTAATGGGTTAATCTTCACCAGGTTCAGATTGACAGATCTACGTTTGGATGGATGTGAAGTGTTTGAGCCATGTATATTTATAATGGTGGGGATCACTTCAGGCAAAGTTTGTAAGTTGTTGATATTAATCCCTTGATTTGTATCCCAAATACGTCTTACTGAACCGTTTCCCCCCTCTGGTACCCCGATACCTTAAAATACCTAACTGTTTCAGTCTTGCCATAACAGTTTGGTTAGGTGTTATTGTGTCTGATTATCCGATACTGTATAGTGCATACCTATTGTATTGTACAGTCCTTGATATACGCTCACTCATCATACCTTAGGGCAAAATACACACTGATTTAAAACCAATTGAATATTTAGCAATATCTTTTTGGTTAAAATTAACAAAATTCAGCATAAAAAATCCCGAATAAAATCACCATATCAACATATATACACTCTTGTCACATTCATACAACTTCATGACAATTTGCTGATAAAGTTCAAAACAATGAGAGCAAAGAAAGTGCAGCCTACACCTGGCGCAATTCTACACCGACATTGTAGTCAGCTCAATATACCACTTGTTCATATTGTTGTCAGCTCAAAATATCGTTTGCCCACTTTGTAGTCAGCTCAAATCAAAGCATCGATTGTTCATATTATAGTCGGATCAAAATATCATTTGCTTACATGCTAGTCGGATCAAAATACCGTTTGTCGTGTTAACATTGTAGTCTGCTAAATGCATAATTTACAACAATGTGAGTAATTTACTCACATTGTAGTCAGCTTAAAATATCATTAGTTCACGTTGTACTAGGCTCAAAATATCGATTGTTCATATTGTTATCTGCTCAAAATATCGTTTGCTCATATGGTATTCGGCTCAAAACATCGTTTGTATTATAATACATGTATACACAATTCTATCAGCTAACAGAGCACATCCGGGTCAGAAATTATGACATCACGAATATTGATTAGATACACTTTTATAAAGGCACACGAGCACATGGACTTTTTTTCATGGCAGAACCTGTAAAATAAGACATAGTTTCATAAACAAGCAGATGTCTTTTGCAAACAGTTTGGATCAAGATGTGACACCTAATAAATCAGCGACTCATCAGGATCCAAACTGTTTGACACTTTAACTATAGTCTTAACCCATTCCCTCATATTGACACCTTTCGACGCCGCTGCAATAGTCACCTGTTGAAACCATTGTGATAAATAGAGCATTTGCTCCTATAGGAGCAAATTCTCTATTTATCACAATGGTTTCAAACTACAAAATTCTAAACTTCTCCTTTCTCTAGTTAATGCTCCTTTTCGGTAGATTTATTCAAAGAGGTTGGGTCTAAACATAGCCTATGAGGGAAAGGGTTAAATAAATTGAAGGCAGCTCCAATTTGAATCCTGAAGCAGACGATAATTTCAGCAGACGAAATTTATTTGGCGGCGAAAGAGTTAAACAGTTAACCTACAAACCGAGATAAGGTGAGCATGGGTGACATATTTTCACCCTTATTCAGCTGTGAAAATTCGGTCTATTAAACCCTTTGCTCAATGGATATAATTATTAATGTAAAAATATCACATCTTGAATATCCATTCGATTTGTTATTATAATAGCAAATGTGCATGAACACGTGACTTTTTGGCCTTGGCAGAAACATTTGAATTATATCTATATCATACCATAAGGAAACAGAGCAGACCCAGATCAGACAGCTCCTACAGGAGGCGTCTGATCTGGGTCTAGTATGTTTTCCAAGGCGTAGAAAGGTGTATTTAAGGACTAAACTGTTAAATTCTGAGCCTTTACTCCATGAATAGTTATGTATGTATGACATCACGAATATTAATTAGAATAATTGTTATAATAGCACACGGACACTGGAATGTTCGGCCATGGCAGAGGATGAGAAACTGTCGAATCATATCTATAGTATGCATGTATAACCCTTTACTCATTGAATATTCATGTAGGAAGTCCGGAGTAATTATACCGTGAATGCTAATTAGCTTAATACAGTAGAACCCCTCTAATGCGACCACTTAAGGAACACACATGACTGTTTTTATAAACAGGTGATTGCATAATGCTGGACGAAAGTAATGCAGAAAGCTCCGAGCTTTCTGCATTACTTTCGCCCTGCATTAAGCTACACCTTCCTCTACCACTCGTAATTATACATGTTTTGGTGATCGCATTAGCGGTTTTTTACTGTATTTATAATGGCGCATGAAAACATTAATTGTTGCCCATGGCAGACACTTTAGAATCATAATCTACATGTTTTCCATAAGCAAACAGTTAAGATCCTGGTCAGACCATTCCTATAGGAGCCGTCTGATCTGTATCTACTTTGTTTGCAAACGCATGGAGAGGCTTATTTATTAAGTAGAGGGATAATAGGCAAACATAGCAGATGCGGACCAGACGACTCCGGGAGCAGACGTTTGATATGGCTCTACTCTGCTTGCAAAGGCGTAGAAAGGCGTATTTTTGGAGTTTCCGATAATTTGCAATTTTTACTTATTTCCAGACTATCAACCTGCTTTCAAGCTCTTGAAAATTTCAAGATAGTCAACGTTACTCAGCTAGTCTGTATACAAGCAATTTGCAAACACAAGTCACATCGAACGTAGCACGATACTGTTCAAAAGTCTCTTTGAATAAATTTTCTTACAACAACATTTATTTTAAAAAAAAGGGAAAGGTTAGAATTATATGGTTTTGAAACCACTGTAATAAAAAGATTAATTGCCCCAACGGAGTAAATGCTCTATTTATCACAATGGTTTCAGAAAGTGACTTTTACAAAGACGTCAAAAGTAGTCATTATGGGGGAATTGGTTAACCCTTTACCTCAAAGATACGTTTGTTTGCAATGATTTCGCTAGTTCGGTAACGGTATCCTTCTAAAACAAACTGGCAGACTGACATACTGACTCAGTCACAATCTAAGCTGACTGGGTTGGTAGACTAACTGGCTGACTGATTCGCCCACAGACTAACCGGCTGTCTAAATGATTGATTCAATCACACTCTCGTTGACTGACAGGCAGACTGACTGACTGACTGACTGACTGAATGGATGGATGAATGAATGGACGAACGAATGAATAAATGGATGGAGGGACGGATAAATGAATGAATGAATGAATGAAAGAGTGAATGAATGAATTAATTAATAAATGGAGGAATGAATGAATGAATGAATGAATGAATGAATGAATGAATGAATGAATGAATGAATGAATGAATGAATGAATGAATGATTCACTAACTGACTAACACGCTCACAGATTGATCTGACAGACATATACACGATGACTGACGGACTCCCTCCCTCACCCATTCACTGGTTGACTGACTCACCGACTGCACGTTCACAGATTGACCGATTGACTAAATGATTGTCTGGCAGACATATACACGCTGACTGGCGGACTAACTCCCTTGCCCATTCACTGGGTGACTGACTCACTAGGTGACTGGCACATTCACAGATTGACCGACTGACTAAATGATTGTCTGGCAGGCGTATACACGCTGACTGGCGGACTGACTACCTCGCCCACTCACTGGTTGATTGACTCACTAACAAACTAAGTAATTCACATACGCAATCAACCGAAGCATTCTAACAATAACCCTTTACTCATAAATGCACATTTTTACACCTTTGAAAACAGAGTAGACCCAGGTCAGATGACTCCTATAGGAGCAGGATCTGCTCTGTTTGCTTATGAATTAATATAGATATGAGTCTACAGTTTCTGCCATGGAAAAAATTTCCTGTGCTCAAGTGTTGATGTGGGTCTGCTCTGTTTGCAAAGACATGAAAGTTCGTCTTTATCAAACCTTACAACAGAGCGAGGGGCTCAAACGACAATATCGATATACGAAATGAATGTGTTCCATTAGCATAAATATTGCAACATGTAATGTTAGTTTAACAATGTTAGCGAGGCTATTTCTCTGGACTTGCCATAGTGCCCATTAACCCTTCGCTTGCTATTCACGTCAATATACCTTCCTGTAAATAGTGAAGACCCAGATGAGACAGCTCCTGCAGGAGCTGTCTCATCAGGGTCTGCACTATTTACAAGTTGATTGTGCAACCAGTGCACTCCACAGCAGTGATTGCACAGCGAAGTACTTGTACACAGTGAAGATATATGTAATTATACCACAGGGCATGGGTAAAGAAGGAGAAATGTATTTTAAAATTCAGCAAGCGGCCCATTAAAATTAACCATTTACCTCGTGAATATCCATGTAAGAATTAATGGCATCATGAATATTAAAATTTTATTAGCTGATCTATTATACAGGTATATGAATATAGGAGATTTGGCTTAAGCAGAAGCTGTGATTTATATCTATATATAATTCCATACTCAAACAGAACAGGCACTGATCAGACGGACTGTATTTGCAAAGGTGTGAAAATGCATTTCTGTCAGTTATTTTTTTTTTTTACATTGTAATATTTATTAAATAAAAGCAACCAAGAAACAAGACAAAATATTTTTTACATACGGTACATTGGCAAAATATTTTGGCAATTGTGAAATATGGCTGGTAAAACAAAATAATATCTCTGTTCTGTAAAAGATGCAATGGCATCCGCGCAATAGGCCTCTTTATACAGATGATAACATATATAAGATGTCAACACAATGAATGGAAAACATGAACAAACTGCAGTAAAACATGGCGATGAAAAGGGAAACTGGTACAGTATCTTTAATACAGATAAAACGAGAAAACTGGCACAGTACCTTTAATACAGATAAAACGAGAAAACTGGTACTGTACCTTTAATACAGATAAAACGAGAAAACTGGTACAGTACCTTTAATACAGATAAAACGAGAAAACTGGCACAGTGCTTTTAGTCGATGAGCCAGTAGGGTTGGTCGGTACCATCTCAGGGGAATAATTCTCATTGTGATTTTTTACATCATATACACCTATAGAGTTAGAAAATATGTGATAGCATTGCATCGATGGTAGCTTTCTATGTGTTTTTGCGTTTTATATCATGCTATACAATATCCGCATTTCGAGACAAAATTATCAATGAAATGTAAAGCTAACGATTTCAGATTTACAACATTTGGTGTCATACCCCAACAACGGAATTATGATGATATACCTGAATCAGGTTGTCATTCTGACTGTCCTCCCATTTGTCTACCCCATTATGTCCGTCCCTCTATCTGTCCGTCCATTCATCCGTCTGCCTGTCTGTCCATTTATAGACGCAAGTTGCCTAATCTACAAGTTTGCTTAAAACTTGATATTCTTATTATTTTAGTAACCAATGCACCTGCTACATGTAGTTATGTCTCCCCCGGTATACTGGGGATAAATATTGTTTTGTGTGTGGCGTCCGTCTGTCTGTCCATCCGTATGTCTGCTGCCCCCTTTCCGTCCGTCCGTTCGTCTGTCAGATTTTAATTTATCCGTGCCTTTGATAGGATTTATATGAAATTTCATAAGATTGATCAGCACTATGCCTAGTTTTGTTTATCTTAATCTTGTTCCGGTTCGATGATTTTCTGAAGAGTTATGGGACTTTGATTTTTATGCCCCTCCCCCCCCCAACGGCGGGTATATAGTAATCGCATTGTCCGTCCGTCCGTCCGTCCGTCCGTCCAACCGTCCGTCCCAAATTTCGTGTCCCTTTTATAACTCTTTTTTATCTGTGAATGGATTTCAAAATACCCTGGCACAAATGTTCACCACACAAAGACGATGTGTCGCGTTTAACTCCCTGATCCATGGGTCAATGGTCAAGGTCATTCTTCAGGGTCAAAGGTCGGCGCATAGTGTTTCACAAACACATCTTGTTTTACATTGAAATTTTGTCCTCGCGGTTTCTCATTATATTATTCCTGTTCCGGTTCGACGATTTTCTACAGAGTTATAGGACTTTGAAAATTGTATATGGGAAACTTTGTCCGCGCGGGGGGTTCGGACATCAATTTTTGTATAAAAACAATATTCTAGTTTCATTTGGACCTGATCATTATTTATTGGTCCAGATTCCACTTTATCCCAAAATAAATTAGTAGCCTGTAAGATGGGATGTGGTGGGGTGTGGATATTTGTTATCATTAGCATTCGTTGCTAACCATTTTAGTTAGACCGTATTTAGCTCTAAATTTGTTTTATTGTAATTATCTTCTGAATTTAAAGAGTTAAATATTGTAAGTAAGGATTAAAACATCCTCAAACTTTCTGTCTGATGAAGATATGTGGATATGGGCTTTCATTGTGTTAATACTTTTCCTGTGACTGAATGTACATTTAGTGTCAAACAAAATACTCAGATATATGTTATTTAAAGAATATGATATTGTCTTTCATTTTGAATCCTTCGGACGAGATTATAAGCTGATATATCGGACCTCGGTTTATAGTCTCGTCCGAAGGACTTGGTCCGATCCCCCGCCGGACCAAGTCTTTTGGACGAGACTATAAACCAAGGTCCGATGTATCAGTGCTTTACACTGGGCATCCAAAAGAACCAGAGAAACGCAGTCGATAATAAGAGTAGGGCATCGCGGTCGGGTTTCTCTGTATCCTATCTCCTCTCTCCGGGGCGTCCAATTAGCCCATAGTGAGTAGAAACGGACGTTAATCAACACAAACAAACAAACATTCAAAGAAATCACCCGTATTGGTTCGTACACAATTACATATTCCTAGATGAACTATGGGTCATTATTGATGGAAATCTGTGTCAATCTAACATACATGCTTTTAGTAATTTCATTGTCGCACGGAGGTATCCAATACGGTTACAACACAATACAGATCAATTACATTTTACATTGCATTTGTGGTCAGGATTTTAATATGTAGGCTGGTGAATGGCACATCTGAATGACATGTTGTTTAAAATTAGAACATGGGGCAATTGAGTTAAAAAGTAAACAAAACCCCTCCTTTTTGTGTCCTTTCTCTGAAAACATTTTTTTCTCTGACCGTGACCGTTACAGAAAACATATTATCATATCATTGTTCTGCAAGATCTTCTTCAACATGATTCCCATCAGACTGAAGTTGAAGGGATTGCCCTAAAGGTTATTACAAAGGTTTTAATATGATTCAATGGAAAAGTAGTAAAGTCAAGCAGGCAAAGCCACATACAAGACGCAACCACTACCAAAACACCGATAGATAGCATGACACACACACACACACACACACACACACACAACTATACATCCAAACGCACACTCACACACGAGATGAACACAGAAAACACCAACACACACACAAGAACTAGAGACAAACACTCCCCACATAAACAAAATCACAAGCACAAAGACGTAAGGCAAACAAAAGGAAGAGAGTACCGACTTGGCACGGTCAGTAGCAAAAACACCACTGGGGGTTTAAACCGGTTTACGGACGTCCTAACCTTACACTTCTCTCAAAGTCACCCTAGCTTTACAAATAGTGTAAATAAAGGTATCCCCGCCGGACTTACCAACAACATAGAAGACGGTGAACACAGGACAACATGTAAAACATAGCATAATAACTGTGACAATCAAGTTTCACATTTGCTTTACACTTGGCATATGAGGGTAGCTCTAAGATGGTGATAGGATAATGTATCGATCTGCTAATAGTGACCGAGAATGTTGAAGAACCAGAAAACAAGAGCGTTCGTCTGCTCTCCTCCAATCTCTCCTGTTGGATCATTGATTGCCCTATATGGCAAATGAATGATAAAACTAACGTAAAGCAATTATGCATAACAAACAATCGCCCTACTCACAAATACATGTATTCTGACCGGCTACTGACATAAGTGTAGAAATTCATTATAGGCATTCACAAGTTTAAAAAACAGACATCCCAATAATTCAATACTGTTCGAAAGTTGGTTGCCTGACCACCCATCCAATCCACAAATAACATTGCCTAAGCTATAATAATTTGGAAAATTTGGATTCTGAATTAAAGCCTGGTCGTTTGTATTTTTGCGAGCGCTATGCAAAGTATTCGCAGCATAGTTGTTGAAGATTGCCCTCCACCATCGCACAGCAAAGGTCGCGTCTGGCATGACCTACAAATTATGGTGAATGTAGGAGACAGACAAATGACTGCACTTCATGTAAATTTGAAGCAGATATCCGATTTCTAACCATTTTAAGGATTTTGCTATGGGGTTTTCTGGTCGGGAATCCCACTGTCTTTGCCTTACTATTATAATTAAGGGCGTAACTTATAATTTAATAATGATGGTAATCTTCCTGTTGTCATGGAGTCATTGCTCCAGTCCTGCATTTCTAATATAGTTGGACTAGTTGGACAAATACATGTACATTACGAAGTATTCTGTGTTCTCTGACCAGGTTATAAAAACTTGATTTACTACTTCAGTTGCATGGTCAGAGCTCATCTACTTCATCCAGTTAGTACTGAAGTGCCGGGACCTTCTTACTGTCATTAAACATCTTTCTATTGCCAATGCAACGGTTGACTCTATTTACTTAGAAACCTCTCCAAATGCTTCCTAATCTGTTTAATTGTATGCTTAGCATCTGATGACCACACTCTCTACTCCGATGTCATCACCACATTTCTTGATTGATTTTCCCTTTATAATTCAAACATAATGTAAATTCTATCACGGCCAAATATGTTATACCACATTGCTAATTACTTTCTAGTTGAGCAAACTCTATCCTATCTACTATTGCAGCATGATAACATGTACTTGGACATTGTTTACACCAGTCAATTTTTTCTGCAAAACTTACTAATGTGTTAATGTTGCTTATGTCTAGCATATCCGGAATTCCTTTAGCCATTATGTTTCAAATGGATAACAGATTGTTAAACTTTGTTTTGGGGGTTCCCTCTCATATTTTGTCATTGCTTGTTGCTTTTGAAAATCCATACTAAATATCACATTTTATGAATCCAACGAATGTCGTGCAATGCATCATTCTGAAGCTTCTTTTAACCAGAACACACCTGACTAAACTCTGCATTACTTGCTGATAACTCAATGTTTTAATATATTTTCACTACTCTGTCTTTGCTGTCCAAATGTATCACCAGTACCCGATGAAATATTAGTAAGTCCTTGACCTTTGCCATCTTGTGCTAATAGATGCATTAGAGACAGAATTGGATACATCAACTCTGATTTCATTGATTCATTAACGTGTATAGTGTATATAATTGAAAACTGCAACCCATACCCAGTAACATATACCCGACATCGGTCCACCTTAGTATCATTTTGAAAGTCTTTGGTATGGCCTGACCAGCGACCAAACTCACAACGTCCTGTCCAAAATATAACGCTGTACCGACTGAGCTAACTGAAATGCTGGCCTTAACATGTACCAATGGACAAACTAAGGGATGGTCAGACAAAATACATTTTACTTCAAATTACCTTGAAGTGAAAACAGAACGTCTGTATAAGCACGCTTGATTTGGTAATCACCATTTTATGCTCCTATACATGCCTCGCAATGTTTATGTTTCCAACTCCTCATACACCAATAGGGGCTTTGCTTCAAACTTTCACAAATTGGCAACCTTGATGTGAAAATGACGGTAAAGAAGGAAATGTTTGTTCTGACCATTTTATCCAGAATCACAGGTCTTGGCAAATTTCTTCACTATAAAGCATATATATATGCATAAAACTTTCACAGATAAACAACTTCATGTGAAGATGGGGAATTGTGTAGTACGCAAAACTGCGGGACTTTGTTTTTGTTTGGTTTTCTCGCTAAAATGCATACTTGATTAGAGACAATATCATCATAAGGAAGGCGGGGAGGGGATCCATTTCCTGTAGTTCAAGTTGTAATGCTTATGATGAATAATAAATATATATAAGAGTATATCATGAATAAGCTAGCTCTGAAGTGGTTGATCGGATATTTATAGTTTACCTGTTACATACTAGTTTCATAAAGGGACATAATTTGGCCTAAACAATGACTGGGTTCTGGCTCAAAGGGTTCTTATCGTTAATTTGGTTGTTGATATGATAGTGAAATGCTGGTGACATTTCATGGGGCTACAATGTAACTCTTAAGCTATTTCAGTTTTGGCACAATTTGAGTGTGTGAAAGTTTTAAAAGGGACATAACTCTGACAATTTGCATTAAGAGATGCTAGATGTAAAGGTTCTAGTCTGAAGTCAAGTCATTGCCCTCATTACTGTGAATATACATATGAAGTTTTATGAGCCTAGTTATAAAGATGATGAAGGTATGCAAAACTCCGGAGAATTTTTACTTCTGCAAAATACATATGAATGTAAACATAATTACATGTACGTATATGAGCAAGAATTTGCATTATATGAACCACGTTTTGTGACAAAATAACAACATAAATGAAATGTGTGTAACTACAGCTACAAGCCTTTCAATTTTCAAGTAGATACAGGATGTAACAAGAGAGAGACATCAGTTTGAAATTTAATGATGTCTTTTCTTTAATGCTAGATTTAGAAAACACTATTTTTACCATAGGGTTAAAATTGGTGAAAAAAAATACAAAAAGCTACCACCGATTTACTGCTATCACATATTTTCTGATTCTAGATACTTATATCTTATCAAAAAGCGTTGATAGCATTATTCCCCAAAGATGGTACCGATGGCCACATTTTGGGCCTCTGGCTCATGGCCTATTTTAAGTTTTAGCACATTCCCCCAAATTGATGCATTTTTACGCTTCTGTAAAAGTCACTTTTTGAAACCATTGTGATAAATAGAACATTTGTTCCAAATTCCACCTTTCTCCAAGACCGATATTTATACTAAATTCAACGTCCGGTTTAGAAAGGTTTTACTGTTCACATAACTAAAAACATCTCAAACGTATTTTGACGATTATTATAGAGTGGAAAATGTTCTTACATTTTAGTATAGAACATATTTTCGGCAGCAATGATTATCTCTATTAACCTTTACTATGCTGAGGTTTCAAATGTTCTCTTACTAAATTCAAACAGGTCAAACTTATGGTAAATATTTAAGGATTTTTCTAAAGAAAAGTCTAACATGACAAACAGTGCATACCCTGATGAGAGGGCTCCTCTAGGAGCCCTCTCATCTGGATCTACACTGTTTGCAAAGGACATTAGTGACTGGTGTCTCGCACAGTAAGAGTTAATCACTAACCATTCTCCCGCTATTCGATTTGCATTTGCATACCGCTTTGATCAAGATGAGAGTAACTCGGCATCTCATCAGGATCCAACCTGTTTGACACCCTGTCAGTAATGTCTCAAAAGCTTGATCGAATCGGAAGTAGTAAAAAATGTACAAGTTCCAAATTTTAGCAGACATTATTTTTGCCAATCCAGGGTTATGGTTTTACCCCTTTCCTCCTACTGACGCCTTTAAAAATATTAATATGCAACTAGCACATCGTGTCAGCTTGATTTTTAAATTGAAATAGATTAGATGGCGGGCATGCTGTGTGCATAGTGGCAGTTTAACCAGTGCAAATAGTTACATCTATAATTATACATACACCCAGACTGCAGCGTTCTAGACGTTCTTAACCCTTTCACCGCCAATGTCGAAAAAATGCACCACGACAAATAGTGCAGTCCCAGATCAGCGGCCGCCTTTTCAACTTTATTTCTATATGTGTGTTTTATTCCTTTGAAATTTGCATTTATTTATTCCTATTTTACAGAATCATTCAACAAAATTGGATTGCAGACGACAATTATAAATTTGGCACAGAAAGGGTAAATAATTAAATACAGTAAAACCTCTGTAGACCGGACGTTAAATTCAGTATAAATATCGGTCTTGGAGAAAGGTGGCAGCTTAATGCAGGGTGAAAGTCATGCAGAAAGTTCTTCTACTTTCACCCTGCATTAAGCTATCACCTGCCTAAGTGTATCTAAATTCTTCTCTGCCAGAATAGCGGTTTAGAGAGGTTTTACTGCTCACTTTCCCTAATATAAACACCTGTACAAACAAATCAAACGCTCATCACACGGCTTATAAAGGAGCCGTCTCATCTGGGTCGGCTCTGTTTGTTTGTGATATGATACATGTACATGTATATACCTAATTCTAAGTTTTTGTCAAAGCAAACATTTCGCTCGAAAAAAATATATTATAAAACTTAAGCGTACAAATATGCATGATGTCATCATTTCTTGCATGAATATTGAACAAAGAAAGGATTAACCTGGCTGCGACGGCGTTTTCTGTGCTTGCGAATACAGTTGAACTTCGATATCTCGAACTCGGATAACTCGAGCATCTGGATAACTCGAACTAAAAGTTCGGTCCTTCCAAAACTTATAATACAGAATTGTTCTAAACTGGACCACTACACATATTTAGAAACACACGTGACATCTTAATGCAGGTCTAAAGTAATGCTGAAAGCTCCTACAGGAGCTTTCAGCATTGCTTTAGATCTGCATTAAGCTGTAAGCTTGAGATAATAGTCAGATTATAAATCGGATGACTCGAACCTCTGTTATCTCGAACTTATTTGTATGGTCCCTTGAAGTTCGAGATATCGAAGTTCAACTGTATTTATAAACAATAGCATACAATTGACATAGTTGCCCTTAATTTCGCTAGCCGTGCCCTGGCCCTCATTTACAAACAACCTTGTCCCAGAAAAGATGTCGCGTAACCCCGGCGTCTTATTAGGATCCAAGCTGTTTGACACTAGAGTTTCCGAATAGCTTAACCCCTTCCGTGCCACAATGACGGGTCTATGATATCACATGCAAACAGTTTGGATCTAGATGAGACGCCGAGTAACTTTGCGTTTCATCAGGATTCAAACTGTTTGTTACTGTTACTATGTTTTTGAAACAAAAGTGAAGAAAATAAAAAAAAATGAAAATTTATAGCAGACGACAAAGTTAGCAGACGACAGAGTTTGGTAGCGAAAGGGTTAATTTAATCGTTACAGACATTATTATTTTTACAGAGGGATAAGACAGCGCTACATATAAATTGTATACTCAAATACTAAACTCGTAATTTCTCCACCAAACCCTATGTTGTGACCCTCTTTAGAAACGGGGGAGCTTTCTGCATTACTTTCACCCTGCATTAAGCTGCGACCCAAAACCGATATGTATACTAAATTGGTCGTCCGGTTTAGAGAGGTTTAACTGTATAGCGCTATAAAATAATAAAATAAACAAACAAAAAAACATAACTGTACATTATTACTATTATTAATTATCGTTATTATTATTAGATATATAGATAGATTTATTTCAATATTGTGCAAGTAACATGGTTACAATGGCAATACTGTGAAAAAATTCAACAGTGTGATAATTAAAGCAATGCATATATAAACATCATGATATAATTAAGGAACCATGTCAGTCACATCAATATCAAGGATGACACAAAAAAGGGAAGATTATCCCTTATTTCCATTGCGGTCCTTGATAGTTATGGTCTGACATAGAGAGGCATGCAAATGATATAAAATAAAATGAATTGAAATACGTTGATTAAGAGATTTTGCAAATTACAAATAGAGTTTACCGATTACTCCATAAATACGCCTTTCTATGCTTATAGGAGCCGTCTGATCAGGGTCTGCTCTGTTTGCTTATGGTATAATACAAATATGATTCTACAGTTTCTGCATGGCCAAATATTCCTGTGTCCATGAGCTATTATAACAAATTAATCTAAATAATATTCATGACATAGTTATTTTTCACACAAATA
Source organism: Azorinus chamasolen (assembly GCA_963576725.1). NCBI lineage: Eukaryota > Metazoa > Mollusca > Bivalvia > Cardiida > Solecurtidae > Azorinus > Azorinus chamasolen. Next base: position 64,516,847 of record OY755240.1, on the reverse strand, counting down.
TTCATGGAGGAAAGAATAAAAGATCCTCTTTCTCTGGATCTAGTACTATAAGAATAAACAGATTCTTGAAATACAAAATGTTGATCCATATATTCAGGAGATTGACCACTTATGATTTTAAAAACATGATACAGGGTGATCTGTTCCACTCTTTTGCCAACTGGTAACCAATCAAGGGAAATAAAATGTGCATGCTCAATATGTGACATTGGGTACAAATCTGACTAATTTATTTTGAGTACATGTAACCGGCAGCTTGTCTTTCCAATATTTGGTCAGACCATTATACCAGAAGGAACAAGCATAATCAAAATGACATTGGATAAGAGATAAAAACCAAGAGTCTTTTAGTGTAATCTGTGAGATAATCTTGCATTCTGTACAGAAACTTTAACATGGCATTGACCTTTTTTATTAGTTTTAGTTTAAACATATTCTATTTCTGAAAGTCTATGAGGGAAAGGGTTAAGCTGTCATGTATCTTCAAGACCGGTACAGTGCTCCCTCCCTACAACGGCCCTCTCAATAACGATTCCCTCCTTACAACAACGCATGTCACTGTTTCCAAAACAACAAGGCTCCAGAAACAACATTTTCCATCATATTTTCTTTATGCCTTCAATCCCTTCATCAAACCCTATTATATTGTGACCACTCTTTAGAATCGTCACAAAGTGACGATTCTAAAGAGTGGTCACAACATAGGGTTTGATTGAGGCATAACGGTTTTAGTTCTCGAAATACACCCTATCTGGGGATCTGCAAACAAAAACAAGCTAATTATGTTTGATTTTCCCTCCCTATAACAACTCCCTCTGAAAAACACATACAGTATTCGTTTCCCAAAGGGTGTCGTTGTAGAGAGGGAGCACTGTAGTTATTCGGATTAGCGAGGTTTTACTATATATCTCGAATGTATATACAGTCGGATAACTCGAACTCGGGATAAATCGAATAAAAAATTCAGTCCTTCCAAAACTTACAATACATAATTGCTCTAAAATGTATCGCTACAGATATCTGGAAACGCAAGTCACAGCTTAATACAGGTCTAAAGTAATGCTGAAAGCTCCTACAGGAGCTTTCAGCATTACTTTAGACCTGTATTAAGCTGTAACATTGAGAAATTGTTCAGATTAGAAATCGGAGGACTCGAACTTCTGTTATCTTGGACTAATTTGTATGGTCCCTTGAAGTTCAACTGTACCTACCAATTCCTTATCGCTGCATTATACATTCGCAGGTAAAACGTGACGTCACGTCAATCCCGACTTTGTCAAGATCAACATCTTATAGACCAGCAGGCCCCAAGGTTATAAAACTCCCGAGTTTGAACTCCGTGCTCAGAAACGAACTCTGTGCTCAGTCTGAGATCGAACTCAGAAAAGTCGAGGTTATAAAAAATCTTGAGTTGAGTTTGTTATGAGTCTGAGTCGATTTCTCTGAGACTGATACTGAGCAGTCTCAGAAAACATTCTCTGTTCTCAAGATGGCTGCACACCTTAGATTACGCAGACGAGAACGAAGAAATCGGGTTGAACGTGTCCCCCGTTGGTTCAAGGACCGGTCTAATCCTCTGGAAGACCTTGATTCATCTTCAGTTTTTAGAAGATATCGGTTTAGGCCAGAGACAATAATGTTCCTCATGGAAATTTTACCAAATCTACAAAGTCAGACTGGCAGAAATTGTCCGGTGCCACCACTGCTACAGCTGCTGGTTACTTTACGGTACTTGGCCACTGGTGCTATGCATCTCTTGATTGCCGACACGGTTAACCTGTCCAGAGAAACTGTAGGCCGGATAGTGAGAAAGGTGACAGTGATGAGCTCCCGTCTTTGCCCTGTTTACATAAAATTTCCAGCCAACAATGAAGCCGACGTTGTGAAGAATGGGTTTTCATCAATAGCAGGTAAGACTTGTTCGAGTCGATATGCATTAGCCTGATAGATTTCTAATGTTACTCCAATTCACATTGTTTAATATTTCATTTTTATATGATTACAATATTCGCATTAATGTAAATGAAAAACTGGATGTTTAAATTCATTGACATGAACATAAACAATACAATATAATTATACTGGTTTCTGCTATTTCTTCAGCAGCGATCTAGTGCCAATGATTTATTTTGTATTCAAAAAACAAATCAAGTTCATATCTATATTTAGAATGTAAATAGGTTTTCATGTCTATATTTAGAACATAAAAACAGGGGGCCCCGTGTGGGATAATAATTGCAATGTTTTCCTATTTGAGTAATTCGACGTTATTTTAAAGAATGAGATCAATATTTGGTTGATAAATTACTAACTTATTTTTTACTTTTAACAATTAACTCAGTAGATTCTATATCAGCTGTATTTATATATTTAGAATTCCTTATTGGTTTTAATTGCAGTAAATATTTGTAAATCAGTGCCTACGAGAGATAGACTGTCTGCATATATAGTACTTACGCTAATGTTACAATTTTACTGCATTTTAAAAATCAACGGAATTGATCACAATGAAGTGCATGTCACCAAGATGATAATCGTGGTTCGATTATTTTTCGCACATATTTATGTCCCCTTGAATGATAAAACTTGCACAATTACAATTTCTCTGAATAGACTGATCAGCTGTGATCACCACTGAATTTTATCAACTAAAGGGTTAGTTGTGCTTATCCCTATGATGATCTGGTTCAATTACTTTTAACATATGTATGTGTCCTTGAAGGATAAGAAATACTCGGACCTAATGGCCACATGCCAATAACATACTATATGACTAAAATACACCAAAATTACCAATTATTCCAAGACAGTTCATCTTACCCAATAACTTTAGCTATCAACTAACCATAACATGTTTCAGGTTTCCCCAACATATTAGGCTGCATTGATGGCACCCATATCAGAATAAGAAGGCCATCTGCGGATGAGGGTGATTATGTAAACCGGAAGGGATACATGTACCATTCCTTAAATGTGCAGGTACATATTTAAGGATAAAAAAACAAACAACCGAAAAATCTGCAAGATGTAATTGTTTAATTTCATTCACATATACTTTTTAGCACCACATATTTAACCCTTTCTTTCATAAAAATACATTTACAGAGTAGACACAGATCAGATAACTCCCTGCTGAAATCATCTGATGAGGATCTGCTGTGTTTGCTGATGAATAAATAACAGATCTGACTGTACAATTTCCATATATAACAAGCATATTCTATGTACATAATTATGTCATTGTAATAATTCAGCTGATTAATTTAATATTACATTTTTTCTTAACCATCTATCAATCATTTGCAAAAAGAGTACACCCATATCAGGCTGCTCCTGTAAAATCCATCTGATCAGGGCCTGCTCTGTTTGCTTATGGAATTTGATAGATCAAATTTGTATAGATTCTAAATGCTACCAGGGCCCTTATTACATATTTCATTGTAATAATTTTTGTCCATGAATGTACAGTAGTTTTTGGAATCTAAAATAAATACAGAACAGGGAAAGTGTTAAATGAATATGAATAACTGAAAGGATTAAACTGATCACTCAAGTACCATCAGTACTTAATTTGAGTGATCAATTTAACCATTTCAGTATCATCAGTACTTAACCATTTCCCTGTTCTGTATTTAGGCCAGCTTTCAATACCTACTGAATATTCATTAACAAAATGGTTTTAAAGAAATATGGAAGGTGGATCATTGTAGACATTTTAGAAAGCAAAGAAACAGATCTATAAAATTCTATTTGCAAACAGAGCAGACCCTGATCAGATTGCTCCTCTTGGAGCCATCTGATATGGGTCTACCCTGTTTGCAAATGCGTGAAAACATTTATATGAGGGAAAGGGTTAAGACACAGTACAGCTTACCATATTCCCAACTGTAATATTTTAGACACAACCTCTATGAATAAATCTACTAAAAGGATTGAGTAGAAAAAAGGATTTTTTTTATTTTTGTGGTTTTGAAGTCATTTGATAAATAGAGAATTTTCACCTAAAGAGCAAATGCTCTATTTATCATAATGATTTAAAAAATACATTTACAGAGGCATTAAAAGGACATGTGTCCATTGCTTATAAGTTCTGCTATACATTTTTTGTAACATACAAATTAACTCAACATTTGAATTTAACAAAAATACAGTAGAATCTGTCCCAAGTGTCCATTCATCCACTGAACATAGCAGGTGTAAGGCAAAAGTAATGCAGATAGCCTCTACTTTAACCTCCTGTATTACTTTTGACCTCCAATAAGCTACCTGCCATCAGCCTTGCAGATCAATAATAATGCTATTTTGGTGGCAGCTTAAGGACAGGATGTACTTAATACATACATGCAGCTAAATATCATTAATATGGGATCTTTGCCATAATGGAACATAACAATATCATAAAAAATATCCCAAATAGAACATAACAATATCCAAAACAGACATATGAGTAACACTCTGCTCTGTTTGATTATGAAAAGAAATTTAAAACCATACTAGTGTGTGCCAATGTTAATCCTCAACTCCATAAATATGCCTTTGCAAAAAGAGTAGATCCATATCAGACTGCTCCCATAGGAGCTGTCTGATCAGTGTCTGCTCAGTATGCTTATGACATGATATAGATATGATTCCACAGTTTCTGTCAGTCAAATATTCCCGTGTCCATGGGCTATTATAAAAAATGATATTCATTAAATTATTATTTCTAACATGAATAGTCATGGAGTTAAGGGTTAAAAGGATATGATTATATACCAGTCTGAAGTTATATATTAACTACAATGTACATTGTATTTTAGATGTGCTGTGATCACACATTCAAAATCACAAGTTGCTATGCATCATGGCCAGGATCGGTGCATGACAACAGGGTGTTCAGAAGTTCTGCTTTGTGTGCAAACTTTGAAAATGGTAAGATGTGATAAATGAAAATGAAGGAAATAAAAATTACATGTACAATGTCAGTAGTAAATGGTGGTAATAAAGTTTTGTTAAGAAAAGTTGAAGATTACACTTGAGTGAAGTTAAATGAGGCATTTTAACTCTTACAGATTAATAAGTAATCCGGTCTAATATTAGCTATCTAATGCCTATACCAAATTGAAATTTGAAAATTGGTCCATATACATTCAGTGTATGAAGTATATGAACAGATCAGGGTCTTCACCTTTTATGGTGAATATGGTATTTAATAATGTTTCAATAACAAACATTTAACAGCATTAATGCAAACTTTACTGTGTTTCTTTCAAGGTATATACAATGGTTTGTTGTTGGGAGACTCTGGATACCCCTGTCGGCACTTCCTCATGACCCCATTTATATCACCAAACAATCCGGCAAAAGTAAAATATAATGAGGCTTTGTGCAGGACACGTGTCCTCATTGAACAAACATTTGGAATACTGAAAAGAAGATTCCAGGTAATGTACAATATTTTTTTTTTTTTTAAAAAGTAACTCATACTGGCATATTTGCATGTTTCACATTGACTCACTAATGTTTAGTTTTTCTTTAAAACTTTTTTTTACATAATTATGAACATAAAGCCTATAAAGCATCGACCAAATAATGATAATAGGTAAAAAATAATCATACATTGACTGACAATTAAGATTTTAAGTGTGTAAGTTTGATATTTAAATCATAGTATTTTAGCATTTATTTGAACTATAATTAGAACAATCACGACTAGTGATTCCAGGAATTCCTCATCCACAGCAGCCTTGATCTTAAATCAAAATACCTTGACCGAATGACCGCTGTACAGGGCGATTCCAGGAAATTGTATATTGGCTTTACTCCTTTAGTGACCTTGAACAATACTTCAATAAGCCAAAAGGGTTGTTTAACAGAATTCCATTTCACAAATCGGAACTTTTATATCTTTCAAAAAGATTTTAACAGTATCAGTTATGCCTTTATATAACAGAAAAATGCGTATATATAACAGAAAAATGCGTATTTAAATTGTATTTTAGATTAAATTCATCTAGGTCTAGTAAGATGTCTCTATCTTTGAATAGATCTCCTATGCAATGAACTCCCGCTTTAAACCATTCCCTGATATTGACGACTTTTGACGACTCTGTAAAGTCACTTTATGAAACCATTGTGATAAATAGAGCATTTGCTCCTATAGGAGCAAATGCTCTTTTTATCACAAAGGTTTCAAACTACAAAATTCTAAAATTTTCCTTTTCTCCAGTTAATGTTCATTTTCCGTAGATTTATTCAAAGTGGTTGTATCTAAAAATAGCCTATGAGGTTATGGGTTAAACCATGAATTTATGAATATACTTTGAGTTCCTATAAGAATGTTTGGATTATAGAATAATGGATAAAGCACTGCATTTTCTTTTTCAACTGATGCTTTTCCATTACATCCGCAAAGGCATCTAGCGTTCTCTCTAAAATGTATTGTTTAAATTGTTTTTATATCTTAATGTTATGATTACCCCTATTTACCAATATGTATGTATCTATATAATTTCGAATATTTCCCGATCAATCGTCTTCTTTTAATATTAATCTCCTTATCCAAATTGTCTTTAATGATTCTACAAACGCTTTTAAATTAATCATTTGCAAACCCCCGTTTTCGTATTTGCTAACAAGGACTGAATTGTTAAATCTAGAAGTTTTATTCCATATAAACTCGAAAAGCAAACCATTTAGTTCTTTCATTATATAATCCGGTGGGTTTGATGTTGTTAGAAACAGATGGTTCATTTTGGAGATCAGCAGACATTTTTATAACTTCATTCTCAGTGTTGTTATATTTTTCTGGTCCTTCGGGATCATTAGTTTTGATGTTATTATTTTTGAAAATTGAATACTGCTAGGGGACGTGAGTAGTGTTGCACATTTAATTAATACTCATTGAAAAGACTAAATAAAACCGAGTCTGCACTTTTCTCTTTTTGCATTGCTACTTTTGCTTTCAACGGTTCTCCCACTTTCAATATTTACGTATTGAACCTGATACCTCAAAGAAACAATAGTTCCTAGTATTTCATTCAATGATTCTTCCAACCCGTCTGGGATAATATTAGTTACACGTTAGCCGAAGGAAATATGTGGTCTAACCCGGTCATACCAGCCCGTACACCCTGCCAAATTACCGTGTAACGAATTTATTACCAGTCAGAGATCCGATTTACCTAATTAAGAAACGAACAACTCTTAATTTGCTGACATTAGATCTCTAATTGTATGACGACATGACAAAGAAAACATGACATCATCACAGAGCAAATATGACGTCGTCTCAGAGCAATTTCGAAAGAAGAATTGAAACTTCACTTGTAAACATTAACGGTAACACGTTGTACTGATAAGTTGATAGTGTTAAATTGAGGAACGTATGCGGTACAGTTTTTACGTTTATTATCGATTATTTGGTCGTAATCCATCCAGAATATTATTGGAATAAGGACGATATGAAATTTCGAATCGACGCTAAAAATAAAAACAAAACGAATGACGTCACGCGTCAAATTTGAATAATTCTGTATTCTCCGTGGAAAGCGCTGAATACGGTACTTGTACACCCCGGCAGTTTTTGGCAAACTGACCAATCAAATTCCAAGGATTTACTCTGACTGGTAATAATGCTTGTGTCGTCTGCAAACCGCGGTAGCTTATACTCTATTTCAGTTATTTAATCCCTTATTTATTTATTGTATTTTGGCGAATAATCACCGATAAAATTTCTGCACCAAGATAAAAATGTAACATGAGCGGATCACTTTGTCTGCATCCTCGCTGAAACACATTTGGAGTTATCGCTGTCTTAAAAAATATCATTGCAATTTAGAAGTCTGCATAAATTATTGTCATTGTCATTATTGGATCTTTGACTTTCTGTGTTTGAATAAGAAGCACCAACATTTAAAGACCCATTTTCTCACTTCCCTTATCTCCGGGTTAGAACAACGGGTTAATATTCCCTGATTAGTAGCACGTGTAAGAACGCTTTAGAACATATATAACGTCATACAATGTTAACATGTTATTAAAACGGCAAAAACACACTGTTTTGGTTATGTGAGAAAAAGATTCTGTTGTTCGTTGTCGTTTAAGATAAAATGTTCTTAAACTCGCCACGAAAATGTTATTAAGCTCGCCAAAGGCTCACTCAATAACATTTCCTTAGGCTCGTTTAGGTACATTTGTTCTTAAAGACAACTTAGTTCAAACATATTTTATTTATGGAAGGTACATAAGACAACTTGCAGCAGATTCTTTATATATTTTTCATGTGAATTAATTTTCGCCCTCACATAGCTCTCGAATGTTTGTATAGAAAATAACAACATTTTGCCTTTTGTTTGCTCAAAAAACAACACAGGAACTTATATTTTAAAAGCGGAACAAGCAGAAAAAAATAATTTAGCGCATGCGTGATGTCAATGAATCACGTAACCCAGGACTGTAATTCATATAGAAATCTGGAGAAACTAGAACTGACAAAATACAAGCAACTGATTCAATATTCACCATCTTTCTTGGTTTGATCGGACGATGTGTCTAAACCTGAACCACTACCTCTTCGGTCATTTTCTATTCAGCTCTGATTACAGCTTTAGAAATGACACGCCGTTCTTTCACAATTGTTTTTACATTCTAAGAGAGAAGACGTTACGTGACGATCACGTCACGGTAGCTTATTTGCATTTATTGGACGATCTGGTAAATCCCGTTCAATGTTTTCAAAACATCTTTTGACCAAAACATCTATTTGTTTTTTCAATCGTTCACAAGGACAAGTGATGCTAAAGTATAATTAATGGTACTTAAATTCAGCTTGGACGTATATATTATTTGGTTATATTAGTTACAGAGCTACAAATAACGGTGCGTGCCCAAATACTAAAATCGTCATTTCTCCACTAAACCATTAATTGTGGCCGCTCTTTAGAATCGTCTCTTCGAGGAGATTCTAAAGAGTGGTCACAGTATAGGGTTTGGTGGAGAAATAAAGGAAGTATTGTTGAAAACGTTTTGGGACCTCTGTTGGTAGGTGCCTTAGTTTTATGAAATAAACCATACAGAGGATTTGCATATGGCGTTAATACTGTTCACCCTTATTCAGTTGTGAAACAAATAACGTCCTTTCAAATTTGGATCTGGCTTGAATCTGAGATCATTCTCAAGCATCTGATTGGTCAGATTCTGAGACAGCTCAGAATCTGATTAATCAGATACAAACAAATGTACTTGAGAATTATCTCAGACTCAGACTCAGAAGTTTTATAACATTGGACCCTGGTGTAATTCTTGATTACTTAATTTTCGACAAAACTTTAGAGAAACCATCGACAAAGTAACAAATAGCTTAGATCCCCATGAGACGTCGAGTCAGTCGGCGTCTCATCTGGATCCAAGCTGTTTGCAAATGCGAATCAGGTCGGTCATAGTAGGATAAAGGGCAAAACAAAATATGCATTAATCCGAAAATGAGAATGAAAGGCACGATTTAGTGATTTTATTTTAGCATAGGTCGTGTTTTTTGAGGAGTCACACTACTTGTACGGTGCTTCTTGTTTTGGTACATATAATACGACATTCTTTTTGAATTGGAGGTACATGTAGATCTAACCCATTAATGGGCTCTATCCTATGCAAAACACCACGCATACTAGAACATCGATAATCCCTTTGCTACCGCTCTCCGCATCACTGTAAATATACCATATACAGCACACCTGCAGACTATACGCATTGCATAGTGCAGTATAGCTCGGAAACTTTGACCCGAACCTTGGCCCATAAGTATGTAGACTGCATAATGAGACAGATGACGCTATATAGATAAAACTCCGCCGGTAAATACATGTAGTGATGTATATTCTCGCTGAGTGCATATGTAAATCATTTAAGAAAACCATTGATGCAAATCATCAAAGGCGCGGATTAATGAATAGTGAATATAAATTCAATTGTGTCTTATATAATATATTGTCAGCAAAATGTCTGTATTACTCATATGGCCTTAGTAATACAACAAAATTCTTCCGTTTCACCACACAGGATCCTTAAAACAACAGCCATGTTCAGTCAGATGGTCATAGATATACAATAACCCTTCCAGTCTCACGCTGGACACATTATCCCCCATCTTGTTAAATATTCATGTAACAAATAAAAATATCATGGATATTTTTAAGCTGATATTTTATAATCGCATATGCACACAGATATCCGAGTTATAATCTGAACATTTTCTCAAGTTCGCAGCTTATTGCAGGTCTAAAGTTTGGGCACTTTCACTTCCGTAAAAGAATGTGTTTTTTCTCGTTTTCTCGTTTATAGAATCAGTCGTCACGATCTTACCCCTGGATCTCATTTAAAAGCAGCATTTGCAGTAGGATTGTCATAGTAATCAACAAACGCTCTTCAGTTCCGTGCCCCTGGTCCTTTAGAAACTGCCATCTTAGATGATATTTCATCGAAATATCATTACTAATTAAGCCCCGCCCCTGATTTAAACAGTTGTCATCAGCGTACTCTCCGAATGCGAAATTTGTCGGTTCCGCAACATCTTAGTCATTTTTCGGCTGTTATCGTTGATGATATTTCCATAGCGGTATTAAATGTTTTATTAGCTCTGATCTAGGAGAAATGACTTTCTAATATTTTCATTTCCAAAATATAAACAATTCTACAATGTAAAAAAGTATGTCGACCTGATTTCAAGTATATAAAATATTTTTCCTTACATGATTTTTTTATAATCATAAAGACGAATTAACCCTTTCGCTGCCAATGCCGGACCTGTGATTACCTATGCAAACAGTTTGGATCCAGATGAGACGCCGAGTAACTCGGCGTCTCATCAGGATCCAAACTGTTTGTTACTGTTACTATGTTCTTTACACAAAAATGAAGAAAATCAAACGAATGAAAATTTGTAGCAGACGACAAAGTTAGCAGACGACAGAGTTTGGCAGCGAAAGGGTTAAAATTCACTCGCAATTCTTGATAAATCAGCCCAGCGAAATCCAAAATACCAGCGTTCCATATGTAGTTCCAAAACACCAACATAAAAAACAACAACATAATACAGCTTGGACACAGAAGCTGTTAATAAATAGCATAACGAGCAATAATGTTAATCGTCTGTTCTGTTTTTAAATAAAATAATCGTTTTTTCTTGGTCCATACCTTTTTATTCCATCAATAAAATTTGAAAGAGAAGTTCAATGCCTTGAAGGCTCAATTTTGACATAACTCCATCTACTTTCTGACTGAAGGAGTTTGATTTTAATCGAGAGGAATGCAACAAAATCGTATTTGCAAAACCAACAATGCAAACGCCGATGAGAGAACCTCTGGGAAACAACACACCAGGGTCAACACAATTAGCAGATGTCCTATAGACTGGTTTTCTACATTTTGTAAGGGTTAAATATTTTAATTTGTTTTGATATATGATGTAATTTCCAATATAAATTAGAAATATATTCTGAACTTAGCAGAAGCAGTGTATTGCCATACAGTGTGAATTCTAACCAGTCATAAAACTTATTAACCCTTCTCTTGCTGAATTTTAAAATACATTTCTCCTTCTTTACCCATTCCCTGTTGTATAATTACATATATCTTCACTGTGTACAAGTATTTCGCTATGCAATCACTGCTGTGGAGTGCACTGGTTACACAATCAACTTTAAATAGTGCAGGAGCTGTCTCATCTGGGTCTTCACTATTTACAGGTAGGTACATGTATATTGTCGTGAACTGCAAGCGAAGCATTAACACGTTCAATCAGTTTGATTCAGATAAAAATTTAACCCTTCGCTTGCTATTCACGTCAATATACCTACCTGTCAATATACCTACCTGTTCAGACGGCTCCTATAGGAGCCGTCTGATCTGGGTCTGAACTGTTTGCAAAGGCGTCAAAGACATATTTATGGAACAAAGGATTAACCTTTATCCACGACTGAACTCGCAGGAGCAAACAGCCTGGACCCTGACGAGACCTTGAGTAACCCGGTGTCTCATCAGGATCCAAGAGGCTTGACACTCGGTTAATATGTTCTCAAACGCTTGATCGAGTCTGAAGTAGTCAAGGTTGCACAATATACTAAATTGTGCTCAGGTCTTTTTTTAACCCTTCGCTTGCTATTCACGTCAAGATACCTACCTGTAAATAGTGAAAACCCAGATGAGACAGCTCCTGCAGGAGCTGTCTCATTAGGGTCTGCACTATTTACAAGTTGATTGTGCAACCAGTGCACTCCACAGCAGTGAATGCACAGCGAAATACGTGTACACAGTGAAGATATATATAATTATACAACAGGACATGGGTAAAGCAGGAGAAATGTATTTTAAAATTCATCAAGCGAAGGGTTAAAAGTGACGTAGTGGTTAAATGACGTTGACTTATCAGTCAGCTGTGAAAAAAAATCCCATTTAGATTTAACGCATGATGATAAAACTTCTTCAAATACTGCTTTCATGATTATAGTGAATGAGAAGAAAATTAACCCCTTACTTCATTAGAATGCATTATATGCCTTTGTGAACAGAGTAGACCCAGATAGGTGCCGTCTTATTGCTAATGGTATAATATACAGTTGAACTTCGATATCTCAAACTTCAAGGGACTATATATTGTGATCTTGACAAAGTCGGGATTGACGTGACGTCACGTTTTAACTGCGAATGTATATAATGCAGCGATAAGGAGTTGGTAGGTATAGTTGAACTTCGATAACTCGAACTTTAAGGGACCATACAAATTAGTTCGAGATAATGGATGTTCGAGTTATCCGATTTCTAATCTGGACAATTTCTTAAGCTCACAACTAAGTGCATGTCTACAGTAATGCTGAAAGCTCCTGCTGGAGCTTACAGCATTACTGTAGACCTGCGTTAAGCTGTGAAATGTGTTTCTAGATATGCGTAGTGATACATTTTAGAGCAATACTGTATTGTAAGATTTTGGAAGGACCGAACTTTAAGTTCGAGTTATCTCGAAGTTCGAGTTATCCGAGTTCGAAATATCGAAGTTCAACTGTAGATATGATTCTACAGTTTCCGCCATGACCAAAATTCCCTGCCATTATAAAACATAATTAATCAATACTCATGTAATATTCTACTAATCGTGGCATGACTGGTATCTGTAGACAGTTTGGACCAAGATGGGATACCACACTATGGCGGAGCACTGGCGAAACAAATGCAGCGGCATTGATCCAGACAGACTGTCAACTTTATAGAGAACGCCTTGGTAACGGCGTACTAACAATACCAACGTTTTTGCGTTACTTTCGACGTATTTTACGCCTACGTTCAGGTTTACTATAAATCCGTTTTACTAAAATTTCGTACCTTGCTGGATTTGTCTACGTAAACTATTCAAATGGAAATATCCGATGTAAACAAGCGCATGCTGCATTGCTTATGCTTACATATACATGGAAAGTATTAACAACGATCATAATTATTTTGAAGATTTACATATAGAGAAAAACAGCAACAAAAACAAACCTTGCTCAGTGAAGATAGTGCATGGCTTCTATGGGTTAGGGGCTGTACAGTAGAACCTCTCTTAATCGGCCATCAAAACGAGGTGTAATTATGGATATATAAGGCAGGCGGTAGCTAAATGCAGGTCAAAAGTAATGCAAAAAGCTCCTACAGGAGCTTTTTGCATTACTTTTGTCTGACATTAAGCAACCATCTGCTTTTGAAGTCTCCCATGTTCAATAAATGAATAACCGCTTAGGACAGGTTCTAGTGTAGATCTTCTCAAGTAAGCCCGTGAATGTCAAGAATGGAAGCAGAGGTTCTCATTCTCGCTGAGATCATTTAGTAATTGCTGTATTTCACGAAATATCAATGTGAACTTTGACAGGGTGGAAAGGCTTCGCACGACTTACCCAAGGTTTTTCTAATCGTAAATTTACGCAAAAACTTGCGTAGCTATGCCAATGTAAGTAAAACGCTATACCGTAATTTAAGCCTTTACACCATAAATGCACATTTATATGCCTTTGCAAACAGAGTAGACCCATGGGAACAGTCTGATCAGGGTCTGCTTCGTGTTCTTATGATATAATATTGACCTATTTTACAGTTTCTGCCTGAGCCAAAGTGTCTGCATGTGTTCAAATGCCATTATAGAAAATAATCTAATTGATATTTATGATGTCATAATTTCTTACATGAATATTCATGAAGTAAAAGGTTAAACAACCAACGTATTCTTTCGAAGACTTACACGAGCGTAATTTCGTTAGTAAAACGGGTACACTGGTGATTATTTCGAGCGGTCGGTGTTTAACCCATTACCTCATAAGCTATTTTAGATGCACCCTCTTTCAATGAATCTACCGAAAAGGAGCATTAGCTACAGAAAAGGAAAAGTTTAGAATTTTGTAATTTGAAACCATTGTGATAAATAGAGCATTTGCTCCTATAGGAGCAAATGCTCTATTTATCACAATGGTTTCACAAAGTGACTTTTACAGAGTCGTCAAAAGTCGTCAATATGAGGGAATGGGTTAAAGGCATCTTGTTCTACTGTATACGCCCAGACGTAGATTCGGGGTGTCAACCTTCTTAACCCGTTCGGCGCCAACATTCTAATTGTCGTCTGCAATCTAAGTTTGTTAAATTATTCAGCAAAACAAGGAAATTAGATAAATAAATGCAAAAAGGAATAAAGCACATATATAGAAATAGAGACTGAGACAAATAGTGAAGTCCCTGATCAGACGCCGCCTTGAAAAGGCGGCGTCTGATCTGGGACTGCACTATTTGTCGTGGTGCATTTATGCGACTGCGGCGGCGAGCTGGTTAACAATATTAACGCCATCTGCAAATCCTCAGTATGGTCTATTTGATAAAAGTAAGACACTTATTAACAGAGCTCCAAAAAAGATGCGTAAATTAAAACATTTTCATCAATAGCTCCAGTTTTTCTCCACCGAACCCTATACTGTGACTACTCTTTAGAATTGCCCCGAAGACATGATTTTAAAGAGCGGTCACATATATAGAAATAGAGATTAGGACAAAAAGTGAAGTCCCTGATCAGACGCCGCCTTGAAAAGGCCTTGACTTTATTATATGTCGTGGTGCATTTATGCGATATTGGCGGTGAAAGGGTTAAAAGAGTTTGTTTTGTTAAGCTGTCGCATGTTGTTGACACACTAAGAAGAAGTAATGTAAGAAGAAACACGTGTCTGAATGAGCATTTTATTCAAATGAAGGTTCATAGAAACCTTTCAGTGTAATTGTTATACAACATTTATTAAAGTTATTCAAACGTAATGTATTTGAAATAAAATGAGGTCGAGTTTGTTGAAATCGGTTGCAAAACAACACGCTCCGAGACAGAAAGTTACTCCACATACAGTTCTCGTTGCAGATTTGAATGGCAGACAATAATATATACACGTACTAACAACATTCTGCAACATACAGTAATTTATTTGGTTATGCATATTTATGACATACGAGCGTATAGTTTCAAAATATCTGATGCTCTGTGTAATGGTTTATAAAACAAAGCAGTTGTATTTTGAAAATAAACGACAGGGTACAGTTTAAAAACATAACTGAGCATATCGAAATTACGTAACAACAACCCCCCCCCCCCCCCCCCCACACACACACACATACACCCTTCCCCAAACATATACACTTTCACACCCACATACAAACAAACACATTAGGAAAAGAACATAAACTTCAAAATGACCTTTTGGAACACATCTATGTTCATGATGAGGGGCTGAAGGAAGTTAATTGTTTATTTGAGTGTCCTCGTGGCTACAGCATACAAATGTTGCATATATTTAAAAGAACAGTTTAAGAATGTAACCACACCATTCAATAATGAATTATAAGAGACTTTTTTATATGTATACCACACAATTGCAGGTACATTTCACCTCTTGCACAAAAATAGCGAAATCATGAAGATACAGGTATATACTCAATGCCTTAAATGAACACACTCCATTAATTATGACACGCAAACCCCTCTCACAAGAGAAATTGGTTGACGTATAATACTAAGATATGCATTAAATTTAGATAACTATAAAACCTGACGGAGAAATAAAGACCAAACAAGTCAATTACAAAATTGATGCAAAAAACCACGAAGGAAGTCGTCGCTATTCGGGCAATGTTCTGTAGGAGCACATTTGTCTCAGAGCACATTTGTCTTACGTAAGACCGATGTGTTCGCATTTGTCTCACATGAGACAAATTGGACCTCAAATGTCTAACAAAAAACAACAACAACACATTTGTGTGACAAATGTACACCGATCAAGTTTTTAAGAGACAATAAAGCACATTTGTCTCACGTCATTTTTTCAGCGGCTAGCTGTCTGTTTTCACTTTTGTTCTAGTTTTCCACCAATCAGAAAATGATTTACATTGTAATTTGCATATGACCTGCTAGTATTTTGTAGTGAACTGTATTTTCATTAGTTAATACCTTGACTGGATAACAGCATTTTTATAATGCCTCTACACATGGTCAAACTATGTAAAATCCAGATATACAGTCTGCTAACGTGTCGAAATTCCTGGGGCCATTCTTACGACCTAGTAGTTATTTCATGCTTTATGGTAATTAGCTACTTCGGCCTCGCAAATTGAAACGAATGCAATCGATCCATATTAACCAACCACACCAAAAGTAAGGCATTCTATTATACAGACAGTTTCTAAAATCTTCTCAGGGTTCAGTCAAAACGCCATATACCGGTAATACAGAAAGTCATTATTTACGCGGATGTTTAGCATGGAAGACTGTCGACCGTCGAAAGTTCTGTTTTTAAAATAGACAGTACTGGGAATTCCCATACAATCAAAGTACTGATGTACTGATGATGATTTCTAAGCGAAAATTGTATTACATTGGGATTTAAAGAATTTAGACAAACGAAATTGTTATGGTAGTGACAATTTAGCAATTGTTGTTCAGAATAACTGGTTATAATATAATTAGAAGTAATAAACTTCAACAGTATGAACTATATGAGTATAATGTAGTAAGAAACAATATGTAGACAAAATATAAACAACAGGATCAGTATTAATTATCTTCAAATACAGTTTTATAAATTTATTTGTCTGAATGTAGTAAAATATTTGTTTACTACAAATGTAAACAGACCCGTGAATTTGAAGTCACTACTAAATCATACACTGCACTGAGAATAGTTCTAACAGATTATCAAATATTAACCCTTTCCCTGTTCTAAGTTTAGTACAAATTTCAATACCTACTGAATATTCATTGACAAAAAAGTTATAAAGAAATATGGAAGAAGGAACATTGTAGACATTTTAGAAAGCAAAAAAACAGATCTATCAAATTCTTTTAGCAAACAGAGTAGACCCTGATCAGACGGCTCCTCTAGGAGTCATCTGATCTGGGTCTACTCTGTTTGCAAATGCGTGAAAACACGTTTATATGAGGGAAAGGGTTAAGTTTGCTACAGATGAGTATCCTGGCAAATCCAACATTCTAAAAATAGAAAATATCTCCCAAACAGTCCTGTTCTAGTTTATGGACTCTTGTAGATGAATGAATAAACTTAGCTGTCCACAATATATTCATACGCTCGAAAAGATATCAGTTGCCTTTGCCACTGTACTGGACATAATTTCAATCCTGTTTTACTATATTATCTCTTTCTGGATTCATATTCTACAAATCTTTCATTTCCATGGCATTGATAGACAATGATAATGAGTGCTGCTCTTTGATATGGTAGAATAGTTTATTCACAAATGAGTAAAGGGTATGAATTCGACTCTAAGATACATGTAGTTTCAAATTCATAGAATTTTAAACCATCAAAAATAGACGTACACGATGAAGATAATCGAGGTCTCCGAAATAGGTTGGCATATTTAAGCAGTTGTTTCACAATTCTCCGGTTTCGGCAAACTGGGTGCAGTATAAATATAAATCATCATTTCAAATAAAAACAACAATAATAATAATATCTTCATCGTCTTCATCCAAAGTCCATTGGTAACACGTTATCATAGGTCTTCGCTTCATCATTTAAGATTTGAATAAAAAAGGTATAAATAAAATCTCCTTAATAATAGTATACATGAAAGCGTTACAGACACTGCAGTATTATTTGCATGCGAACAATGTTTCGAAAATCAAATTTCTGGTATTTGGATATCGGTTCTAGAAGGGAAATGTTTAGATCTGACCTCTCTCTCTCTCTCCCTCTCTCTCTCTCTCTCTCTCTCCTTTTCTCTCTATCTCTCTCTCTCTCTTTTCTCTCTCTCTCTCTCTCTCTCTCTCTCTCTCTCGTGAGTGAGTGAGTGGGTGAGTGAGTGAGTGATTCAGTTGCAACTGACATTTCGGCCGTTTCCCGCTATGCTTATCAACTTGATCACTCGGAGGTGCTTTCGAAGTTATAGGTGGGATTACCTAATCGCTTGCATAAGTGCATCCGAAGCGCACTTCTTTATCCATTGAGTATCCCCTGGCAGAATAATTTCATTCATATTATGGTTACGTGAGTTCGCCTTGAGCTTTCATGTACATTTTTATAATAGGTAAAATGAAGAACTAACTCCAGATAGTTTTAAAAAATTACTTTGACATTGTACATTTTAATAGTGATTTCCTATAAAAGAAACTTGAAAATTTTCAATAATTGCTTTTTCATGTCATTTCCATTGCATGCCTCTCTGCAAGCAAGCCTTCATAGATCTAGTTCCCAGTACTAACATAATCTCCAAACATTAAAATTAATATGACAGAGATTTAATATCATTATCGTTTTGTACATTATGTCAATAGTTGAATGCCGGTCTTTTTAAAAGATATTTCTTGTTATGAATCGTCACATATTTTTCAACGGCAGAAAATATCTTAGAATGTGAGGTTCGCCGTTTTACCTCATGTCTTGAAAGTGTAATCATCAACAGGTTTGCTAATGCCTTTTTGTGTCACCTGCCGAGTGGCAGTGTGTCACTTAGGGATCACATTTCCGTCGTCTGTCTGTCTGTCTGTCTGTCTGTCTGTCTGTCTGTCTGTCTGTCTGTCTGTCTGTCTGTCTGTCTGTCTGTCTGTCTGTCTGTCTGTCTGTCTGTCTGTCTGTCCGTCCGTCCGTCCGTCCGTCCGTCCGTCCGTATGTATGTCTGTCTGTCTGTCTGTCTGTCTGTCGTCTGTCTGTCTGTCTGTCTGTCTGTCTGTCTGTCTGTCTGTCTGTCTGTCTGTCTGTCTGTCCGTCCGTCCGTCTGTCTGTCTGTCTGTCCGTCACGCTTTCTTTTTTTGGCTGTCATTTCTAAACTGTTCTTTATAGAGCTTTCATATTTTCACCTGTGTTTTTTCTCTCATTGGGGACCATTGATGTAACTAATATCCATCACTCTGCATGCAATACTTTTTGAGTTATTCCCCTTTGTTCTAGTTTTCGTCACACTTTCTTTTTTTGGCTGTCATTTCTAAACTAATCATTATAGAACTTTCAAATTTCACCTGTGTCTTCCTCTCATTGAAGACCATAGATGTAACTAAAGCCCATCACTCTGCATGCAACACTTTTTTTAGTTAATCCACTTTGTTATGGTTTTCGCACTCCAGTATATTAACAGTTTTTGTGTCAGTTGCGAGCAGGTGACACATGTGTTATTCCGAACACACTTGTTGTATAAAATCTTAAACCTAAATCTGCTGAGGAACTATTAATTCCGATATCTCTAATTCAAGAAATGTGATTGACTGAACCTTAAGGTGTACACTGAAACATACGGAATCCCGTTAGTGTCATATGGAATATCGTGCCTCGCATCCTTAGGGCGAGCCATGAGAATTGGACGAGACCCGATATTCCGACGAGGCGCATCACCATTCTGAAACGTCGACAGGAAGGTCATGACGCGCGGTTATTGTTTTGTCATTGGTAATCCTACTAACCCATTCCCTCATATTGACGACTTTTGACAACTCTGTAAAAGTCAATTTGTGAAACCATTGTGATAAATAGAGCATTTGCTCCTATAGGAGCAAATGCTCTATTTACCACAATGGTTTCAAACTACAAAATTCTAAAACATTTTCTTTTCTCTTGTTAATGCTCCTTTTCGGTAGATTTATTCAAAGTGGTTGTATCTAAAAATAGCGTATGAGGTAATGGGTTAAAGATAATTACCTAAGCCTCAGAAATATGGATATTTTTATGTGGAGTAACTGCAAAGATAATTATTATTCAGTTAGCTTACACGAGTTAAAATACAGTGTTTCCTTCTGAAGGACTGAACGAACAAGAACTTTCAAGTACCCCCTCATTCCTATCGGCGACGTACCTTTTTCAAATTGATTACTAAAATCAAAGAATAAATAAATTAAGAATTGGTAAGAAAAATGAACTATTCTATAAAACTAGCATGATATAAACTGAATATCAAGGAGAGGTAGCGACTGGCAGCGGTTTCTTAATCGTGTAGACTTCAAGTGAAGACTCTATTCGATAAAGTGATTTATAATGAACCTCTAAGTAGGTCTGTTATCGCAGATAATTTTTAGGTTGTAAATGTGGACAGACAGACGGACAGAGAGAAAAACAGGCAGCTAATTTCTGTATCCGCCTTTTCGGACAATTACAATGTACTAAGCAGAAACAGTTTTCCTTTAAAAGTAGAATTTTAGTAGGATATGATAGAAAGTGAGATAAATGTGCTTCGAGTGTCCTTCCTTTAGTGTGTCGAACACATCTGTCTCATTTCCAATTTGTCGCAATATGAATGTTTACGAGCATACCGGTGACACCTCGTGAGACAATGTGCTCCGAAACAAACGTGTTCATACTCTGCTCTGTTTACTTCACAGATACGTGTAGTTTTATGCTTCACAAATAAACTTTTACACATACATTTTACAGACTCTATTTATCACAATGGTTTCAAACTACAAAATTCTAAAAGTTTCCTTTTTCTCTAGTTGATGCTCCTTTTCGGTAGATTTATTCAAAGAGGTAGTATCTAAAATACCCTATGAGGTAATGGGTTAATAAATAAATAAACATGGTCAGGGGCGTAGCTAGACCGTTTTTGGAAGTGTACGCAGACCTTCTAGGGGTCCGGGGATATGTTCCTCCAGAAAAGTTTGGAAAAAGATGGTCATAATGATCTCTGTGGCATTCTGAAGGTGCGTTGTCCCTTTAATACCGGTCACAGAAATACATTGAAATCTCCATCTCATTTTAGACCCTCTCGACTTCTCTTCTGCAAGTGCCTCGTTATATGCCAGTAGCCGTTTCACAGAATAATCAAAGGCAAATACAATGGTTTGTATGGTACCCATAATATTCCGAACCAGTGGACCCTTACAAACATGATACACAAGTTCAAGCTGTGGGCCTTACGGTGTATGTATATGGCACCCGGAACAACTTCGCACATGCGAGCTTGAACGCCGCGAAAATTTCCACTCATGTTTGCAGCGCCATCGTAGCCCTGGTCCCCCATTTTTTGAATGTCTATGCCTTTGTCACGTAGTCTAACCAAGAAAGCATCAGTAAGAGCTTCTCCAGTTGCCGTGTGGCATTCTGAAAACCCAAGAAGCTCTTCCGTTACTATGCGCTGGTCGACATCAAAATGCGAACGCAAAGCGCCATCTGCTCCATTGTTGTGCAGTCAGCGGCCTCACCGGCAATAAAGTCGAAACAGGGAGTCTAAGTGCAGTCTTTCACCATGTTATCAACTCTCATGTCACCGCATATTTCAATAAGTTCATTTTTCACATCGAGCGATGTGTATTTTTTTCATCTCTCTTTGACAGACGTTCATGGAGTAAGGAGCTATCTTTGCTCCGGTACTGCAGGAGTTTGACAATGTTGCTAGTTTCATCAGTGTGACCCCTTAACCATTTCGCTGAAAAATTCTGTCGTCTGCTAACTTTGTCGTATGCTACAAATTTTCATTTTTTTTTTAATTTTCTTCATTTTTGTTTCAAAAACAAAGTAACAGTAACAAACAGTTTGGATCCTGATGAGACGCCGAGTTACTCGGCGTCTCATCTGGACCCAAACTGTTTGCATAGGTAATCACATACCCGGAATTGGCAGCGAAAGGGTTAACGCTATTCCCTGATGTCCACAGAGAATGATGGTGTCGTTGAGATTTGGCCACGCTAGACTGATAGCCATCGTGCAGTTTTGTCAGAACGTCATGCGACTTCCCTGGGTCCGAAGAATCGACAAGGTCCACAGTAAACGTTGTCTGTTGATTTGGAATACCTTAACCCTTTCCCTCATATAAACGTGTTTTCACGCATTTGCAAACATAGTAGACCCAGATCAGACGGCTCCTAGAGGAGCCGTCTGATCAGGGTCTGCTCTGTTTGCTTATGTAATTTGATAGACCTGTTTATTTAGTTTTAAAATGGCTTCAATATTCCACCTTGCATATTTCATATAACTAATTTATAATGAATATTCAATAGGTATTGAAATTTGGTATAAATGTTGAACAGGGAAAGGGTTAACCAGGTGTTCTGCACAAACCAGTGTGGCTGTAGTTTCCGCTTACTGGAACCAATGTACCTAAATTGCAAGCGACATGAGGGTATGCCATGGCCATGACATTTTGTGTACGGTGTAGACCAATATCAAACTGAAATTAACGCTAATTTTGTGTCTATGGTTGAAAATGTGGTGTTTTTATCTACATATGTTTGATGCACTGTAGCTTTCATACAATTTTCTGATTAAAAAGTCCATTCGACAGCCCGAGTTACTGTCATCTGCTTGTAAACACAATGCCAGTGTCAGGTGCATGTACTGATTCAATAATTCTGTTTACAATTGCAAGGCAGTTAAGTTAACTGTAATATTTACTTTGTTTTTTTTGGCGTGGTTTATTTTTAAATTGTTGTCATCTCGTAATGTTAATCCGTGATTGAATGGTTAACCACATTATAGCTGGTAACGCGAGGGTATTCTAATGACGCTGATCACACCCATAAGTACAGGGTGGGTAACAACCATAGCAACCCATTTAAAGTTCGTTTAACTGTTGGGTCGTTCTGCTCTCTGACTTCGAACCAACGAAGTGCATTATCATATCAACTGTGCAACTTTACTTTTTAAAATGTTTGGCTCAATTGAAATTGAATATGGCTTACGACGCTTAAATAATAATCTTGCACATTGATCATGTTTTGACACAAAACTACAGGCATGACAAGGCACATTTTACAAAATTATTTTTACTGATGTTCCGTAATATTATATCATTGAACGTCAGGCAACCGTATTATAATATAGACAATTCCAAAATTAACTGTTTCTTTGCTATGCTTAGCGTATACTGGTAAACATGGTAGTATGACAGAGCTACATAAGTTTTATAAAGATACGTACCAAAATGCTAAAATCGTCATTTTCCCACCAAACCCTATACATGTACTGTGACCACTCTCACAGTATAGGGTTTGGTAGAAAAATAAAGGAGCTATTTTTGGAAATGTTTAAAATGTACGCATCGTATGTGGATCTTTGGACTGTATGAACTTTGCTGTAAACAAACTACTTAATACCCAATTTTTCTCCAGCTAAGCGTCACCGTAATCACATTTGCAAACAGCTTGGATCCAGATGAGACGCCAAATAACTCGGCGTCTCATCAGGACCCAAGCTGTTTGACACTTTGGTCAATAATTTCTCAATAGCTTGTGTCAATACTCTTTGTGAATAGATTTTCAAAAGCTTGATTTAATCGAATATACATGTAGTCAAAATTGCATCAAATCCAAATGGAGTAAAGGTTAAAAAAGGGGCATCCCTGCGTAACGATAATCCTGCATTAAGCTCTCTCATATACCGCATGCCTTAACCCTTTCCCTCATATAAACGCGTTTTCACGCATTAATTAGCCAACGGGGTAGACCCAGATCAGACGGCTCGTCTAGGAACCGTCTGATCAGGGTATGCTCTGTTTGTTTTTGACATCATATATAGATCTGATTCTGCAATTGTTTGTTCTTTTTTTTTTAAAGCATAAAATATCCCTTTAATAGTTAAATTCTGCTAATAAATATTCATGATATCATTATTTCTTAAATGAATATTGAACAGGGAAAGGGCTAAACCCGGCTCCTCCAGTAAAGTAAAAGCCCTCTAATGCGACCACTTAATGAATAAACATGATTGTCTTTATAAGCAGGTGGTTGCTTAATGCAGGACGAAAGTTATGCAGTATAGGAGCTTTCTGCTTAACTTTCGTCCTGCATTAAGCTACTACCAGTCTTTGCCACTGTGAATTATGCTCCTTTTTGCTGGTCGCATTAGAGGGGTTTTACTTGCTCTGTTTTGTTTATGAAATACAATGTACTTCACAGTAGAACACGTCTCTGCAAAACGGTAAAACAGATGTCTAGTCATTGGTCGGTAAGCCACTCAGAGTGGCCTATACTCTGTCCGCAAAGGCTTGAAAATAGGATTATATGAGGGAAAAGAATTAGGAAACGATTGTCCAAGTGACAAACAGCTTAGATCCTTATCAGTCTCACCCAGATCCAAGCTGTTTGCAAATGTGACCAAGTCGCAGTTGGCATCATACCGGTAAACCCTTATATGTATTATAACAAGCAATAAAATATGATCAAACTAAACCCCTTCCCTGTTCAATATCCACGTAAGAAATTACGACATTACCGGTATATGAATCGTCATTAGCTGAAGTTGTGTAATGTAAACTTTCCCAGGACATTGTTTTGCTTTGACAACAAACTGTAGAATCAGATATACAGTAGAACCCCTCTAGTACGACCACTTAATGAATAAACATGGGTGTCTTTATAAGCAAGTGGTTGCTAAATGCAAGACAAAAGTATTATTTTTGTCTGCATTAACCTATCACCTGTCTCTACAAACCAGAATTATACCTCTTTTAGGTGGTCGAATTAGCGGGGGTTTACTGTATATCATGTCAAAAGCAATCAGAGCAGATTATGATCAGACGGCTCCTATAGGAGCCGTTTGATCTGGGTCTACTCTGTTTGCATTTGCTTGAAAACGAGTTTTATGTGAAATAAAATTATATCAGATCTGGTCATTGTCTATACAGCGTTAGATCTGGTCATTGTCTATACAGCGTTAGATCTGGTCATTGTCTATACAGCGTTAGATCTGGTCATTGTCTATACAGCGTTAGATCTGGTCATTGTCTATACAACGTTAGATCTGGTCATTGTCTATACAGCGTTAGATCTGGTCATTGTCTATACAGCGTCCGACCGTTGCTGAACCGTTTACTTCACGAATATGCATGTAAGAAATAATGACATCATGAATATGCATGTAAGAAATGATGATATCATGAATATCATTTAGATTAGTTATTAAAATTGCACATGGGCGCTGATATGTTTGGCCATGGCAGAACTTTTCGAATCAGACCTATATAATTTCAAAAGCAAACAGGGCATATCGTAATCAAACGGCTCCTATAGGAGCCGTCTGATCTGGGTCGACTCTATTTGTAAAGGTGTAAAAACGTGAATTTATGGAGTGAAGGATTAATCAGCATTCCTAGACTTACATGTATTTTTTACACTAATCAATGGATATAAAGAGACTAGTTTTAGTTTAAAGGTGATAAAATCTTAGCATCTAGACCTATATATAACATTCTGAGCGTAAAGAATCTTGTTTTAGGTCTATTTACAAAATATTATGTAAAACATTCTACATCTAAATAATCTAATCTAGGTCAATATCTAACATTCTAATCTAAAGAATATAGATCTAGATCTACACGTCGTGCTGAACCGTCGACTTGAATTTAAATTAAGAATTCTGCTCCGATACCCTTTCACTGTGTCATTGCTAAAACATGCTGATACAGTTAAATCTCGATTATTCGAACACTAAAATACGTATCATTATCGATCCTGAGACAGGTGGCAGCTTAATGCAGGGTGAAAGTCATACAGAAAGCTCCTAGAGGAGCTTTCTGTATGACTTTCACCATGCATTAAGCAGCTATGCATCTGCCTAAAAGGATCTAAATTCAGCTATACTAAAATTCGAATAATCGAGGTTTTACTGCATGTAGATTTGAATTTGAATTAAAATTTCTTCGCCGATATTCTTTACATGTGTAGTATATTCATGAATCATGGGTCTAGACATCGGAAGTTTGTAAAGGTTACTTAATAAACATAAACGTACACTTGCAGTAGGCTCATACAGGAGACCTACATGTATCATAATAGCCCAAAGCCAAATACAGTTGAACATCGATATCTCGAACTAGGATAACTCGAGGTTATTCTTCCAAAATAAACTATACAGAATTGTTTTAAAATGAAATGAAAACGCATATCTAGAAACACAAATGACAGCTTATACAGGTCGAAAGTAGGAGCTTTGAGCATTACTTTAAACCTGCATTAAGCTGTGAACTTGGAAATTGTTCACATTAGAAAACGGATGATTCAAACTACTGTTATCTCAAAGTAATACAGTAAGACCTCGATTATTCGAATTTTCGGTATAGAAGAATTTAGACCCTTTTAGGCAGGTGGCTGCTTAATGCATGGTGAAAGTCATGCAGAAAGCTCCTAGAGGAGCTTTCTGCATGACTTTCATCCTGCATTAAGCTGCCACCTGTCTTAAAGATCGATAATAATACGTATTTTAGTGTTCGAATAATCGAGGTTCGATGTATAGAGGTTCAACTGTATATTCAACAACGGAGCTTTCTGCAAGACTTTTACCCTGTATTAAGCAGGCACCTGCCTAAAAGTATCTGAATTCTTCTCTACGTGTAATAGAATTCCGGTTAAGATGGGTTTTTACTATAGTTTATATATACTACTCAATATTTGATAAGGATCACTTTTTAAAGTTAATGTAATTTGAAGTGTTTGTGATTACACACGAAGAGGCTTGTATTTTCTTATTTTAGTGTGTGTATTCTGCATAAACAATAACCTGTCTTGCCGGTTCTGTCTATACATGCTTGCCAATTTGCACGGGAAAAGCAATGAAAAAGTGGGATGCACCTTGACATGTGCTTTGTGTACATGCTTCAGATGTACACTTGTAGCTCAATCGTTCATCTTCAAAGTTGTTTGAAATAGCTAATTATCGTGTAAGACAACGTCTTAGCGTGGAAGAAATTAACAGAGGGTTGTGATTCTGGAAGCAGGGGCGTCACAACGTCACGTGGCACGTCAACTTGGCGTTTCACAGAGCGTTGTAGCGAGGATGTGGAACCGCTTCCAAATGCATGGTGATGTTATCCACAGACACGGAGGAGGTCGTCAGAGGGCTACTACACAGGCAGAAGACCGTTCTAGTGTGGTACAAGCCCGACATCATCGTTTTATGAACACAACGCCCCCCCCCCCCCCCAGAATGACTTCCAGAATGCAACAGGGGTTCGGGTTTCAACTCAAACCATTCGAAACAGACTGCATGGTGTTGACATGAGGGCTAGACGACCTGCAATTCGTATTCCAATGATGCACAACCACATCCAGGCACGTCTCCAATGGACCCAGGTCACGTAACATGGACTTTGAACGACTGGACATCGGTACCTTTCACAAACGAGTGCAGATTCTGTGTTGACATTACAAATAGGCGTGCCCGGGTGAGGAGAACAACCAGTGAGCGTTTTGCACCGGTATGCATCACAAACCATGATCGTTATGGTGGGGGCTCAGTAATGGTTTGGGCAGGGGTCAGCATGCAGGGGAAGACCGATCTGCATATCATTGAAAACGGCACTCTGACAGCATAGAGATACGTCAGAGAGGTCTTGGATGTATACGTTCGTCCATATGCTGGTGCAGTAGGCCCATATTTCGTTTTAATGGACGACAATGCCAGACCTCACAGAGCCAGTGTGACCAATGAGTACCTCCAAGCTGAAACAATCGTCAGGATGGACTGGCCTGCGAGGTCTACAGACCTCAACCTCATAGAGCATGTCTGGGACATGCTGCAGATTGCAATATATGCACGCCCTGTTAAGCCTACCACCATCCAGGAGCTACGACAATCCCTCCTTGGGGAGTGGGTTCGACTCCCACAAGGCAGCATTCGCAGGCTTACCAGTAGCATGTGAAGACGATGCCAGGCAGTAATCAACGTCAATGGGCACCACACACCATATTGAAAAGATCCTTTCATTTTTGGCTAGCTTTTAAAATCATTTCACTTCTGACACGAATGCACTAAAACCTTAAAACGTCACCCCTATCTAGTGTCACACTTCAGTGATAAATCAATAATTAAAAATAAAATAAAAAACACACATTAAAATGTCAAAAATTGCAAATAATAATTAAAAATCAAGAAAACAAATAATACCCTATGAAATACATACCATCTATTAAGTGATCCCTATCAAAGTTTGAGTAGTATATACATTTTGTATATTCAATGTGAGGCAGATGACGTTTTCAGCAGAAAACAGTTTAGCGCTTAAAAAATTGACTATTAACCCTTCGCTTGCTGAATTTTAAAACCCGTTTCTCCTTCTTCATCCATGTCCTGTTGTATAATTACATATATCTTCACTGTGTACAAGTATTTCTCTGTGCAATCACTGCTGTGCAGTGCACTGGTTGCACAATCAACTTGTAAATAGTGCAGACCCTGATGAGACAGCTCCTGCAGGAGCTGTCTCATCTGGGTCTTCACTATTTACTGGTACGTATATTGACGTGAATAGCAAGCGAAGGGTTAAGGGTTAATCGCGTTACCATATTGCAAACAGTAAACTCTGGAGTAAGCTCGCGATAATTCGAAAATTGTAGAAACAAACGAGACCATTTTAGGCACATGGCTGCTTAATGCAGGATGAAGTTTATACAGAAAGCTCACATAGGACCTGTTTGCATGACTTTCATGCTGCATTAAGCTCCCACCCGTCTTGAAGATCGATACTTGTTTGAATGTTCGAATAATCGAGTTTTTACTGTATGAACGGTTTTGTAAGACCATTAATCATTCAGACCATTAATCATTCAGACCATTAATCCATTCCCTCATATTGACGACTTTTGACGACTCTGTAAAAGTCACTTTGTGAAACCATTGTGATAAATAGAGCATTTGCTCCTATAGGTGCAAATGCTCTTTTTATCACAATGGTTTCAATTTACAAAATTCTAAAATTTTCCTTTTCTCTAGTTAATGTTCCATTACGGTAGATTTATTCAAAGAGGTTGTATCTAAAAATAGCCTACGAGGGAATGGGTTAATCATTAAAAATATGTCGGCTCATCTTTGAATCAGGTGAAATTTCAACTACCTTCGATTCAATCAAGCTTTTGAGAAACGGTCAAATGAGTGTCAAACAGCTTGGATCCTGATAAGACGCCGAGTTACTCGGCGTCTTATCTGGATCCGAAATGTTTGCAAATGCGAGTCAGGATCGGTAATAGCCGGAGAAGTGTTAAAAAGTAGATATCACAGATGTAAAGAGAAATACATTTTAATGTCAGTACGAGAAGATATATGTCTACCAAGCAATTAATTTTATTGCTGATATAAATTTTATGATTTCAGTCATTTTCGGTCGATTATTTAGAAAATAGCGAAGTACTGTTAAGTCAACGCATACACTGTGTCATATGCAAACAGTGTAGATCCAGATCAGAGGGCTCCTAGTAGAGTCTTCTGACCAGGGTCTACACTGGTTGTCATTCCTAATTATCTAGCAAGTTTAAACCTTTCATACTGAGCGGGTTCTATAGTTAATCACTGATTCTATTCTATTCTGAAACATTTCAGTGTTGAAAGGATTAAACCTTTACTTCATACAAACGCGTTTTCATGCATTTGCAAACAGACTAGATCCAGATCAGACGGCTCCTATAGGAGCCGACTGATCAGGATCTGCTCTGTTTGTTTATTATATTATAATAGATTCGATTCTACAGCTTCTATCACTACCAATATATCATGTCCACAAATGCCATTATAAAAATAATCTAATCATTGCTCGTAATGTCATTATTTCTTACATGACTATAGGAGCAAATGCTCTATTTATCACAATGGTTTCAAATTACAAAATTCTAAAAAATCCTTTTCTCTAGTTAATGCTCGTTTTCAGTAGATTTATTCAAAGAGGTTGTATCTAAAAATAGCCTATGAGGTAATGGGTTAACTAATCGCATTACAAATATTGAATTTAAATTCAAGTCTGTGCATCCGGCGGATGTCTTCGTTGCTCGCTAACACGAACAACCAAACAAGTATCACTATCAGTCCTCAAGACCGAAAGCTGCTTACTACGGCTACAAGATGAAAGTCGTGCAGAAAGCTCTGTATGAGCACATTTGTCTCGCAGCACATTTGTCTCACGAGGTGTGACCGATGTGCTCGTAAACATTCATATTTGCGACAAATTGGAAATGAGACAGATGTGCTCGACACACAGCAGGAAGGACACTCGAAGCACATTTGTCTCACATTTCATCATATCCTACTAAATTTCTACTTAAAAGAAAAACTGTTCCTTCTTAGTATATTGTAATTGTCCGAAAAGGCGGATATAGAAATTAGCTGTCTGAAATTACACCCTGAAAATTATCTGCATGAACAGACCTACTTAGAGATGTAAATTTATAAATCACTTAATCGAATAGAGTCTTCACTTGAAGTCTACACGATTAAGAAACTGCTGTCAGTCGCTACCTCTCCTTCATATTCGGTTATTATCATGCTAGTTTTATAAAATAGTACCAATTCTTCATTTATTTATTCTTTTATATTAGTAATCAATCTGAAAAATGTACGTCGCCGATATGAATGAGGGGTACTTGAAAGTTCTTGTTCTTTCAGTCCCCCAGAAGGAAATTTACTGTATTTACCTTGTGTAGGCTGAATAAATAATAATAATAATAATAATTATTATTATTATACCACATTTATATAGTGC
This sequence comes from Azorinus chamasolen, assembly GCA_963576725.1. Taxonomy (NCBI): domain Eukaryota; kingdom Metazoa; phylum Mollusca; class Bivalvia; order Cardiida; family Solecurtidae; genus Azorinus; species Azorinus chamasolen. The sequence continues at coordinate 64,485,920 of OY755240.1, read as the reverse complement.
TCTTTTCACACAGGATATGTGCGTTCAAAAGCGCTTCACATGGAAGAAATAACTAACCGGAACGAACCGCATTATTAACTATCCGGGCAATGAAAGATATACAATAGAGATATAATATAATTATATGAAATCACTTGCCCGAAGGAACACAATGATTGTCCATCCGGTCAATGAAAGATGTTCAATAGATATACAATAAATATGAAATCACTAACCGGAAGGAACCGCATGATTGTACAATAAAATTAGATTGGTAATTTGTTTGTTTAAACCCCTTGAGCCTTTGATTGACGCATGCGCATGGGCGATAGACACAGTAAAAACACTGTTACTACATTCCTCCCCTCTTTAATTAGGAGGAGGAAATGGGTGAATGAAATAATCTGGTTCCCCGATTCCCCGATAAGCCAAAACGGTGAACTCAGGTTAACTTAAATGGAATCCCTGACGCCAGTCATGGCCGAGTCGCAATGCGAACAAGACGACCGGTATACCAATATTGGGGATGCTCTGTTAGATAACAGAACTCCCTTGGCATTGGATAGGGCAACCCTTACGGACACCACACCCGCGCGATATAGCAAGGGGGTTCCTATGAGAAAACAATAATAAGCCCTACCCAAATACCACTCGAGCCATTATATACACTAAATAGAGAAAGTATAATTACGGAATGGTGCATACAGTAACCCAAGTAAATGAACACCCTACAGTGACCATAGGAGTTCAGTGCTAACAATGGCAATATCTGAAAACGATAACGCCTCATCACAATCCAAAGTTGGTCGGAAAGACCACTCACAACCAGAAAATTGGGATCAAAGTCCCACTGTAACATAACAATAGTCGAGCACAGGGAATGAAATTCTCCCTGTTTTGAACATGTGACATGGTAATCTCACGAATTGCAAGCCCCAACCCTGGATTTGATTGAATTAAGTCAATTTATCACAAAAATAATCAGCAACACAGTGCCGTAACCTGCGACAGGTACTGAAGACGTGGCTTAGATATACAGTAGATATGAAAACACAAACCGAGAGGAACCGTATGCTTGTCTATCTGGTCAATGAGAGATACTGCAACATGTCGTTTCCTAAACTTTCCTAGTAATAAATGTTGAAAAAATGCGTTTTCAGGCACCTTTTGAAACATGCCAGTGACCTTGCCTCCTTAATGCCTGACGGTAGAGCATTCCAAAGTTTTGGAGCTGCATGTATGAAACTTCTCTCACCGTATTTTACCATGTACAACATTTTGGAACAACCAACGACAATGATCTACTTGCTGACCTTAACTCTCTGCGCAGCCTGTACACGTCAAGCATGTACTTGGGAGATTCATTGTGCATGGCTTTATACTTAAGAGTCAGAATTTTGAATTCAATCCGATGTTGTACCGGAAGCCAGTGAAGTTCCTTCAAAACCGGCGTGATATGATTATATCGAGGAGTTCTGGTTATGATGCGGGATGCTGTGTTTTGCACTCTTTGAATTTTTTGCATTGAGTTGTTTGAAATTCCATGCAGCAGTTAATTACAGTAGTCTATTTTTGATGTAACAAGAGAGTTTACCAAAGTCTTGGTAGCATCAGGTGAGAGGTACATTCTTATATGGCCTATTTGTCGGAGCTGTGCATAACTAGACCTACACACAGATTGACATGTGAGGTCATATCCATTATAAATAATAATAATAATCTTTTCAGTTACTCCACATAAAAATGTCAATATTTCTGAGGCTTGGATAATTATCTTTAATAGGATCGATCCTTCAGCGGTTAGGGACACGTGTTTTTTTTTTTCGAAGTCAGCGACCTTAACCACTCGGACACGGGGCAACTATATGCTCTAAGGAAAACAATGAGTAGACCTTCCCACATGTATTTTGTTTCCATCAGAAATATTAAAAACCGCCAATTTCCGAGAATGGCTGCTTTCAGATCCGCCATTGAAAAAGCGCTTACAGCGTGCATGACTTCCCAAAAGAATCGGGTAATGCCATAATTATGGAATATCGGGCCTTGCAGAATCGGGCGAGACGCGACATTCCGACGAGATGCGAAGCGGGGTACGATATTGTAACACGAGATCTCGCAATGTCGCAGTATCCCATACCACGAGTTTCGCGTTAGAATATCGTGCCTCGCTTCATATTTTGCCGGAAACTCGCTTTTCATGTCTCTCGGTAAAATATCGCGCATCGTTTGTGTCTGCGCTTCTCGCACGAGATTTGAAGCGAGACGCTTGATTCCGGCGAGATGCGAAGCGAGTCACGATAGTGTATCGTTCAAATATCGCCCGATTCTCGCCTATCGCAGTAGATGTTCAAACTTAATACCGTGCCACACTTTGTGTCACGAGAATCGGGCGATATTTGAGCGATATAACATTGTGCCTCTCTTCGTGTCTCGTCCGATTCTCGCGACACAAAGCGAGGTACGATTTTAGCGTGTTGCGTCTACCGGTGTACCTTTATTTTAACACGGTGAAACCGTTTTCTATTTAGGTTTTTTGTGTAAACATGGCTGCCAATGATACATGCATATGCATTGAAAATTACTTTAACACCATCTAATCGATTAATGTTGAACAGCACCGAATTGCGTACTGCAGAATAGGGCGATATTTGAACGACATAGTAGCGTGCCTAGCTTCGTGTCTCGCCCGATTCTCGCTTCGTGTCTCGAGGTTTGAACATCTACTGCGACACACGAGAATCGGGCGATATTTGAACGATACAATATCGTGTCTTACTTTGCATCTCATCGGAGTCTCATGTCTCGCTTCACATCTCGTGCCTCGACGAGAAATCGGCGAGGCACGATATTTTACCGCGAATAACGAAGGGAGACGCGAGATTCCATCGAAAAACGAAGCGAGACACGATATTCTACCGCAAAAGCTCATGGTGTTGGATCCCATGGTATGGGGCAGTGCGAGATCTAGTGTTACAATATCATGTCTCGCGTCGCGTCTCGTCGTAATATCGGGTCTCGCCCGATTCGCGTGTCTGACCCTAGTGATGCGAGGCACGATATTACATATGACACTAACGGGATTCCGTATGTTTCAGTGTACACCTTAAGGTTCAGCCATTCAATATATAATTACACTTCGATTGTAAAACGGCGAACCTCGATTCTAAGATTCTTTCTGGCATGGAAAATTTTCTGACAAATGTGCTTGTTTTTCATAAAAAAAAAAGACGTGAGACAAATGTGCTTTCTTGTCCCTTAAAAACTTGATCGGAGCACATTTGCCACACAAATGTGTTTTTTTGTTAGACATTTGAGATCGCATTTGTCTCATGTGAGACAAATGCGACCGCATCCCTCTTACATAAGACAAATGTGCTCCGCGACAAATGTGCTCCTACAAAACTTCCCCTGTGAACATTCTACATGACTTTCACATTGTACTAACCAATTTCCTCCTACTGACGCCCCTGTAGAAGTCATTTTTAAACTATTGTGATAAATACATGTAGAACATTTGCTCATATGGAGCAAATGCTCCATTTTTATCACATTGGTTTCAAAAGTATACAATTCTAAAATTTTCCCATTTTTTAGTAAATGCTGCTTTTCGTAGATTTATTCAAAGAGGTTGGATCTAAAATAGCATAGGAGGGAATGGGTTAAGCAGTGACCTGTCTGAACAGTTACGCGAGGCGTAACTTTAATATACTGTTAACCCATTCCCTCATACTGACACCTTTTGATGGCCTTTTAAATGTCACTTTTAGAAATCATTGTGATAAATAAAGCAGTTGCTCTATAGGAGCAAATGCTCTATATATCAAAATGGTTTCGAAACTACGCAACTCTATTTTTCTTTTCTTTAGTTACTGCTCCTTTTCGGTAAGTTTATTCAAAGAGGTTGGGTCTAAAACTAACTTTTCCCGGGAAAATGAGCTAAATCTCGTTAAGGTGCAGAACTACACTACAAGCATGGAACTTATCATTTTCTTAATTTTGTATTAATGACTAGCCAATATGCAAGTTCCGTACTACATGTATCTCAGATAAGAAGAGCAACTCATTTAAGTGTGTTTGTTTTTACATCTCATTAATATTCATAAATATGGCATTGATATTCATGTGAACAAATTAAACACGTACACAAAGTAATGCTCCTCTGTTCTTGTCTTTGTTTGGTACAATACATGTATTTGGTATTTTACATAAAATAAATCATAGAAAAGATAGTACACTCGACACAATACTAAATGCAATGCTCATATAAAATTGCTAATTCATTTACGTACGTTATAAGCAAAATAGCTTTAATGTACATGTTTTATATACAGTGCTCCCTCCCTACAACGACCCTCTCAATAACGATTCCCTCCTTACAACAACGCGTGTCACTGTTTCCGAAACAACAAGGCTCCAGACACAACTTTTTTCCATCTTATTTTCTTTATACCTCCATCAAACCCTATGTTGTGACCACTCTTTAGAATCGTCACTTTGTGACGATTCTAAAGAGTGGTCACAACATAGGGTTTGATTGAGGCATAACGGTTTTAGTTCTCGAAATGCACATTATCTGGGGATCTGCAAACAAGCATGTTTGATTTTCCCTCCCTATAACAACTCCCTCTGAACAACACATACAATCTTCGTATCCCAAAGGGTGTCGTTGTAGAGAGGGAACACTGTACATATTACCTGTAACAAGGATGTTTTTATTTGTATAATCAGATGAAAACGTGTAAACCAGAATTCCATAATTGTTGTGTATTATTGTATTATAATAGGCATCTACGACTAAACAACAATCTATTGTTTTTTAAAACTTACCCCATCTTTTTACTTCTTCATTAATATTCATAAGAATACATTATGAGTATTAATAAAACTACATATTATATTTAAACTATATGTCTCTGCTTTACTTTTGTTCTTATTTTGTCCTTCTAATGCCTCCGAAATCAATGTTAAGACGCATTTTCTTAACCAAGGTAGGTTCGAAAAATGCCTGGGTTACCATGGAAACCGTTAAATAAAACTTAGCTGGGACAAAAAAAATCTTGGTTGGTTGGGGAAGGGGGGTCTGAGGACTCCAACAAATAATTTGGTACCAATAAAAAAAGGATTGGAAGGGGGGGGGGGGGGTTTACGGTAACCATGATTAAGACACAGTCTAATAAGGAAGGGCATATCAGGGACACATTGGTGGAAAATAATAAAAATCAGGTCGATATGTTTTTGTACTGCGTATGTTTATTCCAAATTTCAAAACCTACTGAATATTCATGTACAAAAAAGTTATAATGGAATATGGAAGGTGGACCATTGTAGCCATTTTAGAAAGTAAAATAACAGATCTATCAAATTGCATTAACAAATAGAGCAGACCTACTATAGGAGCCGTCTGATCTGGGTCTACTCCGTTTGCAAACGCATGAAAACACGTTTATATACATGTATGAGGAAAATGGTTACAGAAAGCTTGAAGATTTGTAATTTGTAAATGCGAATGCCATGTATATTGATTCTTTTTTATCTTACTTTTATTGATACATTTGTAAAGCCATGGCTTAAACTCTTTATTCCATGAATTAAGCATGTAAGAAATAAATATTGGTCTACTATGTTTGCAAAGGCATAGAAAGGCATATGTATAGAGTATAGGGTTAATATTTAATAGATAGTGTATAAATGTATAATTGCATTTGTCATTCTAAGCTTTTTAAATGCACATGCTAGCGTAATATTAGTTTTCAATTAGCAATCCCTAACCCTTAATCCTTTGACCCATTCCCTCATATTGACGCCTTTTAACGCCTCTGTAAAAGTCATTTGTTGAAACCCTTGTGATAAATATAGCATTTGCTCCATTGAAAACTACACAATTCTGAAATTTTCCTTTTCTCTAGTAAATGCTCCCTTTCGGTAGATTTATTCAAAGAATTTGAGTCTAAAAATAGCCTATGAGGTAATGGACTAAGCGCCTAATCACGCCTTTGAAAACTGTAGAACCAGATCAGGCGGCTCCTGTAGGGCCTGCTTATGGGATTATTACAAACATGGCCGTACGGTTTTTACCGATACCCAAACAAACTATTGTACGTATATACAGTTGAAATTCGATATATCGAACACGGATTACTCGAACTTCGGTATAACTCGAACTAAAGTTCGGTCCTTCCAAAACTTGCAATACGGAATTGCTCTTAAATGTATCACTACGGATATCTAGAAACACGTGTGACAGCTTAATGCAGGTGTAAAGTGATGTTGAAAGCTCCTGCAGGAGCTTTCAGCATCACTTCACACGTGTATTGAGCTATCAACTCGAGAAATTGTCCAGATTAGAAATCCCATAACTCGAACTTGTGTTGTCTCGAACTAATTTGTATAGTCCCTTGGATTTCGAGGTATCGGAAGTTCAGCTGTATTTGCCATTTTTAAAGCCTGCTGATAAATATGCACGGTGTCATTATTTCTTATTCATGAATATTCAACAGGGGCATGCTTAATTGACAATTTGTGTGCTGCACTAGTTTATTTCAGCTTTTTTTACTGTGCAAATGATGTTTTCCTCTCTCATATAGTTCTTATTAGACTTACAAATGTTTACAGTAAAACCCCTCTACGCCGGAATTCTAGTAGAGAAAACGTCAGATACTTTTAGGCAGGTGGCTACTTATTAATGCAGTGTGAAAGTCATGCAGAAAGCTCCTCTAGAAGCTTTCTGCATGACTTTCTCCCTGCATTAAACTGCTACCTTTCTACAAGACCGATATTTATACTGAATTTAGCATCCGGTTTAGAGAGGTTCTGCTGTAATACTAAGAAGCAATAAATGCATTTCGAAGCATAAAATGGACAAATGAAACATAGAATTTAAACATGTAGATCTATAACAGAATTTACAAGTCTCGTAACCCGGTGTGAAATAAAACGTTCGCTCAAATTTGGACCTGGTGCAAGTGCACTGCGTCTGATTCGATCAAGCTTTGGAGAAATTATGACACAAGATTTTGAAAAAACTAATGACTTACAGGGGTGCAGTTAGCGATATGCGCTTAATCACGTGCGTAATATCAATCTGGAAGGTGAAAAGATCGACTTTGATAAACGTGCTCTCTTGTCATGTCAGCTTCAGCCCATTCCCTCACACTGACGACTTTGTCGACTCTGAAAAAGCCACCCTTTGAAACCATTGTGATTAACCCTTCTCTTGCTGAATTTTAAAATACATTTCTCCTTCTTTACCCATGCCCTGTTGTATATTTACATATAGCTTCACTGTGTACAAGTATTTCGCTGTGCAATCACTGCCGTGGAGTGCACTGGTTGCACAATCAACTTGTAAATAGTGCAGACCCTGATGAGACAGCTCCTGCAGGAGCTGTCTCATCTGGGTATTCACTATTTACAGGTAGGTATATTGACGTGAATAGCAAGCGAAGGGTTAATAAATAATTTGCCCCTATTGGAGCAAATGCTCTATTTATCACAAATGTTTCAGAAGTACACAATTCTAACTTTTCCCTTGTAGGGAGCATGCAACCGGACCCCTATAACCACGGTGCATACATAACACATGGATTCAGCTACGCTCCTGACTAAGTATCAAGCAACTTGATGCATGTGGATCCAAGTCTTTGAAAATCCGTCTCAAGTGGCGGAAAGTGAGATAATATTGCAGCATTCAATGTATGAAATACAATCGGGCTCTCAACCGAGACCGGTGCAAGCACAGGGGGCCATTTCGTGGGTCTACATGGTCTAAAAAGTCAAAATAATTGATTGGGTCGATTTAGTGTTATATTATATACCCCCCGTAAAACGGCCATAATCGCGATGCCTCGGGATAAAACGATTGTGCAATCAATATATATGACAAAAAGCTATCGTTTACCTCTCAAACTATCTGCAGACACCGATGCAGATCCGAAATGCAGGCGAATTTTCGTGCAATTAGCAGATTTAAATCTCTGTCAGGCTACTACGAGTCACGTGACCCGCTTCCTTTACAATAACAACATCCGCGTGTCTGTTACCTTGCTTACCCAATCAGCATTAGTAAGAACGCAGGGCACCATCCCTATGTCAATCAAGTGCCCTGTTACCGGCCAACTAGAAACTAGGTCAAGTTGTGGCGACTTCTCGTCCGAGTAAGAAAAATCAGCGTATTTTGTAGGAATTTTACGTCGGCACTGGCTACGGCTTAGTCGGAATGTATCAAAAGTTATATTATTTGAATAGTACAAGGTCCCAGCTTCACGTTCGTACCAAACATTAGTGGGTCTTTTATCTTGATAGCCCAAAACCGGGCCTTATTTCGAATCGGTCGTGAAATCTGCGAATGGGTAGTTAGACCCCTTGTATATAATATAACACTAAATCGACCCAATCAATTATTTTGACTTTTTAGACCATGTAGACCCACGAAATGTCCCCCTGTGGGTGCAAGTTTATTTTTACTGTGTACAAAGTAGACAGCACGTATTGCTGATGCAGGGGAAAGAAATGCGCAGATAATTCTGAGATCCAAGGTTCTCAACTAAGAACACAGTTTCTTGGCTGAGAACTTAAGGTTCTCAGTGGAAACCTAGGGTGTTAGTCGAGATCATAGTTGTTTTTTCTCGGAATCTAAGTGCAGCGTAGCTTTTGCACCTAGGTTCCGGTCTAAATACCTATACGGTAAAATCCTTCTTAACCGGTCTTTTAAGCTTGTGGCTGCTTAATGCAGGGTAAATGTCACGCAGAAAGCTCATATAAGGGCTTTCTGCATTACAATCACCCTGCGTTAAGCATCCGCCTGCTCCAAAAACCGATATTTATATCAAATTTAACGTCCGTTTAGAGAGGTTTTTACTGAATATGTAGAACAAAGACCTATTAGTTTAAACATATTTTATTTCCATATTATAGGAAATTGGACCGGGTAACAAGTTCTTACGACATTAGAAGACATGTTGAACTCCTGCTACACCATTGTCTCAAACCCTCATAGATGAACAACATGGACGTGGAAATTAGGTTGTAATATTGTAGGACATAAGTACATCCTTTTGGTGTCTCCTTCAATATCTTCTGTAAAACGTTAGTGGTGTGTCACACTATTACTCGACGTACAGAGGTCCAGATAAGATGCGTAAATTAAAACATTTTCAGTAACTTCTCCACCACACCCTATGCTGTGACCAGTCTTTCGAATCTTCTCGAAGAGACGATTCTAAACAGTGATCACAACATAGGGTTTTGTGGAGAAATGACGATTTTAGTACTTAAGTTCGCACCTTTATCTGCTGCTCTTCTCGGCGTCTCCCCTGGATCCAAATTGTTTGCAAATATAACCACGGATTATAAGTCCCGTGAATAGCTTTAAGTGCTGCGACTTCGGCAGTGAAACAGTTATCCATGTGTGTTGAACTCCTCTGAAACCTTCGATCGGATTTGTTTCAAACTTTCACAAATTAACAACATTGATGTGAAGATATCCGTAAATAAGGGAATTCCAAATTTAGTCAGCTCTTGCAGAATTATGATACAGATGAGAGAGAGAGAGAGAGAGAGAGAGAGAGAGAGAGAGAGAGAGAGAGAGAGAGAGAGAGAGAGAGAGAGAGAGAGGTGTAAATGCGTGAGCGAGTTTGATTTGGTTTTTATCTGGTTTTACGTCGCTTCAACAGTATTTCAGTCATATCACGATGTCCAGCTAATTACAGGTGGAGGAAGACCCCAGAGGTTCTTCTGTCCACGGAACAAATTGCATTGTTTCATGCGCAGAAGAACATCCGAAAAAGAACCACCGACCTACCACAAGCTAGCTGAGAAAGCAAGCCATAACAACACCCAGTGATTATCAATTCATACAGAATGGGTAATAAATAAAAACAATCATGCGAAATGATATTTATTTTCCTAATGTTTGCTTTTATATGTAGGCCTATACATTCCACAAACGGAGCATCTCCATGACAGTGATTCACTACCAATTAGGAAGTACATACCGGTAAAAAAAATAGCCTTGAGATCTCCATAACATGACACTTAGTCATTACACATTAGGAAGTTTATAAAATAATATCGATGCCTTCGTAACATGAGTTTTACCGTTGGGGAAGTCCTCCGATCATGCATTAACCCATTACCTCATATACTTTTTTAGATAAAATCTCTTTGAATAAATCTACCAAAAGGAGTATTAACTAGAGATTTTTTTTAAATTTGTAGTTTGAAACCACAGTGATAAATAGAGCATTTGCTACTATAGGAGCAAATGCTCTATTTATCACAATGATTTCACAAAGTAACTTTTACAGATTCGTCAAAAGTCAATATGAGGGAAGGGGTTAAACCACAGCTATAAAAGACCGAATATACATTGTAGTACATAGATTAACAGGAAAAGAAGAAGAAAGAAAAATGAAATAAATGTGTAATGATAACATTTTCAAGTACAGTAAAACCTTTCTAAACCAGAATTTTAGTAGAAAAAATAGACATTTTAGGAAGGTGACTTCTTAATGCAGGATGAAAATCCTAGAGGAGCTCTTTGCATGACTTTCACCCTGTCGCCTGTCTCCAAGACCGATATTTATGCTAAATTTGACACCCGGTTTAGAGGGGTTTTACTGTATATAATAGGATTGGACATTTAACCCCTTTCTCCATAAATACGCCTTTTTATGCCTTTGCTAACAGAGTAGATATAGACACAAAACAGACGGGTCCTGTAGAAGCTGATTAGGTTCTGTTCTGTTCTGTTTGCTTATAGTATAATATAGATATGATTCTACAGTTTCTGTCATGTGCCAAAATTCCCTGTGTTCATGTGCCATTATTAAAAATAATCTAATTAGTATTCATGACGTCATGTATTTCTTACATGGATACTCACAGATTTAACCCATTCCCTCATATTGACGACTTTTGACGACTCTGTAAAAGTTACTTTGTGAAACCATTGTGATAAATAGAGCATTTGCTCCTATAGGAGCAAATGCTCTATTTATCACAATGATTTCAAACAACAAAATTCTAAAAGTTTCCTTTTCTCTAGTTTATGCTCCTTTTCGGTAGATTTATTCAAAGAGGTTGTATCTAAAATAGCCTATGGGGTAATGAGTTAAGGGTTAAGTAATTGAATTGGACATTTAGTATTGGGTTGGATTTGGGTTCATCGTCCTAACGACACCATGTCGGATACAACACATTGCACGCATGTACATTTAGAGTAACTTTCCAGTTTCAATCACATGTGGGAGGTGAATGGCCTAGGGAATAATTTTCGGACAAGTCAACAAACCAAAAGCATACAGGTAATGACCGGGATAAACCAAGGGTCTTTGAATTGACAGCCCGGGGTCCGTCTATATCGTCACACCTGCTGACCCGTTGACAGCAGTCGCACAATAAAAGCTCTGTACATATCATCATACTTGCTTTGAATACATATTTGCATATACCATTCAGCAAGGCTACCCCTGTTGATTCGGGGTAAATAATAAACAGGTACCCAATTACGGCTTCTTAGTCATATTATCAAATATTCACAAATATAGTTGACCTAGTATCCATGCCATATTCGATAAACAGACAGGTAACTCTGAACATTCATTGAGTATTGTCCTTTATTTCTTAGAACTATACAAGACAAGAGCGTAGCTGAATCCAAATGCAATGTACGTACCGTGGCTATAGGGGTCCAAGCGCATGCTCCCCAGAGAGCATTTTATTTTTATGCATTTTAGAATTTTATAGCTTTTGAAACCATTGTGGTAAATAGAGCAAGTACTCTATTTATCATAATGGTTTCAAATGGTGACTTTTGCAGAGGCGTTAAAAGGCGTCATTATGAGGGAATGGATTAGATATTACATGAATAATAGACAGGGCAAGGGTTAAACAAAAGCAGGTGCTTATACATTTCAGCAATTCCTGTTTCCAGTTTGTTATAGACGTCCCTATTCGCAGTATTTCGGTCCATCTATTTACAGATTTGAGAAAGAACTTGATTTAAGGAAGAGCCTATGTGTTATTATGTGCATGATCTCTTTGGCTGATTTATGGTCCAGTTTGACATTCAGGTAGAACCACCGAGCTTCCGTAAGGCAACTGGATAGCTTCCTCTCATGGCGAGGTTTTGCAGATACTGGGACACGAATGCCGAAATAGGTTGAACACGTGTTGTTCGAACCCTTTCCCTGTTCTATATTTAGTCCAAATCAATACCTACTGATTATTCATGGACAAACTACAGTTGTACATCGATATCTCGGATCCGGATAACTCGAACTTCGGGATAACTCGAACTTAATTTCAGTCCTTCATAACTTACAATTACAGAATTGTTCTATAACGTATTTACGGAATATGTATTACTGAGCATATCTAGAAACACATGTGTCAGTTTAATGAAGGTCTAAAGTAATGCTGAAAGCTCCTTCAGGAGCTTCCAGCGTTGCTTTAGACCTGCAGGTTTAAGCTATGAACTTAAGAAATTGTCCAAATTAAAACTAGGATAACTGGAACCTCTGTTATCTCAACTAATTTGTATGGTCTCTTGACGATCGAGATATCAACGAGCATCTGTAGTTATAATGAAATATGGAAGTTGAAGCCGTTTTGGAAACTAAAGAAACAGAACTGTCAAATTCCATTAGCAAACAAAGCAGACTCTCGTCATATCGTTCCTATAGGAGCCGTCCGATCTGGGTCTACGTTGTTTGCAAATGCGTGAAATGGTGTTTATATGAGGGAAAGGGTTAAACAATATTTATTCAATTACAGTAAATTCTCTCTATAACGGCCACTAAATTGTGTTTATTAGTTGGTATTTAGGGCAAGTGGCTGCTTAAAGCAAGGTGAAAGTAAAACAGAACGCTGCTATAGAAGCGTTCTGTTTTACTTTCACCTTGCTTTTAGCAGCCACCTGCCTTTAACCCTTTCCCCAATCTAAACGTGTTTTCACGCATTTGCAAACAGAGAAGACCCAGATCAGATGACTCCTATAGGAGCTGTCTGATCAGGGTCTGCTATGTTTACTAATGGAATTTGAAAAATACGCTTCTTTAGTTTCTAAAATGGCTACACTGTTCCACTTTCCATATTTCATTTTAACTAGTTTGTCTATGGATATTCCATTGGTATTGAACTTTGGACTAAATATAGAACATGGAAAGGGTTAACACACAATACTTGATGTAATGTAGTGGCCGTTATAGAGAGGTTTTACTGTACTGAATTGGTGTTAACCCTTCGCTTGCTGAATTTTGAAACACATATCTCCTTCTTTACCCATGTCCTGTTGTATAATAACACATATCTCCACTGTGTACAAGTATTTCGCTGTGCAATCACTGCTGTGGAGTGCACTGGTTGCACAATCAACTTGTAAATAGTGCAGACCCTGATGAGACAGCTCCTGCAGGAGCTGTCTCATCTGGGTCTTCACTATTTACAGGTAGGTATATTGACGTGAATAGCAAGCGAAGGGTTAAACAGTGCCATTATGTCGACACCTTTATCCTATTACTCGTATAGAGGCTCCTGGTACATCCTTTAACCTTTTCAATTCCATGTTGAATATTCATATAAGAAGTAATACCATCATGAATATTTATAACTTGAAGTTTTATAATGTAAATATAACAAGAAACATGTATGCTTCGAAAGAAACTGTAGGATCAGATCTATATCATGTCAAAAGCAAACAGAGCAGACCCTGATCAGACGGCTCCTTTAGGAGGAGGAGGAGGAAGAGGAGGTCCTGCAAAGTTTTACATTGTAGTTGTTGTCCGCCGACAGAGTTACACACCACGACTTAGTGAAAACAGCCAAATGAGGGCATCCATACCCTAAGGACATTTTTTTCTCGTTTATAGATTTTACGATATTCATAATTTGTTTTGATTAGCTTTTAATTTTATGTACTTTTAACTTGATGAAACACTTTGAAGCAATTAATTGGAAGTGTTTAAGTAGGTATTTTATAGCGATAAAACGAGTAGATCATTGCCATTTTAACAGTTACAAATCGCATTGAAATCTGATTTCCAAACATTCGTCGATGAAAGTTTCATACATATTGAAGTTTTGCCTGATAGAGACATATTTAACGTATTTGCAAACAGGGTACACCCAGATCAAACGGCTCCTATAGGAGCCGTTTGATCTGGGTCTACTCTGTTTGCTTTTGAAATACATGTAAATATAGATCCGATTCTACAGTTTCTGTCTTGGCCAAAGTTCTAGAAGTTCATGTGCCATTATAAAAAAATAATCTAATTAATATTCATGCAGTCGTTATTTCTTACACGAACATTCATGCGATAAATGGTTCAGTCTTTTCCTTTTCTTGGTCACCATAGGTTTTCTGGTTATTGAAGGTCGCTAGTTACATGTAGTCGTAAGCTATCTGTGGATGGTGCTTGTAAGTTATGTGTGACTGGGGCTTGTAAGCTATGTGTGACTGGGGCTTGTAAGATATGTGTGATTGGGGCTTTTCTCCGCTTCTCATCTGGAGTCAAACTGTTGCACAAGTAATCACAATTTTGCCCGCTCTGTTTGCTACGGTAATCATCCAAGTCCCTGTAGCATAAACTATCCTAAATGTAAAACCGGTCAGATGTAACATCGTGTTTTAATATTAATAATAATGACCTGCCCAGGGGTACATTAACATTTGGACCTAACAGTAGGAGGGGGTTAGTAACATTTTAATCCCTAATACTGCTGAAAAACTCATGTCTGCCCTATTCATGATTTACTGGGTTTTTTTACTGTCTTCCGAATGGTTAATCCTTTGAGAAACTTTTGATCGAGTGTCAGGCAGTTTTCATACTGATGAGACGCCGAGTTACTGGAACCAAACTGTTTGTTAATGTCGTGTAACACGCGCTACGCACGTGATGATTAACCCATCGCTTGCTATTCACGTCAATATACCTACCTGTAAATAGTGAAGATCCAGATGAGACAGCTCCTGCAGGAGCTGTCTCATCAGGGTCTGCACTATTTAGAAGTTGATTGTGCAAAACAGTGCACTCCACAGCAGTGATTGCACAGCGAAATACTTGTACACAGTGAAGATATATGTAATTATACAACAGGACATGGGTAAAGAAGGAGAAATGTATTTTAAAATTCAGCAAGAGAATGGCTAAAAGCAACGTGGTTTGCTTAACCTTTAGCCTGCTGAGCAACATTCTGTTTGCAGAAAATGCCATAGATTTCAGTTGCCACTGTTCATTTATCCTGCATTTCTTTTCAACAGCACGGTCCAGGGTATCAAACAGTTTGGATCCTGATGAGACGCCGAGTTACTCGGCGTCTCATCTGGGTTCAAACTGTTTGCAAAGGTATTCACTCATCCGCACATAGCAGGCTTAAGGTTAATAAAACATTTGTATAGGATTAACCACAAGTTTCGCCCTGCTAAGTTTGCTTCAACTCTTTCCTACCTGATGATAGCTAGCTTCAGTATTACTCTTGAGGTCGTTCGACGCCGTTGCAGAGTAGCTTCAGATCAGACAGCTCCTGTTGGAGTCGTCTTAATCAGGACCTGGATCCATGCTTATAAAACTTTTAGTTGAGTCTGAGTTCGTTCTCATGTTTTTGATTGGTCAGATTTGAGCCTTTGGCTCAAATCTGACCAATCAAAAGATTGAGAACTAAAATCTGACCAATCAAAAGCTTGAGAACGAACTCAGACTCAACTAAAAAGCTTTATAAGCATGGACCCTGTTCTGTTTCACTTAAATGTTACAGTTTCTATTAACTTCATTTTAACCCTTTACTCTATAAATATGTCTTTCTGCGCTCTTGCAAACAGAGTAGATCCTCGTGTAGGAGAGTCTGATCAGGGTCTGCTCTGTTTGCTTATAGCGTGATATAAACACAATTCTACAATTACACAATTCTACAATTTCTACCATAACCAAAACTCCCCCTGTCCATGTGCCATTGTAAAAAATATATAATTAATATTCATGATGTCATTATGTCTTACATGAATATTCAAGGAGTAAAGGATTGATATATTAAATACAGAAGTATTGAATTTATTGATACTCATAATTGAACAATCTTGTATGATTATTCTTCAGGTAAAGGACCAGACGAGGGGTTTTTTTCTTGAAAAAGAATATGAAGCGAAATGAAAGCAGAGGCCAACAGTTTTTATTCACGTTTGATCCAGATCCGACGAAATTTTCAGTCTCACTCATGTACGAGGCACAGTAGATCCCCTTTTTAGCCATTCAGTTAATGAAAAGAAATTGTGTGGCTTTAAACACAGACACAGTAAAACCAGTCCCAAGTGGTCATTCATTTATCCCATTCCCTCATAGGCTATTTTTAGACCCAACCTCTTTGAATAAATCTACCGAAAGGAGTATTTACTAGAGGAAAGGAAAGTTTTAGAAATTTTTAGTTTTGAAACCATTGTGATTAAAAGAGCATTTGCTCCTGTGGAGTAAATGCTCTATTTATCACAATGGTTTCAAAAAGTTACTTTTAAAGAGGCATAGAAAGGCGTATTTATGGAGGAAAGGGTTATTGAACATAGGAGTTTTAGAAAAAACCATACATAGTCATCTTTTTATGGCTGCTTAAGACAGGTTCTCATTTCAATGCAGGAATTAAGTAATGCAAGATGCTATAGTCCACAGGGGGCCATTTCGTGGGTCTACATGGTCTAAAAAGTCAAAAAAAATGATTGGGTCGATTTAGTGTTATATTATATACGATAACACTAAATCGACCCAATCAATTTACTATAATATAACAATAAATCGACCCAATCAATTTTTTTTACCTTTTAGACCATGTAGACCCACGGAATGGCCCCCTGTGCTATAGTCCACTTTCGTTACACCCCATAAATACGCCTTTCTACGCCTCTGTGAAAGTCACTTAATGAAACCATTGTGATAAATAGAGCATTTGCTCCTATGGAGCAAATGCTCTATTCATCACAATGGTTTCAAAACTACACAATTCTAAAATTTCCTTTTCTCTAGTAAATGCTCCTTTTAGGTAGATTTATTCAGAGGTTGGGTCTAAAAATAGCATATGGAGGAATGGGTTAAGTTATACATTCACATTCCTCTAAACCGGGTGTTCCAATTATCCCCAATACCGATCTGCAAGACAGGTGGCAGCTTAATGCAGCGGAGCTTTTGCGTGACTTTTATCCTGCACTAATCAGCCATCTGCCTAAACGATTCTTCTTTACTAAAACTACGGTTTAGATGGCGCTTACTATATACGTTTCCAAATTCGTGTCTGTATAATGAATATTCCGTTATATCGAATGTCGTTATAACGAATGATCACTGTATTAGCTTTCTGTATAACTTTCGTCCTGCATGAAGCTACCACCTGACTTCACGACCCAGAAGTATGTCTGTTTTAGGTGATCCATTATTAGAGATGTTTTGTTTTCTGCGTTTGCCGTTAGGGACACAAGTTGTATATGTACCTCTAATGAGTTTCACGATGTGCCAGGGGTTCCAGTAACATAAGTTATGCCAGATATTTAGCTTCTAACCAGTATCATGTCATTGTATGTAGGGCATGGTAATTATGCCTGCGACCGGTGTTGTAGGAATGTGTTTGTATATCGTTTAAGCCCTTTCCCTGCTCTATATTTATTTTAAATTTCAATACCTACCGAACTATAATGGACAAAATAATATGGAATATACAATATAGTATGGAAGATGTAACATTGAAGCCATTTTAGATACTAAAGAAACAGATATATCAAAATTTACAAACAAACAGAGCAGACTCTATATAGGTGCCGTCTGATCTGGATCTGCACTGTTTGCAAATATACGAAAAGACATTTATATAAGGAAAGGGTTAATACAATAAAACAATTCACAGTAATCACTCAGCAGAAGCCTAAATATTTACATCAATAATAGTACAGATATGAAATAATGTTATGAATATTTATCAAGTGAATCATTATAAGTTATAATGGCATATTTACCTAGGAATTTTGGCCATGGCAGAAACAGCAAATCGGGTTTATATTATTCCATAAGCAAACAAAGCAGACCCTTATCAGACAGCCCCTTAAGGGGTCGTCTGATCTCTGTCTACTCTGTTTGCAAAGACGTGAAAAAGCGTTTCAACCACGTAGAAGGTTACTGGATAATGGCATTATGAATATTAATAGTTAGATTATTTCCTTGGACACGGGAAAGTTTGTCCCTCAGAGAAGATCCTGATCAGACAGCTCCTGAAGGATTTGGCGGATCTGGGTCTACTCTGCAAATACATTAAAAGGCGTATCTTTGGAGTAACGGGTCAACCATTGTCCTGATAACTTCGATAGCTCGACCTTTATCGATAGCTTGAACTTCGATAGCTCGACCTCGGATAATTCGAAATTTGGGATAACTCGAACTAAAAGTTCAGTCCTTCCAAATCTTACAATGCAGAATTGCTCTAAAATGTATAACTACGCATATCTAGAAACACGCGTGACATCTTAATGCAGGTCTAAAGTAATGCTGAAAGTTCCTACAGGAACTTTCAGCATTACTTTAGACCTGCATTAAGTTGTGAACTAAAGAAATTGTCCAGATCAGAAATCGGATAACTCGAACTTCTGTTATTTCGTACTAATTTGTTTGGTCCATTGAAGTTCGATATATCGAAGTTCAGCTGTATATATGAAATATCTTAATATGAGTGTACATTATTTTCATTATCGAATTAAGAATATCAAAAAATAAAATAATCGTTATAGCAAACGGTAAAGAATATGTGACATATAGCAAACAGAGCAGACATTGAACATACGATTCCGATATAGGAACCATCAGGTCTGGATTTTCTCTGATTGCATCTGATGGCGTCAAGCAGCAACTGTACATTCTCGAACATTCTCTTCTTCATCTGGCGCTATGAAAAATTAGTTGGTTATCAGACAGTACATGTATTTCATTTTCTTACATAATTACAGTAAAACCTCTCTTTAACGACCACTACATCGAGTAAATTAGTTGGTATTTAGGGCAGGTGGCTGCTTTAAAGCAAGGTGAAAGTAAAACAGAACGCTCCTATAGGAGCGTTCTGTTTTACTTTCACCTTGCTTTAAGCAACCGCCTGCCTTTAACACAAATTACTTGATGTAATTTAGTGGTCGTTATAAAGAGGTTTTACTATATAATAAATTATGTCTTCATCTAATAAATATTTTCATGTAAGACCAATAAAGTTGCTGTCTACGTCAGCCAGGTGAGACAATTAAGTTAGTAGGGCAAGTGAAAACATTGTTTACTGCGAAACAGTACTTTACCTACCCTACTCCGGCTAATTACGACCGGATTCGTATTTGCAAACAAGTTGGATCTAGATGAGACACCGAGTCACTCTACCTCTCATCAGGATCCAAACTGTTTCATATATTGTTATTTGCTTCTCCTAAGCTTGCTCGAACCGGAAACAGGTAAAATTGTACTAGATCCAAATTTGAGCAGGTATTTTTTTAACGCAGACTAAGGATTAATTACACGTGTTGCAACTTGTAATTAGCATAATCAATCTAAACCACTAGGTCCGGACGGCGGATGTTACGTTTACGACGGACCGTGAGATCCATTGACCAATCAAATTCATTCAAAACACAGTAACGACCAATCAGAATGGTTAACAGTTCCGTCTATTGTTCATAGTTACGTCATTACGGCAGCTGTTTTACATGGAATTAATAATGTTGATTATGTATTGTTTACGCTCCTTAACCCCAACCCGGACTCGCATTTGCAAACAGCTTGGATCCAGATGAGACGCCGAGTAACTCGGCGTCTCATCAGGATCCAAGCTGTTTGAAACTCGGTCAATATTTTATCAAAAGCTTGAACGAATCGGAAGTAGGTAAATCTTGAAACAGATCGGTGTTTTTGCAGGCACAAGTTTTACAGCGTGTCAAGGGTAAATTGTTGATCTGGGCCGCACGCGCTATATAACTAGAGTTGTGGTAATCAACGGCAGTAGATGTGAAGACAGTACAACCATGACACGCGGAGTAGTAAGCCTAAGCCTCGCCCTGCTGTGGGTCGTAGTTGCCAGCGTGGAAGGCGGGAAGCCTGGTGAGTTATATCATCTGCAAAAACACCATTATTGCTTTTTGAACAATAATTTATTTCTGTTTAAACGGTAAAGTCGCTCTAAACCGGACGTTCAAATTAATATAATTATCAGGTGGCAGTTTCATGCATGATGTAAATTATGCAGAAAACTCCCAAAGGAGTTTTCTTCGTGACTTTCAGCCTGTATTAACACTTCCCCTCTTCATTATTCATATAAGTAATAATGACATTATACATATTTATTAGCTGCATTAGTATAATGGCATATGTACACCGGATGTTTTAGCTCAGGTAGAAACTGTAGAATCAGATTTATATTCTACCATAATAAAACAGAGCAGACCTTGATCAGACGGCTCCTACAGTAGCCGTCTGATCTGAATCTACTCTGTTTGCAAATGTGTGAAAAGGCCCAGATATGTAGGACAGGGTTAAGCAGCTACCTGCATAAAATCACTAAATTTCTTCTTTATAAAATTCCGGTTTAGAGTGTTTTTACTGTATACCAATTTGTTCCAAGTTTATTTACAGCTGGTCCGTTCAAGGTCTTGAGATACTATTGACCGACAGTCAAACTGCGTGTATCATGCGTGATACTAGTGTCAAACTACGTTATCATGATGGGACACAAAATAACTCCGTGTCTCATCTGGACACAAGCTGTTTGTAATTGTGATTCAGGTCACGCTATTTAACCCTTCTCTTGCTGAATTTCAAAATACATTTCTCCTTCTTTACCTATGCCCTGTTGTATAATTACATATATCATCACTGCGAACAAGTATTTCGCTGTGCAATCACTGCTGTAGAGTGCACTGGTTGCACAATCAACTTGTAAATAGTGCAGACCCTGATGAGACAGCTCCTGCAGGAGCTGTCTCATCTGAGTCTTCACTATTTACAGGTAGGTATATTGACGCGATTAGCAAGCGAAGGGTTAAAATCAACGAATAATTAGTTTAGGATATAGGTAAATAACTACATACTTTATTGAAACCAACTTTATAATTTCTGGTCATGTAAACATCAACATTACATACATACAGTCACATGATCATGGAGAAAAACGAAAATAAAGAAAAAAATCCGTTAGATGATGCTGCAATAACAATTAAGTTTTGATTACTCTCACGTTTTTTGAATCGATGGAGGTTAGAACATTGCCACAACATAATGAACGTTATAGTGCAAGCCTAAACTACCATTTATCTTATTTCAATTGCCTCATGCAAAAATAAATCCAAAGTATTTTAAACCATTACCTCATAGTACCTCATTTTAGATCCAACCTCTTTGAATAAATTTACCGAAAAGGAGCATTTATTAGAGAAAAGGAAAACTTTAGAATCGTGTTATATTGAAACCATTGTGATAAAAAGAGCATTTGCTCCATAGGCTCTATTTATCACAATGGTTTCAAAAAGTGACTTTTACAGAGGCATCAAAATGCGTCACTAGGAGGGAATGTGTTAACAAAGGGAGCTTTTTGTACTTCTTGTGTTTTGCATTAAGCGTTCACCTGTTGGTACTAGTTTAAAACTGGCCATATGGTTCCTTTCATATTTAAACTCATTATAACGGCAACCTCGTTATATCAGCAACATGTTTGGAAACAAACACCTCCGTTGTAACGAGGGTTCACTGTATATGTTGTGTCCCCTCAACATGACAAATGGGTGGGTTCCAATATAAGATCTAAACGGAGTTCTCTTGAATAATAAGGGAATAAATGGTTTAACACATTCTCTCCTCCTCGCGAGTTTTTGTCGCTTTGTAAAACTCATTTTACTGAAATCATTGTGATAAATAGAGCTCTATTTATCACAATGGATACAAAACTACACAATTCTAAAATTCTCCTTTTCTATAGTTAATGCTACTTTTCAGTAGATTAATTCAAAGAGGTTGGGTCTAAAAATTGTCTAGGAAGGAATGGATTAATAAAGATGTTTACTGTTCAGCGCTCTCCTTAAATTTTATTACGTTATACCATGTTGTTCAACACTGTGAAACGAACGATCTGATTGGCTGATGAAAGTATCTCGACAGGAGACGACCATTAAAGCATTTTTTTGCGCGCAGCGATAGCATTTTAATTACACTGAATATGATAATATTCTGCACTTTTGGGATCAATGGAATTTGAAGGAAAGATATTGTATGTACAGTAGAATCTGTTCTTAAGCGGCTATAAAAGGTCTCATTATGGATCCGTAAGGCATGTGAGAGCTTAACCCTTTCCCTCATATAAACGTGTTTTCACGCATTTGCAAACAGAGTAGACCCAGATCAGACGGCTCATAGAGGAGCCGTCTGATCTGGGTCTACTCTGTTTGCTTATAGAATTTGATAGATCTGTTTCTTTGCGTTCTAAAATGTCTACAATGTAGTACCTTCCATATTCCTTTATAACTATTTTGTGAATTGATATTCAATAGGTATTGAAATTAGGAATAAACATAGAACAGGGAAGGGTTAATGCAGGTCAAAAGTACTGCATCAATCACCTGGGAGCCGTTTCACTAAACTTCGTAGATCAAATCCTTTCTTCAATAAATGAATGGCCGCTTAGGACAGCTTCTACTGTACATGTTGTTTGCGAAAGCGTGTGGTTGCTTAATGAAGGGTAAAAGTAATGCATACCTTTTGTCCTGCATTAAGTTACTCCCTCTTTTAAAAATCCAGAACTATGCTTCTTTTTAGTGGTTGTATTAATGACACGTTTTACTGTACAGTAAACCCCCATCCGAACCGGAATTCTAGTAAAGAAGAATTTATATACTTATAGACAGGTGGTCGTTAAAAGCAGGGTGAAAGTCATGCAGAGATTTCTGTACGACTTTCACCATACAATAAACGACCACCTGTCTATAAGTATCTAAATTCTTTATTTATACTAAATTAAACGTTCGCTTTGGAGGTTTTTTACTGTACATGTTGACGTAACCTTTTCATTGCCAATGGCGACTCTGTAACCACCTTTGTCTACAGTTTGGGTCCAGATGAGTCGCCGAGTAACCCGGGTCTCGTGAGTATCCAATCCGTTTGACATTGTCAACGAAAGAGTAAAGGAAAATATATCCCATGAAATATGTGACTTTTCACTGCCGAATATTTGTATTTGTACATATTTGTTACCTGTTAAAATAGAGAAAATGCAGAAACATATCTTATTATTTTATATGCAAACAGAGCAGACCCTGATCAGACGGCTCCTATAGGAGCCGCCTGATCAGGGTCTACTCTGTTTGCATATGTACATGTATTAAAAGGCGTACCGATGAAGTCGAAGGTTAAATCATCAAATGTTATTTTCTCGTTTTTGTTTAAACAATTTTGGTCCAGATGAGACGGTGAATTTGGATCTACGGTGTATGCAAAGGTCCATAGCATGCTAAATGCTGCTTCTTTGTTTCTAGAGCCACGTAAAATGCCCCCGTTGGTGTGCGGACCAGTCTGCGCGATATTCTGTCCATTCGGTAACGTGATGGACAAAAGGGGATGCCCAACTTGCACGTGCAAAAGTAAGTAAACAGCATAATAACAACAACTTTATTCAGTACAGTAGAACCCCTCTAATGCGATCACTTAATATAATAAATAAACATGGTGGTCTTTATAAGCAGGTGGTTAGTTAATGCAGGACAAAGATAATGCAGAAAGCTCCTAGAGGAGTTTTCTGCATTACTTTTGTCCTGCATTAAGCTACCACCTGCCTCTACCACTCAGAATTATACCTCTTTTAGGTGGTCGCATTAGAGGGGTTTTACTGTTCTGTTATTTTGTCTACAGGAAACTGACCATATTATCTACGCTATAAGATGGTTTTACAAAGTGACCAGATGCAGATTAAAAACAGAATTCTTGAAACAGCTACTTGTACGCCGACGTTAGTAATACAGAAAGTTGTTTTCCTTTCTTTAAGCTTTAAATACATACAGCTGGACTTCATTAATGGCCGCGTAACCCTTTTACTGATAGGAACGCATTTTCACGCTTTTGTAAACAGAGTAGGTCCCATTAGAGCTGTCTAGTCAGGATCTTACTAGGCGTACTTATGGAGGAAAAGCTTAATGCAGGGCAAAAGGCAAACAGAAAGCTCCTATAGGAGCTTCTGTATTACTTTTAACCTGCATTAAGCTACCATCTGCCTAACAGATCCGTGATTAGACATATGTTTGATGGCTGCTTAAGACAAGTTTGGCAATAGATCTATAGAATGACGACCAAGAAACGATAACTTTGATTATTTTCTCCAGGTGGACCAGTGCTGCCACCAAAGAAGATATGTAGACCGGTGATGTGCTTGATGTTCTGCCCGAACGGGTTTGCAAAGGACAAAAACGGATGTGATATCTGCAGATGTAAGTAGTTAGATCCAATTCTGCATATAGGCTACTTTTAGACCCAACTTTTTTTTAAATAAATCTACTGAAAAGGAACTTTTACTATAAAAATGGGGAGGGGTGTAGGTTTGAAACCGTTTTGATAAATAGAGCATTAAATGTTGCTCCACTGGAGCAAATGCTCTATGTATCGAAGTGGTTTCAAAAAGTGATTTTTTCAGAGGCGTCAAAAGGCGTCAATATGAGAGAAATGGGTTAACATTACCCAGACCAAAGAACCATAGTGATCCACAACTCTATAAATTCTTAATCCCTAACTGTTGAATATTCATGTCCGATATGATTACACTATGCATAATTATTAGCTGAATTTCTATAAAAGCATATGTTCATAGATGGTTTTGGTATTGTTGAAATTGTAGCCTCAGATATATTAAAATTTCATAAACAATCACAGCAGACCCTGATCAAGCAACTCCTACAGTCCTTGTCTGATCTGGGTCAACCTTGTTTGTTTGTATGAGGCAAAAGTTTATCTCATTCAACGACACTCGGGGGAATTCGACAAAGACACTCACGATCATCGACAAAGACACTCACGATCATCGACAATCTAAGACTACTATTGAAACAGTGTTCCGCTATTCATGCGCATTTCGCAAGCAAGAGCAAATGCACGTGCAAAAAACAAAGTCATACGAATTGCCATACGCACTTAACCCATTACCCCATAGGCTATTTTTAGATACAACCTCTTTGAATAATTCTAACGAAAAGGAGCATAAACTAGAGAAAAGGAAACTTTTAGGATTGTGTAGTTTGAAACCATTGTGACAAATAGAGCATTTGCTCCTATAGGAGCAAATGCTCTATTTATCACAATGGTTTCACAAAGTGACTTTTACAGAGTCGTCAAAAGTCGTCAATATGAGGGAAAGGGTTAAATACTTATACATGTACAGTGAAACTGTTCTAACTCTTTGCTGCGTGAATAGTCATGTAAGATGACATCATGAATATTAATTAGATGATTTTTAATGGTACATGTATATAAACATGGTATTTTTGCCATGGCAGAAACTGTAGAATCAGATCTATATCATTCCACTATAAAAGACGGTGGTGTTTGTGAGCTCGTAACTATGACAACAACGTCTGATATTGTTAAAACTAAGCTACGTTCGTTGGCAAAAATGATCGCGTGCTTCAATTCTAAAAGAACATTTTTCTTCTATTTCTTTCAAAACAAGAATATCAGGGTGTCAAATAGTTTGGATCCTGATGAGACATAAGTTTCCCCAGCGTCTCGTCTGGTTTAACCTTTAGCCTGCTATGGGCGGATGAGTAAATACATATGCAAACAGTTTGGATCCAGATGAGACGCCGAGTAACTCGGCGTTTCATCAGAATCCTAACAGTTTGACACCCTGATTGAATTTGGTAGACAAATTAATTACAGCTTGAATTTTGAAAACGTAGAAGGTGAGGAATTCTGTAAAAATAATTTACCCAGCAGACTAAAGGTTAAAACTGATTCAAAGGTCGCTAACATTGGTCAACAGTGTTGTCAGCCCTTAGCCTGCTATGAAAATGAGGTCTGCATAAATGGCGATCTGTTGCCGTTGTCACTTACTTCTGAATAAGCTTTTGATATATTATTGACAGAGTGTCAAACAGCTTCGATCCTGATAAGATGCCGAGTTACTCGGCGTCTCATCTTGATCAAAGCTGCGTCCAAGGTTATAAAACTTCAGAGTCTGAGTCTGAGATCATTCTCAAGTATCTGATTGGTCAGATGCTTGAGAATGATCTCAGACTCAAGCAAAAAGTTTTATAATCTCGGGGCCTGTTTGCAAATGTCGCTTAGGTCGCGTTTAGGAGGCTAAGGGCTAAGAAGAATCCATTTCCATGCAATATACATGTAAACACAGGACAGACTCCAGTTGAACTGCAAAGAAAGATAAATTTTCATATACATTAATATCTCTCTACATCGGACTTTCAAATACATATTTGTGACGGTGTTTACACAGGTGTCATTTTCACTCTTTTGGCGCCAACTTTCTAATTGTCGTCTGCAATCCAAGTTTGTTAAATCATTCAGTAAAATAAGGAAATGAGATAAATAAATGCAAATTTCAAAGGAATAAAGCACATTATTATATAGAGCTAGAGATTGAGACAAATAGCGAAGTCCCTGAAAAGGCGGCGCCTGATCTGGGACTGCACTATTTATGCGACTGCGGCGGTGAAAGGGTTAATGCAGGGTGAAAGTCATGCAGAAAGCTCCTTTAGGAGCTTTCTGTATGACTTTCATCCTGCATTAAACAGTCACCTGCCTAAACATGTCTAAATTGTCCTGACCTAAAATTCCTTTTTTGGATTGATTAAACTGCACATAAACCTAAAATGAAAACGTTACCGGAGAAGCATACATGTAGGCATTAATAGGGCATAACGCAACAAGACGTATTTATGCCATGAGTGATAAATGGGACAGATTTAACTTAATACGTAGACGCCAGTTCGCTCAGTGTGAAAAAAAGCTTACGGTTAAGTTCTCCACTAGATCAATTGTGTAATATTTGCAGACAGTTTGGATCCAAATACTTCGGCGTCTTACCAGGATCCTAACTGTTTGTCACGCTGGCACTAGTTTGTCAAAAGAAATCGAATAACAATTGTACTTTTAAAATGGAAGCAGACGACAACATTTGCAGACGACAACTACTCGGGACGGAGGAAACTATTTATCATGATTAACCTCTTTTTATGCTGCGCAAAAAAAATCACATTTGATGGAGATCTCTTATCTAGAGCATATTTGCCTTTTATCCGATGATCCATTTACTTGATGTATGATCTGTAAGAAATAACACCTGTTTGGATATCAATTACATGTAGCTGGGCTTATTATAATGAGCATACGAACAAGGGTTTTGTGTCTATTGCAGCCAGGAGCGTAACTGAATCCAAATGTAATGTACCCACCGTGGCTATTGGGGTCCGGGGGCATGCTCCACTGGAAAAATTTAGAACTGTCTAGCTGTTAACCCTTCGCTTGCTATTCACGTCAATATACCTACCTGTAAATAGTGAAGACCCAGATGAGACAGCTCCTGCAGGAGCTGTCTCATCAGGGTCTGCACTATTTACAAATTGATTGTGCAGCCAGTGCACTCCACAGCAGTGATTGCACTGTGGAATATTTGTAGACAGTGAAGTATATGTAATTATACAACAGGGCATGGGTAAAGAAAGAGAAATGTATTTTAAAATTCAGCAAGAGTTAAACCATTGTGATAAATATAACAAATGCTCTATTTATCGCAATAGTTTCAAATAGTTTCAAGAGGTGACTTTTACAGAGGCGCCAAAAGGCTTCAATATGAGGGAATGGGTTAAAGCTTAAATGACAAGACAGAACGTTTATCAAAGTCTATTCCTTCGATTTTAGTTCAATTTTTAGCCTTAATAATGTTTTCACCTTTCACACTGATGCTATGCACGTGCATAAGTGCGTATCGCTAGCTACGCCCCTGACAGACAGTGTAGAATCAGATCTATATACTTATTACGTTAAAGGAACAGACATTGATCAGACAGTTCATCTATTCTAGTGTTTGGTATTTTATTAAGTGAAAGCAGTTGGTCATAGCGCCACCTAGAATGCCGATCAGGAACGATAACCATTTTTTCCTTCAGGTAAACGGCCAGGATTCCCAGTGCTACCACCCAAAAAATGTGGTCCTATCTGCAGGATGTTCTGCCCAAATGGGTTTGTGAAGGACAAAAACGGATGCCCAATCTGCAAGTGTAGAGGTAATTGTTTATATAGTAGAACCTGTCCTAAGCGGCCGATCATTTTTAACATAGGCGTCTTAAAAAAGCAGGTGGTTGCTTAATGCAGGGCAAAAGTAATGCATAAATCTCCTATTGGAACTTTCTACATTACTTTTGTCCTGCATTAAGCTACCACCTCACAGGTCAGTAACTAGACATCTTCCTGGTGGCCACCAAAGACAGACTGTACTGTGTAAGAATCTGCATATCAATAATTGACTTGTATTTTTGTCTTGCCCTTTCTGCATTACTTTGTCCTGTTTTAAGCTACCACATGCATTACAGGCCCCTAATTTGACCTCTTTTCGAAGGCCGCTTTTAAAAAGACTGGTTCTACTGTATATAACACAGATCAAATAACCATTGCCACCCACATCACTTTAACCTTTAGCCTGCTGAGCAAATTATTTGTACATACCTTTTCACCGACTACATTTTCAAAATGCTAGCTATATTCTGTGTACAAAAATGCTCTCATGGCGACAAACAGTTTGGATCCTGATGAGACGCCGAGTTACTCGGCGTCTCATCTGGATCCAAACTGTTTGCATAGGTACATGTAATCACTCGTCCGCCCACAGCAGACTAAACGTTAAATTATTTTTGTTCTTGTTCAGAGACAATCGAAGTAACTTTCGTAAATTTCTTCAGTGGGACCATTAACGATCATCTGCAATATAAGACAGCGACT
Source organism: Azorinus chamasolen (assembly GCA_963576725.1). Taxonomy (NCBI): domain Eukaryota; kingdom Metazoa; phylum Mollusca; class Bivalvia; order Cardiida; family Solecurtidae; genus Azorinus; species Azorinus chamasolen. The sequence goes on along the minus strand of OY755240.1, from coordinate 64,456,965 downwards.
GTTTCATTTGGTAACGATATAAACATAGTTACGAAATTCACGCGCATGTGTCAGGAACGATAACTGACACCACTGCTCTGCTTCAGGTGGCCCACCGATTCTACCGCCTAAAAAGTGCGGTCCTATGTGTGAAATGCTCTGTGTTAATGGATTTGAGACCGGCAAGGACGGCTGTCCTATTTGCAAATGCAAACGTATGTGTTTTGCTTAATCCATTTAACCATTTTCCTTAAAGCTTTCAACGTCAATGTCGCATAAATACACCACGACAAATAGTGCAGTCCCAGTTATTTTCAAGGTGGCGTCTGATCAGGGTCTTCACTTTTTGTCTCAATCTCTATTTCTATAAATGTGCTTTATTCCTTTAAAATTTGCATTCATTTATCTAATTAACTTACTTTACTGAATGATTTAACAAGCTTGGATTGCAGACGACAATTAGAAATTTGGCGCCGAAAGGGTAAATGAATACATGTATTATATAGGGCCTGTCTTCACTGTTAAAATGACGTAAAACCCGATAAAAACATAACCAAACGACTTTACAAAGTAGACCCAAATTGGACGGCTCCTAAAGGAGCCGTCTGATCAGGGTCTGCACTGTTTGCTTATAAATATTAAGATAATTCTACATTTCCATCAGGATAAAAATTCTCTTATTCATAGTGTCATTGTCAAAAAAACAATTAATTAAATATTCATGACGTCATTATTTCTTGCATAAATATTCCCGGAGTAAAGGGTTACAGGTGTTAGTCACAGATATGTACATGTAGTATCAATCAATTTATGGTTAATTAATATGTGTGCATATATGTCTTTAAAAACTTCAGCTAATAAAATGCATGACGTCATTATTTCTTATATGAATATTCAACTGGGAAAATGTTAAGGAATACAATGCATGATAGAATTAAGTGAAACATAATCACAATACTAATCAAATTCAACAGCTCTATACCTTGCCATTATCACACAATGCTTGTGTTTTAATCGATGCTAGAAGAAGCATTTCAAATTTCTTAGCGCCATCTGCAAGAAAGATCATTCGAAACTACTCGTCTTATATTATTTCGTCAGGGTTCGGTCTATTCCGTAGAAAATAGCAGAGGTGTTCCGAGAGCAAGAAAATATCATAACCGGTAATCAACGCCACCTTTCTTGTTTTATAGGTTTTCCACCTGTACTTCCGCCAAAAAAATGTGGTCCCCTGTGTAAAAGGTTATGTCCAAATGGATTTGTGACTGGCAAAGACGGGTGTCCTATATGTAAATGCAAACGTAAGTGTTTATACAGTAAAATATGTGCTCGAAATACAGACTGATCTTGGTCTACACTGTTTGCTGTTATCCGAAAATTTCTATAGTTTTACCGCAAACAATAACACTAACGATAACGACGATAATAATAGTAATAATAATAATAACGAGCCACAAGTTCGAGTGTAGCCATTAGGTCTCTTGACACTTGGAAGAAACAAGAGAAAAATCTACATAAAAAATTGAAGCAACACTAAAACGAGGGTATAAATCTGGCTCTTAACCTTCAGCACTCTACCGGCGACTTTATGATAACCTTTGCAAACAGTTTGGGTCCAGATGAGACGCCGAGTAACTCGGCGTCTCATCAGGACCCAAACTGTTTGTCACCCCAACATGTTTTTAAAAAAAAGATATGGAAGAAAAGTGTTTTTTTAGAATTGAAGCAGACGATAAAATTTGCAGACGACAATTGCTCAGAGTGCAGAAGGTTAAAGGAACGTGGTAGCTTAATGCTGGATAAAAGTTATGCAGAAAAAATCAACAGGAGTCAATTTTGCAAAATTTCAGATTGGTATATATTTGGGATAGATGCACAATATGAACAATTTACGATAAATACCGATTTTTATCGAATTAATATTTTTGCCTGGATACCTTAATCATTTTCTTCACAGAGATAACTTGGCAACTTTGCAAACAGGATAGACCCTGATCAGACAGCTCCTGTAGTAGCCGTTTTATCTGGGTCTGCTCTGTTTGCTTTATACTATAATATAGGTTTGATTCTATAGATTCTGTCATGGTTAAAAGTTTTATGGAATAAAGGGTTATTATAATTATATAATATATGCTTGTATATTTTCAGCATTGATCAAGCCTCCTCGCTGTGGTCCTGTTTGTATGATAGCTTGTCCATTCGGAAATGTTCTAGATTCCCGAGGATGCCCCACGTGCCGCTGCAAAAGTAGGTGGTCAATTATCACAGGGAATGTCTGACTATGACAGAAACTGTGGTATCAGATCTATATTATTTCTGAAGCAGGCAAATAGGGTAGACCGTGATCAAGTAGCCCCTCGTCTGATCTGAATGTACTCTGATTGCAAAAGTTTTTTTTTTTTTTAAAATCGTATCTACGGGGAAATGGGTATCAATTATTATGTTGTAAGCATGGCGTCTACGCGAATGCTGAGATGTATGGTTTTTGTAGATCAAGCTTGTGAGTAACTATATTAACTCTTTTGGCGCCAAATTTAAAAGTGTCGTCTGCAATAATAAATTCATATTCAATATAATTCTAAACTAAATAATAACGGTAGATTAGTAAAAAAATGTTTTTAAAAACCTATATGCTTGGGCTAAAATGATACAGAAAACAGTGAAGTCCTAGGTCAGATGCCGCCTTGAAAAGGCGGCATCTGACCTGGGACTGCACTGTTTTCAGTGGTGCCAACAGGCGACATTGGCGTCGAAAGAGTTAACCTGGTGTCAAACAGCATAGAACCTGATGAGATGCCGAATTATTCGGCGTCCCTGCATTAAGCTGCCACCTGTCTCCAATACATGTCTACATGTATTTATATTAAATTTAACGTCCGGTTTAGATAGGTTCTACTGTATTGGATATATATGAATCTTGGTGGATTTTGTTTTATTATTTTGTGCGCTGTATACTAATTCATAAATGGTGCACTACAATGTGTAGAGAAGTTACAGGTGACAAGCATTCTTTACACTGAATATTCATGTAAGAAATAATGACACTATGATCATTGATTAATTAACCGTGTTGTTATTATGCCATATGAAAACAGGAGCGTTTGGCAATGGAAGAAACACTAAACTCATATCTATATAATTTACTAAAAACATTTTTCCTCAAATAACACCTTTTCATGTCAACAGAGTAGACCCAGAACCCAGTTTGATTATGGAGTAATATAGATTTCTTTTATTTCCAAAACTTATCTCGTTACATGTAATATGCCATTATCAATAGTATTGATCTGATTAATAATTCATGACGTCATCATACAGGGTCAGAGTGTCTGATAACAGCAATAAGCAAACAGAACATGCCCTGACAGCTTCTATAGGAGGTGACTGGTCTTGGTCTACTCTGTTTGCAGACAGCATTGTACATGTGTAGGTGTATAAAATACAGAAAATCTCGATTATTCGAACACTCAAATACGTATTTATACGTATTCATCCTGCATTAAGCAGCCACCTGCCTATAAAGGCACCAATTCTTCGTTACTAAAATTTCGAATAATCGAGATTTTACAGTTTTTGCTAATTTTTACAGGGTATCCATTCCCATCCCCAAGATGCCCAAGGTTTTCTTTACCGGTATTCCCTAGAAAGGCATGTGGACAGGGACCTAAGAACGAGTGTGGCAAGAACGCATTCTGTCACGGTGGAAACAAGACAAGTGGAATCTGCTGTAGAAGAAGAAGCATAACCCCAATAAGTACGCACCCTTCATACAATTAAATGGTAACTATAGGCAGTATTTGTGCAATGGTAGAAGAAGTTGTGCTTTCAGAACGTTGCACAGTGTAGATCTAGATCAATCACTTAGTCGTTGATCCCATATGCACAAGGTTTGGTCCGAGCAATTATTGTTTTATATTCAATTATTTGTTTTACGTAAATGTATATAACAATAAAATCGCTCTAAACCATTTCCCTGTTCAGTATTCATGTAAGAAATAATGAAAACGTACATATTTATTAGCTGAATTTTTATAATGTAAACCTTTCAAAAGATTATTTACATTTGACAAACACTGTAGAATCAGGTAACCTCACAAGCAAACAGAGCAGACCTTTATCGGACGGCTCCTTTAGGCGCTGTCTGATCTGGGTCTTCTCTGTTTGCTTGTGTACAAAAATGCGTTTATATGAAGGAAAGGGTTTAAAGCGACCACAAAAAAGAAAATTAAATCTTGGTCTGAAAGGCATGGTAGCTTAATGCAGGAAGAAGGTCATGCAGAAAGTTTCATATGCTTTTGAAATCGCCCATGCTTACTTATTAGGTGAACGCATTAGAGAGACAAGGCTTAAAGTCGAACCTCTCTTTAACGACTACTTAAAGGGTATAATGCATGTGGTTGCTTAACCCATTACCTCATTCACTATTTTTAGATACAACATCTTTTTGAATAAACCTACCGAAAAGGAGCATTAACTAGAGAAAAGGGAATTCTTAGGATTTTTTAGTTTGAAAACATTGTGATAAATAAAGCATTTGCACCTATAGGGCCATTATTTATCACAATGGTTTCACAACATGACTTTTACAGAGTCGTCAAAAGTTGTCAATATGATGGAATGGGTGAATTCAGTAATATACCTTCGTGGTGCATTAACTTTTTACCTCATAAAGACGACTTGAGGCACCATTGCACGAAACACGAAACACATATGGCAGCTTAATGCAGGTCGAAAGTAAGGCTGAAAGCTCCTACATGGGTTTTCAGCCTTATTGTAAACATGCATTAAGCTGTGAACTTGTTCATATAAGAACTTTTGTTATTTCGAATATCAGTAAAAACCCCTCTAATGCGACCACCTAAATGAGGTATAATTCTGGGTCTTAGATGCAGATGGTGGCTTAATGCAGAATAAAAGTAATGCAGAAAGTAATGGAGCTTTCTGTATAACTTTTGACCTGCATTAAGCAGCCACCTTCTTATAAATACACCCATGTTTTATTCATTAAGTGGTCGCATTTGAGGGGTTCTACTGTAATTTGTAACGTCCCTTGAAGTTCGAGATATCAAAGTTCAACTGTACTGTATTTACTTTTGTATTTTTGCACATTGAAATACATGGGCTTCTCAAACAGTAATTTACCTGTGCAAATTAACTGAATAAGAGGGCAGTGAGCAATTTACCTGTGCAAATTAACTGAATAAGAGGGCAGTGAGCAATTTACCTGTGCAAATTAACTGAATAAGAGGGCAGTGAGCAATTTACCTGTGCAAATTAACTGAATAAGAGAGCAGTGAGCTTTCGCAAAGTTATTTTGGTCAATATCTACAGTAAAACCTGGATTGTTTGAACACTACAATACGTATCATTATGGATTTTTAAGACTTGTGGAAGCTTAATGCAGGTTAAAAGTCATATATCCTCTATGAGCTTTCTTCATGAGTTTCACCCTGCATTAAGCACCCATCATCTTAAAATGGCATCAATTCTTCATTATTAAAATTTCGAAGTATTGAGTTTTTACTGCACGTTTTATTCCTATTATAGAACATTAGGTGGCCCTTTAGAAATTCCTCCCAGTGTATATGAAGGTGAAAATAGTATACAGTAGAATCCCTCTAATGCGGCCACTTAATGAATAAATATGGGTGTCTTTATAAGCAGGTTGTTGCTTAACGCAGGACAAAACTAATGCAGAAAGCTTTCTGCATTATTTTTGTCCTGCATTAAACCAACACCTGCCTCTTCCACCCAGTATTATTCCTCTTTTAGGTGGTCGCATAAGAGGGGTTTTACTGTATATGAGATTATGAGCCTCTATAATACCCAGGTACATGTGTTGACTTATTTGTCATAGCAATATGGGTGGGGTATGGGAGCATGACGTACCTATTACACTGCATTAGATTGGCATTAACCACACAAGCAAACAAAAAAAACAAAAAAAACCAAGAACAAGACAAACAAAACGTTTGAAGTTTACCTTACAACGATATTGGACGATAATAATTACTAATATGTTAATAAGTAGAGTCTACGTGGGAGATAACTGGATTGCAATGAGAATTTAAATTAAAACAAAAAAGAGAACAGTTTTTTTTCAACCTTTCTCGGGTTTTTAAACGTACATGTTTGTTAATAGTGCAGATCCATGTCACTGTATCCTGTAAGAGACGTCTCATAATGGGTCTGCACTTGTTACAATTACAGTAAAACCTCTCTATAACGGCCACTAAATTGTGTTAATTAGTTGGTATTTAGGGCAGGTGACTGCTTAAAGCAAGGCGAAAGTAAAACAGAACGCCCCTATAGGAGCGTTCTGTTTTACTTTCACCTTGCTTTAAGCAGCCACCTGCCTTTAACACAAAATACTTGATGTAATTTAGTGGCCGTTATAGAGAGGTTTTACTGTACTTGTTGATTCAACATTAGAAAGATTAGCTGATTAATATTAATAGTCAATGGACTCAGCAAGAGAAAGGTTAAAGTTGTGCTTTGATCTAAACGCTCTGAAGCCAAATCGAGGGCTTGGTGCAAAACTATTCTAACTCCTTCACTAAAGTGAAGGAGTTAGAATAGTTTTCCACCAAGCCCTCGAAATTAATTACACGCGCTGACACTAATGACATTGTACCTGTGTTACGAATCGTCGTACGACTGAAATGATCGTCACCTTGTAATGGCGCGGGCCAGAATATGCAATAAGTTTGACTACAAATGAACTTCGATATCTCGAACTTCAAGGGACTATACAAATACGTTCGAGATAACAGAGTTATCAGACAATATATCAAGTTCACAGCTTAATGCAGGTCTGAAGTAATGCTGAAAGCTCATGTAGGAGCTTACAGCATTACTTTAGACCTGCATTAAGCTGTCACGTGTTTTTTTTCTATATACGTGCAATGATATATTTTAGAAGAATTCTGTATTGAAATTTTGGATGGACCGAACTCTTACTTAGAGTTATTCGAAGTTCGAGTTATCCGAGTTGAGATATCGAATTTTAACTCTATGTGCACAGGAACGATTCTCGAAATTTAGGACTTACGGAAATATTAGTCTTGCGATTTGGTTTAATGCTAATATTTAAAGATTCTTAATGTTTTTATTTCTGTGTTGTAGGAAAATGCCCTGTTTTTAGGAAGAGCCCCAAGTTCTTATGCAAGAGAATTGTCAACAGATGCAATAAAGACCGCGACTGCAAGGGCGGGAAATGCTGTCCTGGACGATGTGGGCGTGTCTGTACACCTGTATTGCCATTCCCACTGCCGATATAAAGACCACGCCTACTAAAGATTAGGAATACTTGTGCAATACAGCGTTTTACTAGTACTAGATTAATTTCTCTATCGTGCCATACTTCAATATTCTTTTCTGTTTAATTATACCCATTTGTTCCCACGATCTCATATATGGGATGTAGGTAAACAGTGTAGACTCTGATCAGACGCCGCATCATGCGGCGTCTGATCAGAGTCTACACTGTTTGCTGATAGAAAATTCAACAGAAAACAAAACAAAAAGGAAATTTTAGACCAGGCATCCCTTAGATAAAAAAAATGGACTAATCCAATGTATAAACATGGAAGAATCCACTGGGCGCAAATGGGTTAACCCTTTCCCTGTTCTGTATTTATTTCGATTTTCAGTACCTTCTGAATATTCATGTACACATAGTAGGTGGTATATTTAACCATTTTTGGAATTAAAACAATCGATATATCAAATTCCATTAGCAAATAGAGTAGACCCAGGCCAGACGGTTCATACAGGAGCCGTCTGGTCTGGGTCTACTCTGTTTGCAAATACATGAAAGGTGTTTATATAAAGGAAAGGATTAATACTTGTTTGAAAAAATGTATCCGATTAACATGTGCCTGTAGTGTAACGTATTTCATGGAAGTGACTGTGAAATAACATACTCGAACTGCTTACAAGCAACTGAGAACTGATGTTTTTGGGTTGGTGAAGTTATTGAGGATTTGTGTAAAATTCCCTTTGTCTATGTGATTTTTGAGACACTAATTTTTGAGAATTAAAAGGGGGTGATGCATGAATTGAAAGACAACGTTGTCAGCAATGCATAATAAACATCTGGGTCCATGCTTATAAAACTTTTAGTTGAGTCTGAGTTCGTTCTCAAGCTTTTGATTGGTCAGATTTGAGCCTTTGGCTCAAATCTGACCAATCAAAAGCTTGAGAACTCAAATCTGACCAATGAAAAGCTTGATAACGAACTCAGACTCAACTAAAAAGCTTTATAAGCATGGATCCTGTTATGAAAAGGCATAATAGATGCCTATAGTAGCGTCTCTCTAAAATCACCACTCAAAAGATGTATCAAATTTCTGGATTTGTAAAAAAAGATGGTAACTTAACCCTTCGCTTGCTGAATTTTAAAATACATTTCTCCTTCTTTACCCATGCCCTGTTGTATAATTACATATATCTTTACTGTATACAAGTATTTCGCCGTGCAATCACTGCTGCGGAGTGCACTGGTTGCACAATCAACTTGTAAATAGTGCAGACACTGATGAGACAGCTCCAGCAGGAGCTGTCTCATCTGGGTCTTCACTATTTACATGTAGGTATATTGACGCGAATAGCAAGCGAAGGGTTAATTCATGTCTAATGGTGAATTACCTCTTTACTCCATGACTGTTTATGTAAGAAATAATGACATCAAGAATAATCATTAGTTTATTTTTTAAAAATGATCTAGTAACACATGAAATTGTTTCCAAAGCAGATACTATAGACTCATATCTATATTATATCATAAGCAAACACAGCAGACCCTGCTTAACAGAGCAGATCCTAAAGGAGCCATCTGATCTAGGTATACTCTGTTTTCAAAGGCGTAGAAAGGCGTATTTATGGAGGAGAGGGTTAAATAACCACCTGTTTTTACAGACTCATATGTCGATAAGTTATATAATCGCTTTAGTGAGACTCTGCTGTTTTATGAGTTGGCATAATAAATATATTTTTATGAGATGGCTTTTTTTGTAAAGCAACATATAGATATAAAATTATAAATATGTGTTGTGCAATAATCTGTCCTTTACAGCTTTAATCAGAAATAAATATTTTCCTAGATTTGTTCGAATTTGCTTGTTTTTTAATCGTTATAATGAACGTTGTATTGTAAGTCAATACAAAGGTGTATTAACCGTTTCGCTGCCAAACTCTGTCGTCTGGAGACTGCTAACTTTGTCGTCTGCTACAAATTTTCATTCTTTTGATTTTCTTCATTTTTGTTTCAAAAACATAGTAACAGTAACAAACAGTTTGGATCCTGATGAGACGCCGAGTTACACGGCGTCTCATCTGGATCCAAACTGTTTGCATAGGTCATCACAGATCCGGCATTGGCAGCGAACGGGTTAATCTCATTGATACATGTACATTCTAAATTAATAACCTAACAAACAGAATTCAAAAACAAAATAAAACGACCGAAAGAGGAAACAATGAGACAAACACACGGACAGACAAACAGTAATTCAGACAGACAGACAGACATTACTAATAACTAATCTTCAAAACTGTTTTACACTTTCTGTTATATTTATTTATATGCTCATATGTCATAATTAAAATACATCTATAGTAAAACCTCTCTATAACGGCCACTAAATAGTGTTAATTAGTTGTTATTTAGAGCAGGTGACTGCTTAAAGCAAGGTGAAAGTAAAACAGAACGCTCCTATAGGAGCGTTCTGTTTTACTTACATCTTGCTTTAAGCAGCCATATGCCTTTAACACAAAATACCTTAATGTAATTTAGTGGCCGTTATAGAGAGGGTTTATTGTATGTAATAATCCACTATGTATCATAAAGTAAATGGTTTATCAATAAGATGCAGCTCAACCCATTTCTCCTTGGATACTCGTATCAGAAATAATGACATCATGAATAGTAATTGGATCAGATTTTAAAATTGCATACCAACACAGGAAATTTTAGCCATGGCTATGCCTGTTGAAAACAATCTACGTTTTTTCCATAACCTCCTATAGAAGCCGTCTGATCTAGGTCTATTCTGTTTACAAAGGCATAGAAAGCCATAGCTATGGCGGAAAACATGAAAACATGAACATATTTGTGGTTTTACATCCGGCTGGTGATATGAGTGGGCGATCTAAAATTCTCGGAAAACTAATCCTTTGATACTCATAATAGCCATGTCTGAAATGATGACATTTCTGACGTTTTATTATGATACATGTAACTGAAAACATATTTTTTGGCCATGATAGAAACTGTAGAATAAGATCTATATTTCATAAGCAAATATAGCAGACACTGACCAGGCAACTCCTACAGGGGGTGTCTGATCGGTGTCTACTCTGTTTGCAAAGGCATTAAACCGCGTATCTACGGAGTAAAGGGTTAACACTATCAGTGCGGGAAACGAGTGCACTGCCCTCTGCAAACAGTGCAAACCCAGATCAGACGGATCCCGGAAGACTCCTTTGATCTGGGTCTTCCCTGTTTGTCATGAATTCAACAACACATGTAAGACTTTTACACTGAATGGACTGCGTTTTAAATATACAGAAGAACCCCTCTAATGCGACCACTTAATGGATAAAAATAGGTGTCTTTATAAACAGGTGGTTGCTTAATGCAGGAGCTTTCTGCCTTAGTTTTGCCTTGCATTAAGCTACTACCTGCCTCTACCACCCATAATTATGCCTATGTTAGGTGGTCGCATTAGAGGGGTTTTATTATACGTGCGTTCCGAATTGCATAGTTGTTTATTAGTTTAAACATGTTTTGAGATCTATTACATACAATTATGTACATTTACCTCAAATAAGGAATGAAAACCGAAAGTGTAAAACAATCCTAATATCTATATTTAGTATAACCTGTCTTAACCCTTTCCCTCATATAAACGTGTTTTCACGCATTTGCAAACAGAGTAGACCCAGATCAGACGGCTCTTAGAGGAGCCGTCTGATCAGGGTCTACTCTGTTTGCTAATAGAATTTGAAAGATCTGTGTCTTTACTTTCTAAAATGGCTACAATATTTTTTCTATCTTCCATATTTCGTTATAATCATTTTATCTATGAATATTCAGTAGGTATTGAAATTTGAAATGAACACAGAACAGGGAAAGGGTTAAGCGATCGTCAATAAGAGGTCTCATTATGGGTATGTAAAGGCATGTGGTAGCTTAAGGAAGGTCAAAAGTAATGCAGAAAGATTCCTACAGAAGCTTTTTGTATTACTGTTGGCCTGCATTAACCAATCATCTGCTTTTTAAGACTCCTATGAGCAATACATAAATGTCCGCTTTTATTTAAAAAGCAGGTTCTGATGAACCCTAATCACTGTATGTATTCGGACAGACACACTCATTTAAATAATACAGACCCTGGTCAGAGTGCTCCTGGAAAAGCAGTTTGACCAGGGTCTACACTATTTGCTAAGTATAAAAGTGTAAGTTTTATGTTTTGTTCTGTTATTATGATATGCTACGTTATGCTACGTTACATATTAATATTATATTAATATTATATTATAATATAGTATATTGTGCTATGTTATGCTATGCTATGCTATGATATTATGTTATATTATGTTATATGTTATGTTATGTTATGTTATGTTATGTTATATGTTATGTTATGTTATATTATGTAATGTAATGTAATGATGTTATGTTACGATATGTTATGCTACGCTATGCTATGCTATGTTATGTGTTAAGTTAAGTTAAGATATGTTATGTAATGTTGTAATGTTATGTTATATTTTATGTTATGTTATGTTATGTTATGTTATGTTATGCTATGCTATGCTATGCTATGCTATGCTATGCTATGCTATGTTATGTTATGTTATGCTATGTTATGTTCCAGTAACTTGGAGTCTCATCAGCATCCACACTGATTGATTCAGTTCATTTTTTAAGATAACACGGGTTTTTGTTTGTAGCAGACGGCCATGTTACTGCAGATGACAGTTACTACGGGTGCATAGAAATAAATATAATTGAAAAACAGTTTTTGCCCTCTTGATACAGACAAAATCAAATACAATTGTAGTAATTTAAAACCAACGTGTTTATAAATGACGCACGTGATACAGTGTACCAGTTAATTTGCTTAACCCTTTCTCTAATATAAACGCATTAATTTTGCACGCGTTTGGAAACAGTTTACCAATGGAATTTGATAGATCTGTTTTTTTTACTCACTAAAATGGCACCAAGGTTTCACCTTCCATATTTCATTGTAACTATTTTGTCCACGAATATTCAGTAGGTATTGAAATTTGGAACAGAGAAAGGGTTAGCCCTTATCTCATGATGTAATGCACATTTATTAGATAGTTTGTTTTTTTAAAATGATTGAATATCAACTCAGGAATGATTAGGCCGCTGAAGAAACTATTGAATCAGATCTGAATTATTCTATAAGCAAACGGAGCAGACTCTGATCAGACGGCTCCTACAGGAGCCGTCTGATCTGGGTCTACTCTGTTTGCAAAGGCGTGAAAATGCATCTCTGTCTGATAAAAGGTTCAAACCGCACGTCAGCTGTCTGAAGTCACAGATACTCAACCCTTCTCTTGCTGAATTTTAAAATACATTTCTCCTTCTTTATCCATGCCCTGTTGTATAATTACATATACCTTCACTGTGTACAAGTATTTCGCTGTGCAATCACTGCTGTGGAGTGCATTGGTTGCACAATCAACTTGTAAATAGTGCAGACCCTGATGAGACAGCTCCAGCAGGAGCTGTCTCATCTGGGTCTTCACTATTTACAGGTAGGTATATTGACGCGAATAGCAAGCGAAGGGTTAACACACAATTAGCCATGCACAGTAAATGGGTCTATTGAAATGTATTGCAATTTAAAAAATCAGTCGTGCACCGTGAACGATAAATGTGCATCGTCAAAACAACTTTAACTCTTCTGATGCTTATTTCTGTTCTGTTCTTGATTTACCGAGCCGTTCATTGAAGTCCTATTGACATAGTGTCAAACAGCTTGGATCCTGACCAGTTACTCGGCGTCCCATCTGGATCCAAAATGTTTGCAAATGCCAAACAGCATACGCTTAGCATGAGAACAGTTAAGGCTTAATGCGAAAAAAGCCAACCCTTATTATGCTAGGGGCGTCACGAACTGCATTTGCAAACATCTTGGATCCAGATGAGACGCCGAGTAACTCGGCTTCTCATCAGGATCCAAGGTGTTTGACAATCGGTTAATAGTTTATGAACATTTCTAGGAGAACGAATGTAAAGTAAAATATTTGTAAAAAGCGGGTTTTTAGAATATCTTAAGTTTTTTAGCACGAAAATGGTTAATCCATTTCTGGTAAGAGGACATGTTTTTTTCTCGATGTTTCTTCTAGATTCAAGCTGTTTGAAAATGTGAATCACGGCGCCATCAGCGGGGTATAACACTTTAGCTGATAGAAATTAATGTTAAAAAATTATGAAATCACGAAAGTATTAACTGGATTATTTCAATGGTATATACACTCAGGATATTTGATCGTCACAGAAACTATAGATATAAATTTATATTATGTCGTAAGAAAAAGGACAGACACTGATCAGATCACTCATGAAGATCTGATCTGGATCTACTGTGTACGCTAATGGTTATCCGGAAAATGGTGAAGAAGCGATGAGAATAAAAACAGACTCACCGAGAGAGGTCTATACTCAGAGACAGAGGTCTGTTCAGCTTGCAAAGACACCAAAAGGCGCATCTACATACTGTAAAACCTCTCTATAACGGCCACTAAATTACATCAAGAATTTTGTGTTAAAGGCAGATGGCTGTTTAAAGCAAGGTGAAAGTAAAACAGAACGCTCCTATAGGAGCGTTCTGTTTTACTTTCACCTTGCTTTAAGCAACCACCTGCCCTAAAGACCAACTAATAAACACAATTTACTGGCCGTTATAGAGAGGTTTTACTGTAATTTATGAAGTAGGATTAATCCTTTCAGTGCGGGACACGAGTCATTACTGCCATTTGCACACAGTGTAGGCTCAAATGAGAGGGTTCTTCATGTTAGCCATGATGCATTTTTCTTTTGAAAAATCCCTAAATATTGAATGAATGAATGAATGAATGAATGAATGAATGAATGAATGAATGAATGAAAGACTTTATTTAAAGAGGGTACCCTAAGATTTACCTGTTTAACATTTGGAAAAGTGCATTTGAAAATTCAGCTTCGTAATACTTAAAGGTTGAACTTTGTTGTTGCAAAATAACTCAATAAAGCAGAGGTCCAGATAAAATGCGTAAATTAAAACATTTTCAAGAATAACTTTATTTCTCCACCAATCCCTATGTTGTGACCACTCGTTAGAATCGTCTAGAAAAGACGACTCTAAAAGGTTGTCACGACATAGGGTTTGGTGGAGATATGACGACTTTAGTTTTGAATACGCACCTTTATATGTTGCTCACATAAAGCGTATTAGTGAAACGCATAAGCATGCTAAATATAGTTTCTACCAATTTAACCCATTACCTAATAGGCTAGATTTAGATCCAATCTCTTTGAATAAATCTACCGAAAAGGAGCATTTATTAGGAAAAAAAGAAAATGTTAGAATTTTGTAGTTTGAAACCATTGTGATAAATAGAGCATTTGCTCCTATAGGAGCAAACGCTCTATTTATCACAATGGTTTCAAGAAGTGACTATTACAGAGGCGTAGAAAGGCGTATTTATGGAGGAAAGGGTTAAATTTAATTATAAAATGTAAGATTTTATTATTATCTACATATCAATATTGGACATCCTATGTTTGTCTCGGCCAAAACCTTAAGGGTTGCTTTGGTTTTTATCGGGTTTTACGTCGCTTTAGCAGTACATGTATTTCAGTCATATCATGGCGTCCAGCTAATTACGGGTAGAGGAAGACCCCAGAGGTTCTTCCGTCCACGGAACAAATGAAAGGGCGCAACAGCGATTTTCCCGCCAGATTTACCGCGCTTGAATTTGTGGAAGCGACAATTATTAAAGAATCAAACGTTGATATGTATGTTATACATGAAACTTTAAATTTTGTAATAGAAGTTATTGTGGCAATATTAATTAGCATGATTTGATGCTTCGTGAATGTAATTTATTAAGTAGTATTGCAAACTAAATTCACGATGTCTGCCTTTAAAGTATTCACGGAAAAGGCAAAAAAGTGCAATCCAAGAAACGGTGGTCGATTTTGGAGTAGCTGTATCATTGACTCATTTTCTCCAAGGCTATTTTTAGATCCAACCTTTTTGAATTAATCTACCGAAAAGGAGCATTAACTAGAGAAAATGATTTTGTTTTAGAATTTTGTAGTTTGAAACCATTGAGATAAATAGAGCATTTGCTCCTATACTAAATGTAATAGAATTCAACGCTATACTATTGCTTTATTGGCTTTAAACGGTTTTAAATGTTGTTTAGTCCAAATGCAAATTATACAACAATGAGTAATATGAGAAATTACAATATATTTTGGGAGCAAGTGTGAACAACTGTGCATATTAGATTTAAAAGAAGAAAAGGAGATTGAATGAAAGTTGAAAAAACATTATCAAGCTATTATACCAATCCGGTGACAATCTCTTTAATTTTTTCATTTAAGTGGTTTTTTGGTGTCATTTTAAGTGTTTTTTCGTGTCATTTTAAGTGGGTATTTTGATGTCATAAAAGGTACTTACATTCCTAGTGATCATATGCATGAAATGGTGTTGAGATGTGTAAACTCTACTGCTGTATAAATGACGTCTGCTCAAGCTTATCTGCTGTAAGATTTACTTAACCCATTACGTCATAGGCTATTTTTAGATCCAACCACTTTGGATAAATCTACCAAAAAGGAGCATTAACTAGAGAAACCGAAACTTTTAGAGTTTTGTAGTTTGAAACCATAGTGACAAATAGAGCATTTGCTCATATTGGAGCAAATGCTCTATTTATCACAATGGTTTCAACAGGTGACTTTAACAGAGGCGTAGAAAGGCGTATTTATGGAGGAAAGGGTTAAATTCTTTTGCTGCCAAATTTTCTCGTCTGCAAACTGTGTCGTCTGCTACTTTTTTTTATTTCTTTAGTTTTCTTAATTTTTGTTTAAAAAGCCCAGTAACAGTAACAGACAATTTGGATGTCTCGTCTGGATCCAAACTGTTTGCATAGGTAATCACAGATGCGACATTGGCAGCGAACGGGTTAAGATTCTGATAAACTAATGTCTGAGTGTCAAACAGTTTGGATTCTGATGAGACGCAGAGCCATTCGAATCCAGGCTTTCTGCGAAATGAATGTATGGTCGCGATAAGAAAGCAAAGGATCGACATTTTGCCTGCTTAAATGCTACCCAACTGACATTTGCAAACAGCTTGGATCCACATGAGACGCCAAGAAACTTGGCATCTCATCAGGATCCAATCTGTTCTAAAACTTGGTCAAAAGTTTCTCAAACGTTTGAACGAATCAGAGGTAAGTGATAAAATACATCATTTTAATAGCAGTCATGTGGTTATTAAACAGGTGTAGCCTTGTTTTTCAACTGAAAGGGCGTGGCGCAATCAAGGTTATTAAGTGCACTGTAAGTACATGTATCTGAGTCGCAAACAGTCCGCAGTGTATATCACTTTATCTTTAACACTCTGTAGATGAAGTTAAGATAGTTCTGTATGTTAACCGTTTGGATCCAGATGAGACGCCGATTAAGACATTGTCTCATGAGGGTACAAACAGTATGGAACTGAAACGATGTAGCGTCTTAAACAAATGAAGAAATATCTATTTTTAGAATGGAAACTAAAACAGACGACAAAGATTGCAGACAACAATTTAACTATTTAAATATTTTTCCGCCTCAGGCGTGACTAACTTTGCAAACAGTTTGTATCCAGAGGAGACGCCGAGTAATTCGGCGTCTCATCAGGATCCAAACTGTTTGACAATGATAATAATTTTGTAAGCAATCGAAGCAAAACGCCACTTTGAAACCTAGAACAGACGATAATGTTATATACTGTGGTAGATGAAATTTATTTGGCGCCGAAAGGGCTAAAGTTAAATAAAAATGGTGTCTAGGCGTGTCTGGCCTTCACAGATAAGTTAATCGAAGGTAGGTATAAAAAGGTACTAAACCAATTACATTCCCGAAACATCTTACCGTCCTAAAATGTTAATATTACCACAATAACTACTATTATAAGAACCAGAGGTCCAGATTAGATGTGTAAATTAAAACATTTTCGAGAGTAACTTCTTTAGTTCTCCACCAAACTCTATCTTGTGACCACTCTTTAGAATCGTCTCTTCGAGACGATTCTAAAGAGTGGTCACAACTTAGGGTTTGGTGGAGAACTGACGATTTTAGCATTTGTGTACGCACCATTAGCATTTGTGCACGCACCGTTATATGTAACTCTGATTAGACTATAGGGTTTACAATTATATACATGTGCACATCAATATTGGCTCTGGTTTTAGTCTCGGCCATGTAAGTCGCAGTTGACTGTATAGGACTGGTTTGGTTTTTATCAGGTTTTACGCCGCTTTAACAGTATTTCAGTCATACCACGACGTTCAGCTAATTACAGGCGGAGGAAGACCCCAGAGATTATTCTGTGCACGGAACAAATTTCATTGTTTCGTGCACATAAGAACATCAAAGTAGAACAATCGACCTACCGCAAGGCTTCCCGCTAGATTTTCCGCCTTTGAATTTTGGGCCGAGACAAAAAATTAACAGTTATATATTGATATGAAGATAACTTTTTACTTAGCTGTCCATAATTTAGAAAAATGAGAAAGACGCACTTTAAACCATATCGATCATCGCCAAACATAAATAAACATTTTCATTATTATCAAATACCTCAAAATCAGTACTAAATAATTAATTTATAATACAAACTTGATTAGAGTCTGAGGTCATAAGTATACAGTAAAACCCCGCTAATGCGACCACTTAATAAACAGCCACTGGTGTCGTTTAAAGCAGGTGGTTGCTTAATGCAGCACGAAAGTTATGCAGAAAGCTCCTATAGGAGCTTTCTGCATAACTTTTGTACTGCATTAAGCAACCACCTGCCTCTGCCACCCAGAATTATGCCCCTTTTTGGTGGTCGCATTAGCGGGGTTTTACTGTATGTACTTTATTTGATTTTTCTATGTATTTATTTTATGGAATCTCGTATAAATACATCCAAACGGATGTTTGATAATGTCGAGGGCTTGGTGCAAAACTATTGTTACTCCTTCACTTTGTGAAAGAGTTACAATAGTTTTGCACCAAACACTCGATGTGTAATAATAATAAACACTGATTTAGAATGTTCGGTTACTTGACCTTTATCAACAAACAATCTGTATGAAATCAACTAAGTGGTCTCCGTTATGGCGATAGGAAATCACGATAATGGAGGCAACTTAGTTGGTTTCATACAAAATTGTTTCTTGACAAAAGTCAAGTGACCGAAAATTCGAAAACAGAATGTTTATTATTATTTAGTTATGCATTTTTGATTCTCTGTGATCCACGTGTCCTTATCCCTGTGAACCATGCGACGATATATCTGTGAACTATGTGACTTTATCTCTGTGAACCACGTGTCCTTATCTCTGTGAACTATGCGACTTTATCTCTGTGAACCACGTGTCCTTATCTCTGTGAACTATGCGACTTTATCTCTGTGAACCACGTGCCTTATCTCTGGGAACTATGTGACTTTATCTCTGTGAACCACGTGTCCTTATCTCTGTGAACTATGTGACTTTATCTCTGTGAACCACGTGTCCTTATCTCTGTGAACTATGTGTCCTTATCTCTGTGAACCATGTGCCCTTATCTCTGTGAACAATGTGTCCTTATCTTTGCAATATTGCTGCAAACGTCGTTGTATGTTGAATGCGATAAAGTGTTTTAGCTGTGGTTGTAGTTGTATAAAGTCTTTCATTTTATAATCAAATTTAAAGTGATAATAGCCATGCTTTATCATGTGTACGCATTTTGTGAATATAATTTGTTGACATCAAAACCAGATATTTGCATTTTACCCTTTACTCCAAAATACGCATTTTACAGATTCTGAGATGGCCGAACTTTCCATTATCAACATGCCATTATAAAAAAAACATCTAATTACAGTTGAACTTCTATATCTCGAACTCGGATAACTCGAACTTCGGGTTAACTCGAACTAAACATTCGGTCCTTCCAAAACAGAATAGCTTTAAACTATATCACTACGGATATCTAGAAACACATGTGTCAGCTTAATGCGGGTCTAAAGTAATGCTGAAAGCTCCTATAGGAGCTTTCAGCATTACTTTAGACCAGCATTAAGCTGTAAACTTGATAAAGTATCTATATTAGAAATCTTATAACTCGAACTTCTGATATCTCTATATTTGTATAGTCCCTTAAAGTTCGAGATATCGAAGTTCAACTGTAATATACATGGTGTCTTTATTTCTTACATGAATATTCATGAAGTCATGGCCTAGACTATCGGTATGTTAATATGTTATTATATACCAATGATTAAAGCCTTACAATGCGGGTCACGGGTCACTAATGTCATTTGCAAATAATGTAGACTCAGATGAGAGAGCTCATAGAGAAGCCCTCTCACCAGGGTCTGCATTGTTTTTCATGCTACACTTTTCTATAAAAAAAATCCCCAGATATTCACAATAACCTTGATCTGTTTGAATTTTGGAATAGTCTATTTGGAAATTTAGCATTGTAAGAGCCAGCAGTAGCGGATTTGTAGTTTTGATGTTGTGGGGATCCCAAGTTATTCGGTGTCACATCAGGATCCAAACTGTTTGATGTTTAGCTGCGCGTTTGGCCTTTTAAAATAAAGGAAGAACATTAAAACGTATCTAATTGAGACAAATGTCATTTTGCGCAGAAGGCAGTATTTGGCATCGATAGTTAATGAAAGCAATCAGTAAATATGTTATCGAAGTGACAAACTTTAATTCTTCTCTCATCAAATATGATTTTAATTGCAAAACAACTGTCGTCTATGTTGAGCAAATACAGTAAAACCTCTCTTAACCGGAATTCTAGTAGATAAAAAATTAGACACTTTTAGGCAGATGGCTGCTTAATGCAGGGTGAAAGTCATGCAGAAAGCTCCTCTAGGAGCTTTCTGCATGACTTTCATCCTGCATTAAGCTGCCACCTGTCTCCAAGACCGATATTCATACTAAATTTAACGGCCGGTTAAGAGAGGTTTTACTGTAGTCGTCTATCCGCAGAAAAACGCCCGCCTGTGTTGAGCAAAATGGTTGAATATGCACAGAAAAATGGTCGTCCATGTCGAACAAAATGGTTGTCTGTGCGCATAAAAGTGATCGTCTATGATGAGGAAAAGGTCGTCTATACGCAAACAAATGCTCGTCTATGTTGAAAAAAATGGTCGTCTAAAAGCAGAAAGTGGTCGTCTATGTTGAGCAAAATGGTCATATACATGTATGCTTAGAAAAATGATGATTTATGCTGCGTCGTCTCTGCTGAACAGATTTGCCAATTATGTTAAGCAAAATTGTCGTCTAAGTTAAGCAAAATGATCGTATAGGTTAAGCAAAAATAATTGTCTATACTGAACAAGATCGTCGTCTTTATTGAGCAAAATATGTCAGTTTAAACATATTTTATTTCCATATTAGAGGAAATTGGGTCAGGTCACAAGTTCTTACAACATTAGGTTTGACCCTCACCATACAAAGCATTCATATATACATGTAAAATATGTTTAGCAAACCCGTTATATATAATGAGCAAAATGGTGGTTTAGGTTCAGCAAAATGGTCGTTAATTCTGAGCAAAAAAGTCGTCAATGCTTTGGTAATCTATGTCGAGCTAAATACGTTTCGCAAAATGACCGTCTATGCTGAGCAAAGTAGTCGTCTATGCTAAGCAAAAATGTCGAGTTTGCTGAGCAAAACGGTGAATATAGCGAACAAAATGTTCGTCTATGCTGAGCAAAATGGTCGGCTATGTTGAGCAAAGTATTGTCTATGTTAAGCAAAATATGATTGATAAAAATGGTCTTAAATGGTAAGCAAAATAATATACACAACTGTGTGACAGAGTATGTAGATTCTATGATATCATGGCCATAGAAAACAAAACTCATTTGCTACTAACATGTAGACAATACAGTGAAATAAGGGCCCAATTATTGAATGACTTTGCATTTTTGCAGCTAAGTGAAGTAAACAGAATGAAGGCTTTACTTAACGATCATACAAGAAAAGTAGCTAAGTTTATTGTTAAGGCTTATCTACACAGGAGAGCATGATTATACAACCAGACTTTACAGTAGATTTTCTACTGATCCAACCAAGAACTTTGATATGATTATGTTCACAGAGTGAGATATCTATGTAGGTATATACATGTAAACTGAACAATTATGTTTATATTTACGACTTTATATACATGTTTAATACGAATAAGTGTGAAGGTGACATATGGGCCCACGGGACCGGGTGAAGTTTATAATCTTGATTTGGTAATCTTTGCATTTGTAAATCACATGTCACTATCATAAAAAACACTTTCTATTCTATTCTATTCTATTCTGTCTGAGCAAAATGGCCGTCTATGTGGAGTAACATGGTCGTCTATGTGGAGTACAATGGCTAGCTAATCAGAGTAGACCAAGACCAGGCTGTTCCTATAGGAGCCACCTGATCTGGATCTACTTTGTTTGCAAATGCGTGAAAATGCGTTTATTATATTATTGTTAAACGCAGGTGGTAGCTTAACCTTTTACTCCGTGAATAGTCATGAAAGAAATAATGACATCGTCAATATTAATAAGATTAATTGTTACACAATAGCACATGGGCACAGGAAAGTTTTGCCCTGGCAGAAACTGTAAACTCATATCTCTAGTATGCTATACATTAACAGAACAGACCCTGATCAGATGGTCCCTACAAGAGCTATATGATATGGGTCTATTCTGTCTACAATTGCGTAGAAATGCATATTTATGGAGTAAATGCTTAATGCAGAATGATATCAATGCAGAAAATGTCTGTAGGACATTTCTGAGTAATTGTAGATTGGACAATGACGCCATAATTAAAGCGTTTTTTTAACAATTGGCTCTGAAGTTATTTTAATAATAAAAGTAAGCTTTAAGGTTTTCTACCTGAAATAGACAGAATATGCAGTAAATATGGTCTGGTCGATGTTTTATTGACATACTAGACGACGGGTGAATTTCCTTCCAGACATGTTTGGAAGACAATAGTCAACAACAATGTAAAACTTAAGCAATTGTCCTTAATACAATCGCGTATCTCTACCGACAATATACTTAGAGATTATCATATTATTCAGTCTTTGTCAGATTTCGGTCCTTGTCAGTTCTGGCTGTTAAGTAAATCTAACCGTAAGCATTTGCAGCTGTCACAGGCGGCTGTAAAATTTACACATTTTCTCTTCGCTAGATCATACACTAGTCGTTGTAAACGGTGCAATAAATTAACGGACGAGTTTGCTCTGCATATTGTTTTGTACTGTGATAATCGATATTATTGTAGTTATAATTTCTGTTATCATCAACATCATCATCATCATCATCATCATCATCATCACCATCATCATCATCATCGTCGTCGTCATCATCATCATCATCACCGGCATCATCATCATCATCGACATCATCATCACCATCGTTACCATCATCATCATATTGTCATCATGCTTTATATTTGATTGTGTAATATACCTCAACTGCTTTCTATATTTCGTTTCGATAGCAGGTGATAAATTGAGGTAATCATGATATTTCTGCTGCATGTGATATCATTTTCTGTCTTCCATGATTGTGGCGCGGTCAACTATTTCGGTTTCTTGGCTCGCTACATTTGGGGAAGGGAGGTAGTACTTCTGTGACATATGGATTCGGATGGTGAGGGATTGATATGGGTAGTGTGGTAGTTGTATGGATACTGTACATGTATGTACCTCTTCCAGATACGTTATGCATGCCATTATGTGGGCCGTTGTATAGTTGGGTGCATTTGCTTCAACAAAGGGAAACAACTGCACGCAGGGATACATCCCCGCATTTCTTTTCATGTCATTGGTTTGTTCACTATATATGTATATACACTATTGCACTGTTTGTATCCGTTTATATGAATGCTCTCCTTATCTGGAGGTAATAAAGAATTAAAGATTATTATTATTATTATTATTATTATTATTATTATTATTATTACTACTACTACTACTTAGCTACCACCTGCTGACAAACACGTAGACCTATTTTAGTTGTCACTGTACTGCGGATTTAAAGTTCTCAGAAAATTGAACGATGCGACAAGACAATTCTGCTCTCAACAGTTATTTAGTATGAACAGAATCTGGAACTTCCGAACCGAACCCCACACTCGTCATGAGGCCATCGGGGAGTTAGGAGACGTAGACGATGCATATAAAGAAGCACATAATTATCTAATCAATTTCATACAGTAAAATCTCATTTTTTTAAAAAAACAACAACAACAACGAAAAACAGACCAATTGTTTTCACCTTTTACTTATTTCCGATTCGCTAAAGCCTTTGCGAAACTATCAGCAAAGTGTCAAACTGCTTACTTAGATCTTGATGAGGCGCTGAGTTACTCCGGATCAAACACAGTATAATCTTTAGACCATTAAAGAGAAGTCTAAGTAGGGGTCTGCAAGCCAGGTGGTTGCTTAATGCAGGACAAAGGTAATGCAGAAAGCTTCTACAGGAGCTTTCTGCATTACGTTTGCCCTACACTAAGCAACACCCTGCTGTTTTAAGATTCCCGTGTTCAATCAATATACGATCGCTTAAGACGGGTTCTATTGTACCTAGGTAATGCTTAGCACAACAGGGTTTAAACCATATAAAAAGTACAGTACAACCTGTCTTAAGCGGCCATCAAAAAGAGGTCTAGTTATGGGGTATGTATGACAGGTGGTAGCTTAATGCAGATCAAAAGTAATATAGGAGCTTTCTGTATTACTTTTACTCTGCATTAAGCAACCACCTGCTTTTTAGTCTCCTAAATGAATGGCTGCATAAGACAGGTTCTACTGTATCTAAGGTGACTAAGTTAGTCGGTCAGAATAATTAGAGTGTCTAGGATATATGTTAGGATAAAAAAAAATGAAAAAAATACCAACTTTAATTCACCAGCATGACACCGGATTTATATAACCCATTCAAGGGAAAACTAACGCAACCCTTTAAGTTTTCATTACATTCTTCTTCAATTTGACAATATCTGGGGAAAATTGGATAGACTAGAAACGATAATTTGGTTACACCAGTTGTGAATAAAATCTAATAAGGTTGAATAGACTACTATTAAAATCTACTCAAAGTCGACATACCCCTAATCTCCAGCATGTCGTCCTTTATCCTTTTATTGGCGGGATGATATACCCGCAATTCTCTGCTTATTAGGAATATTTGTTGATGCTTGCATTCCAAAGTGCAATAAAGTACTGCTATGCCAAACAGTAGAGAATCAGATAAGATATGTGACATATAAGTAAAAAAGCAGACCCAGATATGGAGTTGTTTGATCTGATTCTACTCTGTTTGCAGATGTGTTAAAAAGGAGTGGTATGTAGCCAAGGGTGAGGAAATCACCAAGGCGCTTAGTAAATAGAAACATAATTAATATATTTTAATATATTAAAAATCCATTTCTTGAAGAAAATGAAGTATGTAGGTGGAGAAGCAGACCACCACAGTAGATAATCCGGGTTCAAAAGATTTAACCCTTCCTCCATATAAAAATATACACCTTTT
This sequence comes from Azorinus chamasolen, assembly GCA_963576725.1. Classification (NCBI taxonomy): domain Eukaryota; kingdom Metazoa; phylum Mollusca; class Bivalvia; order Cardiida; family Solecurtidae; genus Azorinus; species Azorinus chamasolen. The sequence goes on along the minus strand of OY755240.1, from coordinate 64,432,156 downwards.
AACACTTTTGCAAACAGTGTATACCCAGATCAGACGGCTCCTGTTGGAATCGTCTGAGTAGGGTCTGCTCCATTTGCTTACGTAATTACGTAGATTTGGTTCTATAGTTTATGCCATGGCCAAAATTTCCTTCGTTTATATACCATTATTAAAAAGCAATTCATTAACAGTCATGGTGTCATTTTTCTTATATGAGTAACCATCAGATAAAGTTTAAATGAGGAAATAGGAATCAGTATTAGGGAAAATACGGAAACCTTGCAGGACACTTCGTACTGTGCATACAGTAAAATACTATTTGTACCACACACGAAAAAGAGCCAAAATGACGACATTTAACCTTTACAGTACAGTCTCTCTATAACGACCACTAAATTGTGTTAATTAGTTGGTATTAATGACAGGTGGCTGCTTAAAGCAAGGTGAAAGAAAAACAGAACGCTCCTATAGGAGCGTTCTGTTTTACCTTCACCTTGTTTTAAAGGTGATGTCCCTACATATAACGCTTAAAATATCCAAAAGTCACATGTTTGTATTCTGAAAAGTAGTATATCGCAAGAAAACCCATCGAATTAGCGTTTATAATGACAAAACATCCATGTGTTTGATATCGCCGATCCCGGTTTTACTCCCTGATGTTTCAGTTTTATTCGGGTTAGGTTTTAGTTTCGTAAACTGTTCGCCCTATTCGCGATTCTCCGACCACTTCCAAGAAAGCTATTACGTAAACAATGGAGGGATCGGGTGATCATCGGCAAAACGCGGAAGAATTTAACGGAAAAGGCTGATAATATTTTGTTGTAGAACAAAAATTATCAGTATTGGTGAAATCGGTTTATTTGTATCACAGGGGCATTTTTCGATATAAGTTCAAATTGGGAACCTTCATAATAATGATAGAGCATAACAAATACCAAGTTTTATTATATTATTGAAATTCTGCGTTCATTGTAGGGACTTCCTCAGCCACCTGCCTTTAACTTAAAATACTTGATGTAATTTAGTGGCCGTTATAGAGACAATTATATAATACACCCACCAACATAATAACATACCAACATAATAAACATACCAACATAATAAACATATCCAACAACCTATTCTTGTTTTTTAAAACGCTTTAACTGGTGACTATTCATGTCATCAGTTTCAATATGCTTTTTTGTCATGGTAGACACTGTAGACTCAGATATACAGTAAAACCCCTCTAACGCGACCACCAAAAAGGGGCATAATTCACGGTGGCAAAAGCAGGTGGTAGCTTAATGCAGGACGAAAGTTATGCAGAAAGCTGCTATAGGAGCTTTCTGCATAACCTTCGTCTTGCATTAAGCAACCAGCTGCTTATGAAGACAGTCATGTTTGTTCATTAAGTGGTCGCAATAGAGGAGTTTTACTGTATATTACCCTACAAGTAAATATAGCAGACCCTTACTAGTCGGCTTCTACAGGATCAGAGGGCGTCATTTTCTAGTAAATGGGGTGTGAATAGGATCCAATAGACACACAACGAAAAGTCACCCATATTACCAGGACCAGAACTGCTCGAAACTTATACCTTACCATTTACCCGGTGAATATTCATGTAAGCAATAATTACACCATGAATGATAACGCTTACAGCGCTGAATTTTCAAATGGACTATTCCAAATTCACACAGGTCAAGCTTTATAAGTCAATATTTAGGCATTTTTAAAAAGAAAAGTTTAACATGACAAACAGTGCAGACCCTGATGAGAGGGCTCCTAGTGGAGCCCTCTCATCTGGGTATACACTGTTTGCAAATGACATTAGTAACTGGTTTCCGGCATTGTAAGGGTTAATTAGCTTATTTTTTGTAATGACATAACACACACAGGGATTTTGGTCCTGGCAGACACTACAGCATCAGATCTTCATAGAGTAAATAAAGCAGAACCCTGACCAGAAGACTCCTACAGGAACCGTTTGATCTGCGTTTGTTCTGTTTTCAAAATCATTAAAATGCGTACATGTATCTATGGAGTAAAGAGTGAATATAGGATGCGTACTTCACTAATGGAAAATTAACCGACATCTTTTTTTGAGGATAACAGATTATTAAGGTTGCGAAATATAACCTTAGGACTATAATTTTTCTGTATGATTTATAATATATCGAATACAATTTGGATGTTTTCGTATATTTTTATAAGTATATTTTTACTAATAAAACTTTCATCTATGACAGAGTATAATTATAGTAACTGTGACTCCGGCTATGCAGAACGAGGCGACAATCTAAGATTAGATCTACCTAATCAACAGACTGATACAAACAATATGGTGGCATTTGAAACTGTTCATTGCTCCAAAAACATTTCATAAGTTTATCCATTTGCTGTCTGATCAGCATTTTTAACTCTAACAAAGCTGAATTTTCAAATGGACTATTCCAAAATTCAAACAGGTCAAACTTATGGTGAATATTTAGGATGTTATTAACCCTTACAAAGCTGAATTTTCACATGTATTACATTGTACATGTATTATAAAATTCAGGTCACGCTTACGGTGAATATTAACGGATTTTCTAAAGAAAAGTGTAACATGAAAAACAGTGCAGACCTTGTTGACAGGGGCCCTCTCATCTGGGTCTACACTGTTTGCAGTAAACAGGGTAGACCCGGCTCAGACGGCTGAGCTAGGTCTGCTATATTTGCACAGGCGTAAAGAGACGTTTATATGAGGGAAATGCATAACATTTAGCCTGCCATGGGCGGATGAGTGAATACCTATGCAAACAGTTTGGATCCAGATGAGACGCCGAGTAACTCGGCGTCTCATCAGGATACAAACTGTTTGATACTCTGATTGCATTTTGGTAGACAAATTGATTATAGCTTGAAATTTGAAAATGAAGTAGGTGAAAAAATCTGTAAAAATAATTTGCTCAGCAGGCTAAAGGTTAAACTGGGTCTCCTCTGTTTGCAAAAGCATGGGATGTTAAGTACCTCGACATCTCTCTGGATTGAAGTAGTTTGCAAATTATGAGCTAGGTCACGCTTAGTACGATAGGGGTAAGAAAAAAATGCCAATTTTAGGAATGTGTTTAAAAGCATTCCGAAATGGGAATTAGGATTAGGATCAAATCATTTCTTCTTTTAAAACGTTCTTCAAAACATATTCTTTGATCATTCGAATGTGATATTATTAATGATAGCCTTAATGAGGAGTAAGACATGATATACATAAATCTTTTTTTTCTCTTTTTTTTCTAATGCAAAATATTTCAAGTTCATAAGTGATTATGTGATTTATCTTTGTAAATACAGTTGAACTTCGATATCTCGAACTCGGATAACTCGAACTTCTGGATAACTCGAACAAAAAGTTTAAGTCCTTCCAAAACTTACAACACAGAATTGCTCCAATAATGTATCTCTACAGATATCTAGAACTACACGTGACAGCTTAATACAGGTCTAAAGTAATGCTGAACGCTCCTACAGGAGCTTTCAGCATTACTTTGAAACTTTGAAACTTTGAAACTTAATCACTTGGTTAAACGCCTATTTTTGCAAATAATGCATTCAATGGCGTTGTACATTGACATAAATAAAATCAGAGACAAACTAGAGGTTTTTGTCAAAAAAAAACGGATGTCTCCCCTCTAATAAAAACAATATGTAAAGGGAAATCACTAAAAATGTTATGGTCTTGATGAATGATACTTCCCCTCATTATGCGTTTTCCACACTACATTTTTCAAGAAGAAAATGATAACAGCTAAAAACTCCAAAAATACTGATACCAGATTTATGGCCCTTGTGTATGACACTTACTTTCATCATGCTCTTTCCAAAAATAAAATGTCATTCCAATAGCATCAGTCGAACAGGAGTTATTGATCGGCCAATAAATGTAACAAAGGGCAATAACTCCAAAAGTATTGAAGCCAGAATTATGGCCCTTGTTCATGACACTTTCTCTCATCATGCTCTTTCCATGTATGAAGTTTCAATACGATGGCAAGAGCCATGTAGGAGTTATCGTCCGGACAAGAAAGAATTAAACAAATGTACAAGGGGCAATAACTCTAAATTTATTGAAGCTCGAGTTAAGGATCTTATGCATGACACTTTCTCTTATACCTGTATTAAGCTGTGGCATTGAGAAATTGTTCAGATTAGAAATCGGATGACTCGAACTTTGAAGTTTGAGTTATCGAAGTTCAACTGTAGTTTTGGACTCAGGTGCGACGTTCAGTAACTCGGAGCCTCATCAGAAATCCGAATTGCTTGCGAAAGAGCGAGGGGCTTTGGCGTAATAGGGTTCATCTCGATCTTAGTCATTACTCTGCTATAAAAATTCAGTTTTCAATCTTCTCTGGATACTCTTGTTACATTGTAATCATTTAGTAATTTGCTAATTATGTTTGTTTTTGCTATATTTCGTATGCATTGGTGTAATGGTCAAAGGCAAAAACAGTAAAAGCCCTTTAAACCGGACGTTCAGTTTAGCATAAATGTCGGTATTGGAGACAGGTGGCAGCTTAATGCTCTAGGAGCTTTCTGCATGACTTTCGCCCTGCATTAAGCAGCCACCTGCCTAAACGTATCTAAATTCTTCTCAACTAGAATTCCGGCTTAGAGCGTTTTTAACTGTATGTATTGTCGATATGCCAATGAAACTGGACTCTGCTATACAAATGATGTCAACTTAAACTCAATGTCCACTTACTTACGATTCGTTCAAGCTTTATCACATAGTCTGTCGTGTGGGAGTGCCGAAACAGATTGCCGTAAATCGGGGAAATGCACTAGTGGAATCCGGCTTTGCTACGGCTGTACAGATATAGTCTGTCTCACTTTCTATGGCACTTCTTAAGGGTTATATGATAAAAAGAATCTTACATTCGTGTTCATCACAAATTGTTTTCATAAAACTCGTTTACTATAATAAATATTAAACTCGCTAAAGCTCGTGTCATACCCGTTTCATAAAAACAATTTATAATGAACACTTATATAAGATCCTGTATTTCCGAAACTACAGAGCGACTTTCTAACAGTTTGGATCCTGTTGAGAATGAGACGTTGAGTTACTCGGCGTCTATTGTGGGTTGAAAAATGCTAGTTAAATCGAGCTTATCAGGTTAAAGGGTTAACCCTTTCCTTAATATAGAACGCATTTTCACGCATTTTCAAACAGAGTAGACCCAGATCGGACGGCTTTTATAGGAGCCGTTTGATCAGGGTCTGCACTGTTTGCTTACAAGATTATATAGATCTGATTCTACAAATTCTGCTGGAGACAAAATGTTTTGTGTCCGTATGTCATTATCAAAATCAATGTAATAAATATTCATGATGTCATTATTTCTTGCATGAATATTCAACAGGGATGTCAAGGGTTAAGTAGAACTTTATCATGATCAAACAAATATTTCCAATCATTTTATTTTATTTCTCCATGGACTCAAACTCAAACTGTCCTTTATTAGTGTTTTACTCTCTTACACTCGTATATCTCGACTGCAAAGTGCCAAATAATTGATGTTTAACCCTTTCCCTTATGTAAGCATTTTCACGCATCTGCAAACAGAGTAGACCCAGATCAGACGGCTCCTATAGGAGCCGTCTGGTCAGGGTCTGCTCTGTTTACTTATGGTATAATATAGATCTGATTCTACAGCTTCTGCCTGAGCCAAAATGTCCTGTGTTCACATGCCATTATAAAAAAATCTTATTAATTTTCATGACTAAATTATTTCTTACATGAATATGCAACAGGGAAAGGGTTAAAACTTTTATGCCATTGAGAAAGTGTTGATTGAGTGTCAAACAGCTTGGATCCTGATGCGACGCCGATTCTGGATCTCATCTAGATTCAAAATGCTTGCAAATTCGAGCCAGGTAGCGTTTAATGTGTTCAGAGTTTATGTTCCAATTGCTTGACCCTTTGTTGACAAGAGACAGAACGTTATGAGAGAAAGCAACAAAAGGTTACTATCTCTAATAAAGATTCCCGGGAGAGTTGCATTTTTTAAAAGGAGCTTCTAACAGGATGTTTGCCTAAAGTGCAGAATGTAAGCGATATAAAACGCTCCTATGGGAGCTTTCGGCATTGCTTTCAGTCTGCATTAAGCTACCACATGTATCATTACTAGTAGCTTTAGTAGTAGGAGTAGTAGTGGTGGTGAAAGTGGTTGTAGTGGTGGTGGTTGTGATGGTGGCTGCTGCTGTGGTGGTGGTGGTGGTAGTGGTGGTTGTGGTGGTGTTGATGATGATGGTGGTGGTGGTTGTGATGGTGGCTGTGGTGGTGACTGTGGCTGTGGTGGTGGCTGTGGCTGTGGTGGTGGTAGTGGTGGTTGTGGTGGTGCTGATGATGGTTGTGGTGGTGGTTGTGGTGGTGGTTGTAGTTGTAGTTTCAGTAGTAGAGAAGGTGGTGGTGGTGCTGATAATGGTGGTGATGGTGGTGGTTGTGGTGGTGCTGATGATGGTTGTGGTGGTGGTTGTGGTGGTGGTTGTGGTGGTGGTTGTGGTGGTGGTTGTGGTTGTGGGTTATAGGTAGTAGAGAAGGTGGTGGTGGTGCGCATTTGTAAACAGGGAAGACAAATGTTCCGTGCATGGAAAACATTTTGGATCTTCCTCCACCTGTAATTAGCTGCCCGTCGTGATATGACTGAAATACAGTAAACCTCTCTTTAACGACCACTAAATTGTGTTAATTAGTTGGTATTTAGGGCAGGTGGCTGCTTAAAGCAAGGTGAAAGTAAAACAGCCACCTGCCTTTAACACAAAATACTTTATGTAATTTAGTGGTCGTTATAGAGAGGTTTTACTGTACACTAAAAGCGGCGTAACACCCCCGATGCAAACGATCGCTAGTCGATTTTCAACATTTTGCCTTTATAAAACAAGACTTAAATGAATTGGTATTCATAATGTACGGAATTATTTATGAGTATTCATCAGGCGAAGGGTAATCAATCAAAATATATGATATTAAAATATAAAATATATAGGGGCAAAACCTATCTCTACATCTATTAGGCTCAGATTTAGAAGTTATCGAACTCGACAAGAACTATGGTAATGCTCTTATGCAGTACTTTAGTATGAAAATAAGTATCTTAACCCTTACAGTGTGGGGCACGAGTCACTAATGTCCTTTGCAAACAGTGTAGACCCCGGTGAGAGGGCTCCTAGAGGAGCCATCTCATCAGGGTCTACACTGTTTATCATGTTACACTTTTCTTTAGAAAAATAACCTAATATTCACCATAAGCTTGACCATTTTTAATTTTGGAAAAATCCATTTTGAGAGTGAGTGTAGTAAGGGTTGACCAGTTACCTTGGTATGAAAACAAATGTCTGCTCAATATTAGATCTGTGCAATTGTGACTACATTTGATTCGATCAAGCTTTTGAGAAACTGTTAACCGAGTGTCAAACAACTTTGATCCAGATGAGACGCCGAGTTACTCGGCGTCTTATCTGGATCAAAGCTGTTTGACAGTGCCAGTCAGGTAGCGAATATCGGGATTGCGGTTAAATCTATGATAAAAATATACATAAATCATTCGCTAGTAATAGTGTATTTCGTATAACGATGTCATATCTCTCCTTAGTTAAATAATAATTGACGGGCGGGGTCGGTTTGATTTTTCAAGCGAACGAGGGGAGGCTTACATTTTGAACTTCACATAAATAGATACCATTAACCCTCTCCCTCATACAAACGTGTTTTCACGCATTTGCAAACAGAGTAGACCCAGATCAGACGGATCCTAGAGGAGCCGTCTGATCAGGGTCTGCTCTGTTTGCTAATAGAATTTGATAGAATTTGATAGATCTGTTCCTTTAGTTTCTAAAATGGCTGCAAGGTTCCACCTTCCATATTTCATCATAACTATTTTGTTCATGAATATTCAGTGGGTATTGAAATTTGGAATAAACATAGAACAGGGAAAGGGTTAAGCCTCTCTATAGTATCCATTCAAAATATGTCTATTTTTGGATTTTTAAGACAGCTTAACCTTTTACTCAATAAATACGCTTTTCTACGCCTTTGAAAACAGAGTAGACCAAGATCAGGGTTTGCTCTGTTTGTTCTTGAAATTATAAGGATAAGAATCTATACAGTTTTTGCTATGGCCAAATATTCCTGTGTCCATCTGCTATTATAGCGTAACAATTAACCTAGTTAATATCCATGATGTCATTAATTCATACATGAATATTCATGGAGTAGAGAGTTGGTGCAAGACATAGTAGAGATTCTCCTGAACGTTGTTAAAGCTACAGTAAAGTTCCGCTAATGCGACCACCTAAAAGAGGTATAATTACGGGTGTTAGATGCAGGTGGTAGCTTAATGCAGGGCAAAAGTAATGCAGAAAGCTCCTAGAGGAGCTTTCTGCATTACTTTTGTCCTGCATTAAGCAACCACCTGCTTATAAATGCACCCATGTTTATTCATTAAGTGGTCGCATTAGCGGGGTTCTACTGTACCATTTTAATCATTTCCTTGTTGAATATTCATGTAAGAAAAAAATAACATCATGCATATTTATTTGCTGATTTTTATATAATGGCATATGTACATATGCAGTTTTGGTATTGGTAGAAACTGTAGAGTCATGTCTATTATGAATTCGTAAGCAAACAGAACAGACCCTGATCGTACATAAAGGAAGAAAACATAGCAATCTGATAAAAAGTTTTAAAATCTCACGCTGGTTATTGTGAAATGTGTTTATTTATTTGGGGAAATGTCGGCGATATCATTTTTGAAATGCAAAACACTACCCCCCCCCCCCCTCCTTCCCGCTCTGAACAGGAATTTTATTAAAGAAGAATTTTAGATCTTTTTAAGCAAGTGACTGCCTGGTGCAGCGTGGAAGTCCTTCAAAAAGCCCCCATCTATGTTTGTTCGTGACTTTCACCCTGCATTAAGGTATCACTTGTCTTAAAGACCGGCATGGACGCTACTTTGAACGCCCGATTTAGAGTGGTTTTACTGCATACACGGCACTATGACAGACTAGAGACCGCTTCAATGTTGATTTATGGAGTGTAACGGAGGTGTCTGAAGATGAAATTTTGAATTCATAAAAATTAGCATATCTCAGCTATATTTGATTAACCCTTAACTTCAGAGAGACAACTTTCGACACCTTTTCAAAAAGAGTAGACCCAGGTCAGTTGGTTTCTGTAGAAACCGTCAGACCGGGGCCTGCTCAATACTTATATAGATCAGGTTCTATGCTATTTAGTTGGGTCTGAGTTCGTTCTCAAGTTTTTTATTAAAAGCTTGAGAACTTAAATCTGACCAATCGGTTCTGCAGTTTAACACGTCTGTGTGAATGTGATATTAATATTCATACACCCTTTACAGAGGTCCAGATAAGACATTAAATAATTTTAAGACTGGCCCCTTTATTTCTCCACCAAACCCTATACTGTGACCACTCTTTAGAATCGTCTCGAAGAGTGGTCACAGTATAGGGTTTGGTGAAGAAATGACGATTTTAGTATATGGGTATGCACCTTTATCTGTAGCTCTGAATGAATATTCACCTGGAAAAGGGTGAAACTAATTATTTGTATTCTGAAAAACTACCGAAGGACGAGTAATTTCAAATTTGTATATCTCTGGCTTAAAATCATTCATCCAAACCGTTGATAAAGCATGACAAAAAGATCGAATACAGATAAGCCCTCGAGTAAATTATTCTATAAACTGAACAACTCAATTTGTAATACAAGTAAAGCAATACGTAACCCAGGTTGTCCAATCTGTAACCTCCAAGTAAACCAATCTGTAATCGGATAACTCATCTGTAACTAGAATAAGTCAATTTGTAACCCGCGGAACCCTATCTGCAATCGAGTACGTATTTATATCGGCAGTTGAAATAACCCAATATGTAACCGGAATAACTCGATCATATAACCCGGTTTATCCAATCTTTAACACGAGAAACCCAATATCTAATTAAGTGACTCAATTTGTATCCCGAGTAACTCAATCTGTAACCAGAGTAACTCAATTTGTATCCCGAGTAATTCAATCTGTAACCAAAGTAACTCAATCTGTAACCAGAGTAAGTTTGTTTGTAACCATAGTAACTCATTCTGTAACCCAGGTAACCCAATGTGTAATAAAAATAACTCAATCTGTAACTGGAATATCTCAATTTGTAAGCCGGGTTATCCAATGTGTAATAACTAAATATTTAACCCGAGCAACCCAATCTGTAATAAAATAACTAAATATTTAACCCGAGCAACCCAATCTGTAATAAAATAACTAAATGTTTAACCCGAGCAACCCAATATGTAAAAAATAACTAAATGTTTAACCCGAGCAACCCAATATGTAATAAAATAACTAAATGTTTAACCCGAGCAACCCAATCTGTAATAAAATAATTAAATGTTAAACCAGAGCAACCCAATCTGTAATAAAAATAACTAAATGTTTAACCCGAGCGACCCAATCTGTAATCAAATAACTAAATGTTTAATCCGAGCAACCCAATCTGTAATCAAATAACTCAATCTTAAACCCGAGCAACCCAATCTGTAATCAACTAACTCAATCCTAAACCAGAGCAACACAATCTGTAATCCAATAATTCAATCTTAAACCAGAGCAACCCAGTCTATAATCAAATAACTCAATTTAAACCCGAGCAACACAATCTGTAATAAAATAACTCAATCTGTAATCCGAGTTACGCGGCATCTTAAGCGGTTCCAATATGCTCCTAACCAACACTGGAAAGTGTGTCGAACAAAGAAATTAAAACCTCAAATTAGCCCTTTACTTGATAGATATTAATGTCAGAAATAGTGACATTTTGAATATTAATAAGATGGATTCTTGCACAAAACGTGCTGTTGTAGTCCCGCTAGACCATATATTAATATGGCGATTCTCGTGCGCACGCGCTGTTGTTGACCGGTTTTAATTATACCTATTCGGGGCCTCAGGTAAACAATGGACTCGAATGGTATATATATATATATATATATATGATAGCATTTTGGACTAAGCTAGGCGAACGGTGCGAGTATTTCAGGGGCACCGACAATGAACTGTTTTAGTGATAGACATATTGAATGAAATTCCGTGTAAACGATATTTGATACACTCATGAAGTGACGTTAGAAAGAAAACAGTGGCCCGGAAACAGTATAAATCGAACGAATTGTCAAAGAAGTGTATAGTTTTGCTTGTATTTGGAAGATTTAAATTGATACAGGAAAGCAGAAAATGGGTTTTATGCAAGAATAGCGTTAATACACGTTTGTTTTCGGGCAATAACATCTGCAGTGTCCCTCGATAATGTTGTTGCCCTCGCCCTTCGGACTCGGGCCAACAACAGTCCCTCGGGACACTGCAGATGTTATTGCCCGAAAACCCGTGTATTAACCCTCTATTAACACATGAATACCTGAGGTTAAAGCCATGGCAGAAACTGTAGAATCATATCTGTAATAGAGCGTGAATATGCATTTCTATAATGAAAAAAGGGAAATACAACGCAAAATATAGCAGACGAATATTAGTGGCCAATGTCATTATTTATACAGAACAATATCCTATGCAATAAACAGGTCAATGTCTAACACGTATACATGTCATCTAAGCGTGACCTGTTATTTGTAAACAGTTTGGATCCAGATGAGACACTAAGTAACGCCAAGCTGTCTGATAAGGGTCTGCACTGTTTGCTTATGAACTGATGTAGAATTGATTATATATTGTACAGTAGAACCTGTCCTAAGCGGTTATTCATTTATTGAACATAGGAGTCTTAACCCATTCCCTCATAATGACGACTTTTGACGACTCTGTAAAAGTCACTTTGTGAAACCATTGTGATAAATAAAGCATTTGCTCCTATAGGAGCAAATGCTCTATTTATCACAATGGTTTCAAACTACAAAATTCTAAAATTTTCCTTTTCTCTAGTGAATGCTCCTTTTTGGTAGATTTATTCAAAGAGGCTGTATCTAAAAATAGCCTATGAAGTAATGGGTTAAAAAAGCAGTAGGGTCGCTTAATACAGGGCAAAGGTTAAGGAGCCGCTTGCATTACTTTTAATCCATATTAAGATATCATCTGCATTACAGACCTATAATAAACATTTTTTGATGGACTCTAAAGACAGATTCTACTTTATAAGAATTTGCATAATACAGTAAAACCTCTCTTAACCGGAATTCTAGTAGATAAGAATTTAGACACTTTTAGGCAGGTGGCTGCTTAATGCAGGGTGAAAGTCATGCAGAAAGCTCCTCTAGGAGCTTTCTGCATGACTTTCACCCTGCATTAAGCTGCCACCTGTCTCCAAGACCGATATACATACTAAATTTAACGGCCGGTTAAGAGAGGTTAAACTGTATCAATAATTGACAACTGCATCTGTGGAAGTTAGTAAATGATGTCATAGATCGACATTTTAGACAATTCCCTCATAGGCAATTTTAATATCATTCCATAAGTTATTTTTAGACTCAACCTCTTTGAATAAATCTACTGAAAGGAGCATTTACTAGGAAAGCAGGAACATTTTAGAATTGTGTAGTTTTGAAATCATTGTGATAAATAGAGCATTTGCTCCTATTGAACATAATTAATGCTTTATTTGCTCCTATGGAACAAATGCTCTATCTGCCTCAATGGTTTAACCCATTCCCTCATAGGCTATTTTTAGATACAACCTCTTTGAATAAATCTACCGAAAAGGAACATTAACTAGAGAAAAGGAAAATTTTAGAATTTTGTAGTTTGAAACCATTGTGATAAATAGAGCATTTGCTCCTTTAGGAGCAAATGCTCTTTTTATCACAATGGTTTCACAAAGTGACGTTTACAGAGTCGCCAAAAGTCGTCAATATGAGGGAATGGGTTAAAAATGAAAAAATACTTTTACAGAGCCGTCAAAATGCGTCAGTATGAGGGAATGCGTTAAGTGGACATGTTTTTCAGTATGTCAAAGGGCTAACTTCAAAATCATTGATGCAATATGCAATGGCTTCAAAGTTTGAAAGCTTTTAAATCTTATTATACAATCCATTTACTTTCATGAGTTAAGCGTACGCTATATCACGTCGAGAATCTCCAATGCATAACTGTGACTGTAATTGAAAACTATAAACCCATCTCATGCTGAATATTCAAAAGTGAATCCGTCCAATATGACTATCAATTAGCCGAATTATTCTAAAGTTAAATAAATCCTGGTCACCGAATTATAGTGGCAAATAGGGCAGACCCATATAGGAGCGGTAGGGGTTGTCCCATATGGGTCTACACTATTTGCAAATGCAGACATGTACGATAGCAGCATGAACAGGGCTAATTTTCAATACCCTTAACCCTTTGAATGCGGGAAGCTACTGGCATTTGCAAACAGTGTAGTCCCCGGGCGAGAGGGCTCCTATTAACCATTTCTCTGTTCTATGTTTGTTACAAATTTCAACACCTACTGAATATTCATAGACACAAACATTTTTCAATGTCAGACCATGGAAGATGAAACAATGTTGCCATATTAGGAACTAAAGAAACAGATCTATCAAATTCTATTTGGCAAACAGAGCAGGCCCTGATCAGACGGCTCCTACAGGAGCCGTCTGATCTGGGTCTACTCTGTTTACAAATGCGTGAAAACACGTTTACATGAGGGAAAGTGTTAAAGGTATCCGCATGTTAACGATAAGGTTGACCTAAAAATATTGGAATTGTCCATTTGATGGATTTTTACCTCATGATATTCATAAAAGAAATATTGACATTACGAATATTGATTAGATGAGTTTTTTATGATGACATATGTCCATGGCAGACACTTCTAATTTCCAAAGGGAAACAGAGCAGACCCAGATCAGACGGCCCCTGAAATAAAGGGTTAAAGTTGCGGAGTTCAAAGCTCAAAGGTCCACATGTACAGCAGAACCCCTATAAACCGGAATTCTAGAAGAGAAAAGTTTGGATACTTTTAGACAGGTGCATTATTCAAGCTTTTAGGAAGGTGACTGCTTAATGCAGTGTGAAAGTCATGCAGAAAGCTCCGAGAGGAGCTTTCTGCATGACTTTCAACCTGCATTAGAAATTTACCTGTCCTACATTTTTGGTAAATTGAACGTCCAGTTTAGAGGGTTTTTACTGTAAAGGATACACGCTTCTTGTCACCTCTAAACCCTTTACAAAAGAATATCCCCGTAATAAGTAATGTATGCATGAATAGTATTTAGCTAAACCCTTTACTCCATAAATAGGCCTTTCTATGCCTTTCTCAGACGTCTGATCAGGGTCTGCCCTGTTTGCTTATGAAATATTACAGATATGATTCTACGGTTTCTGACATGGCCAAAAATTCCTGTGTCCACATTCCGTTATAAAAGTTAATCTAATAAAAAATGAATGATGCCATTATTCATTTCATAAATATTCGTGGACAAAAGGGTTATTATTTATAACTGTAAGTAAAACTCTCTAAACCGAAGTATTAGTATTTTATTAGACAAGTGTCTATTTAACTTTTTAGGTGCCAATGTCGCCTGTTGGCACCATTGAAAACAGTGCAGTCCAAGGTCAGATGCCGCCTTTTCAAGGCGGCATCTGACCTGGGACTTCACTATTTTCTGTATTATTTTAGCCCAATCATACAGGTTTTTAAAAATAAATGTTTTACTAATATACCTTTATTATTTAGTTTAGAATTATATTTAATATGAAATTATTATTGCAGACGACACTTTTAAATTTGGCGCCAATAAAGTTAATGCAATGAGGTTGGGGGTAGTCATATATGGAACTCCCTTGTCTAACATTTAGTCTCTAGATGCGTCATTTAACGCATATGCAAATAGAGTAGACCCAGACCAGACAATTTCTTTAGGAGCTGCCTGCTCTGATTGCTTATGTATTAATATAGATCTGATCCTACAGTGTTTTCAATGAACAAAGATGTCTGCTGATATGAGATTATAAAAAAAACCTATCTAATTGATATTCATGATGTCATCTTTGAGTAAACACCCACATCGATAGTTATTTGAGTGTTCAATTCAGAGATTATATTGTATATACAGTAAAACTTCGATTATCCGAACACTAAAATAAGTATTATTATCGATCTTTAAGACAGATGGCAGCTTAATGCATGGTGAAAGTCATGCAGAAAGCTCCTCTAGGAGCTTTCTGCATGACTTTCACCATGCATTAAGCAGCCACCTGCCTAAAAGGGTCTAAATTCTTCTATACCGAAAATTCGGATAATCGAGGTTTTACTGTATGTAGTTGAACCCATGTAAACCGGACGTTCATTTTAGTATAAGTATCGGTCTTAGGGACAGGTGGCAGCTTAATGCAGGGTGAAAATCTAGCTCCTCTTTGAGCTTTCTGCAGGACTTTCATCATGCATTAAGCAGCCACATTCCGAAAAGTATTCTGAAATTCTGAAAGTGGGTGATCCTTCGAAAGCAAAAGTAGCAATGCCAAACAGAAAATTGCAGACTCGGTTTTATTGAGTCTGTTCATGAGTAGCAATTAAAAGTCCAACACTACTCACGCTCCCCTAGCACCGGCTTAAGCAGTATTCAATTTTCAAAATGTATACCATCAAAACTTATGATCCCGAAGGACCAGAAAATATAACAACACTGAGAATGAAGTACGGGGCGACTTTTTACGGTCGCCACACAAGCACTTAACACCTGCTGTTGTGAAGAAGATAATTTCTGAAAATCCGGCTCAAGTCTAAGCCTAAAATCGGTCTCAAGCTGAGCTCGATTTTACTAATTCTTGATCCTGATAATACATGTAAGGATAGTCGTACGAAGGTCGCACGACAAGTCACTGATAATCGCCAGTGATTCTTCAGTAATCGCTGGTAATTGTTTCCAGTGGTGCAACCAATTTCAGTATTAGTGGGGTTGTTGAGCATGCACAACAACCTCCTTGCGATCGAACTGATCGCCGGTGGTTTTAGGTAATCGTACGATCGTCGTACGAAGGTCTCCAACAATCTTTTATCTGGTCGCTGGTGATAAAATTACCTATGACTGCCGTGCGATCACCAGCGACTGGCTGATTACCTTCAACAACGTGACCATACAGCTATATAACCTGGTCCATCAAGGAACAGTCTTCAATTGCTGTTTGATAGCACTGGGTGCAAATCGAAATGCCACCAAAAAATAGTAAAGAGGAAAACTAAGGTTAAAAGGTCCGAAAAAGATGCCAACATTGAGAGAGAAATTGGAAAACGGCAACATTATTCTAAAAAGGGGCATTTGCCATAACCATTATTCGATATACTTTACTGCAATTCTCCCCACAAAATGATACTTATCATTCGGAATAAGTTCGTATTTATACCCCAAACTTATTCAGGTCATCAGTGATCGCAGAACTGTCGAACGTCAATCGTACGACAAACATACGATGATCTTCACTAGTCTCCACTAGTCGCTGCTAATTTTAAGTAGTTGGAAGTGATCGTGCGATGGTCGGACGACAGGTCGGAAGTGATCGTGGAACCTTCGTACGAGTACCTATCGTCGATGATCGCAGATGTATCTCCAATGTGACTGCGAAGCATTTTCTTAAATTTAGTCGCCAACAATCGCAGACGATCGTCAGTTTCAGAGGTTGGCAGTGGTCTTTAACGATCGCAAGTGCTAGTTGGACTGTAGCCTAAAACAGTCGATGCTGCGTCGTCGGTGATGTTCTAACTGTTCGTGTCGTTTCGTAGACAGCAATCGGAATAGCTTCTCGAGCGTGTCATGGAGAGTATAGGAGGCGTGTGTACAAAGAAAGATAACTATTGAAAGCAGATGTATATTGCATCTTAAATTATTCCCCTTTATCTCCTCTGAAAATCAACCCACCACCACCACCGCTACCACAATCAAAGCTCTGATGGCACTGAATGAACGAGGTGTTCATTCGGTTAAATTTCAGTACCTTGCAAAGTTGTTAAATTTGACATTTTAGATATATAACAGAGATCCAGATAAGATGCGTAAATTAAAACATTTTCAAGAATAACTCCTTTATTTCTCAATAAAACCCTATGTTGTGACCACTCTTTAGAATCGTCTCTTCGAGGGTTTGGAGGAGAAATAAAGGAGCTACAGTAGAATCCCTCTAATGCGACCACCAAATCATGTCTAATTATGGGTCTTAAATGTAGGTGGTAGATAAATGCAGGACGAAACTTATGCAGAAAGCTTATTCATTTAGTGTTTGCATTAGAAAGTTCTACTGTATTCTTGAAAAAGTTTTAATTTAATTTAATCTTATCTGGACCTGTGTTTGTTGACACAGTATTGGGTGGCAGGGTGAGGTCATGGGTTTGGGTCCCATTTAAAAAAAAACAGACAGTGATTCAAACCAAAATGTACGATGAATAATAAGGAGATACTATCACTCCTTGACTACAAATTCCGTTACACAAATGACGTAGTTGACCACATAAGCTCAACACCACGAAAAGCAAACTATAGCAAATCGTCTCCTGAGCACTATGGTACTTTGGTTTCTGTATGCGATTCCATTGGTACTCGGCAAATAACCAGAGCAATAACACTTAGATCTTATTAACGTAATTTGATATACATGTAGAGGTCTATATAAGATGGCGTACATTTAAACATTTTAACGTGCTTTTTTCTCCACCAAACCCTATGTTGTGGCCACTCTTTAGAATTGTCTCTTCGAGACGATTCTAAAGAGTGGTTACAACATAGGGTTTGGTGGAGAAATGACTACTAGTATTTTAATATTTGAATACACACCTTTATCTGTTGTTCTGCACGTACGAGGGGATATCAAAAAGTTTTGAGCCTCACATAGAAAGGGCTGGATTTTTGGAAGATAATTGCTTTATTTTTCGACATAGTCCCCTTCCAACTCCACACACGTGTTTAACCTGGTTTGCCAATCAATAATACCTGAGCGGTAGAAGTCAGCATCTTGGTCCCCTAGCCATCCCTCCACAGCAGCAGACAGCTCATTGCCATCATCAAATCTTCGGTCTGTGAAAGAGGAGGAAGTCGCTGGGGACTAGGTCCGGTGAGTAGGGTGGGCGAGGAAGGAGTTTATAGCCAAACTCGCGCCCGGGTTCAGCAGTCCTGACCGGGCGTCATCGTCTAAACTCTCTCTCTGCCACGTTGGAATTCCTTCACCCAGGGTTTGATAGTTGCAGAAGAAGGAGAAGACTCTCCATAAACATCCATCATTCGCTCTTTAACCTGCCTTGCAGACTTACCCATCTAGGACTAAAAACTTGGTCACCGCTCAGTATTCAGTTTGGTCCATTTTTTGCCAACTCACTAGGGGTATGCCTCTTTATTTATTATACCACATTTATATAGCGCTCTTTTCACACAGGATATAGGCGTTCAAAAGCTCTTTACCGAAGTGTTGAGATTAAATGATTACAATAATGGAGATAATCCGTTCTGTACTCAATAGTTAACACACTGGTGCACATCAGGGTCCATGCTTATAAAACTGTTAGTTGAGTCTGAGTACGTTCTCAAGCTTTTGATTGGTCAGATTTGAGCCTCTGGCTCAAATCTGACCAATCAAAATCTTGAGAACTCAAATCTAACCAATCAAAAGCTTGAGAACGAAACTCAGACTCAACTAAAAGCTTTATAAGCATGGACCCAGGCGTGAAAGCATTGATCGATCTGAATGAAAACAATGCCCGAGGCTCAAAACTGTTTGATATGCCCTCGTATCTATGCATTATATTGTAACATTATTGCTGATTGTGTCTGAACGTGAAACTGTTTATTCTTTACGACGTATTTGAGCGACATTAACCCGAGCTCTTTGGTGTTCGGTCAATTGTTTCTCAAAAGCTTCATCAAATCGAAAGTAACCAGCTTTGTACCGGTTCAAGATTTGGACAGACCTAATTATTTTTACCATTGCGGGGTAATGGTATTACTATCTTCAATATTGATCCTCTGAATTTTACTCATTTCATTCTCCAAAAACTACAGTGTCAAGTAGCGCGGCGCCTGTTTAACATTTAGTCAATAATTCCTCAAAGGCTTGAACCAATTGGAAATACTTTGCAACAGATCTGGGTCCATGCTTATAAAGCTTTTAGTTGAGTCTGAGTTTCGTTCTCAGGCTTTTGATTGGTCAGATTTGAGTTCTCAAGCTTTTGATTGGTCAGATTTGAGCCAGAGGCTCAAATCTGACCAATCAAATGCTTGAGAACGTTCTCAGACTCAACTAAAAGTTTTATAAGCATGGACCCTGGCCGTAAGTATTCATGTACAGTAGAACCTGTCCTAAACGGACATTCATTTATTTAACATTGGAGTGAGGTGGCTTCTTAATACAGGGCAAAGTAATGCAGAAAGCTCCTATACGAGCTTTCTGCATTACGTTTGAACTGCATTAAGCTACCACCTTCCTTACAGACCCCGTTTTTGATGACCGCTTAAGACATGTTCTACTATATATCATTTTTACAGCAGGATAAAGATTATATTGTATAAATGTTTCGTTTACAGCAAAATCTCTCTAAACCGACTGCCTAAAAAAGGAATAATATATATAGGGCAGATTGTAGTTTGACGCATGACAAAGATTTTGCAGAAAGCTCCATCTTACATTAAGCAACCACCTGTTTTCAACCCTTTTCTCTGTTCTATATTTAGTCCAATTTTCAATACCTACTGAATATTAATGGACAAACTAGTTATAATTGAATATTGTAGCCATTTTAAAAACTAAAGAAGCAGACCTATCAAATTTCATTAGCAAATAGAGCAGACTCTGACCAGACTCCTATAGGAGCCGTCTGATCTGGGCCCACTCTATTTGCAAATGCGTGAAAAAGTGTGTATATGAAGGAAAGGGTTAAAGACACTTGTGTTTATTCATGAAGAAGTCGTTTTAGTGGAGGTTTGAAGTACATGTACAAGTACTTTGTAAACGTGATTTGTCTATGCCTGAAGCTAGAAACGTGCATAAAATGCACAACAGTATTTTTAATGGGGAAATGTGCAATCGAAACAGTTGCTCTTAAACGAGAGTTAATAGTTTACAGTAGAACCTGGCTTAAGCCTTTCTATGTTTATTACAAAGTTCAATACCTAATGAATATTCATGGACAAAATAGTTATAATGAAATATAGAAGGTGGAACATTGTAGCCATTTTAGAAAACTAAAGAAACATATTTATCAAAATACATTAGCAAACAGAGCATACCCTGATCAGACGGCTCCTATAGGAGCCGTCTGATCTGGAATCTACTTTGTTTGCAGATGCGTGAAAATATGTTTATATGCGGGAAAGGGTTAGGCCGCCATAAAAAGTCTAATAATGGGTCTGTAAGGCAGATGGTACATGTAGCTTAATGCATGTCATAGGAGCATTCTGCATTACCTTTGCCCTGCATTAAGCAACCACCTGTGTTTTAACAATAAATGAATGACTGCTTAGGACATATTCCTTTGTATTATACAGTGCTCCCTCCCTACAACGGCCCTCTCAATAACGATTCCCTCCTTACAACAACGCATGTCACTGTTTCCGAAACAACAAGGATCCAGAAACAACTTTTTCCATCGTATTTTCTTTATGCCTCCATCAAACCCTATGTTGTGACCACTCTTTAGAATCGTCACTTTGTGACGATTCTAAAGAGTGGTCACAACATAGGATTTGATTGAGGCATAACGGTTTTAGTTCTCGAAATACAACTTATCTGGGGATCTACAAACAAGCTAATTATGTTTGATTTTCCCTCCCTATAACAACTCCCTCTGAACAACACATACAATATTCGCATCCCAAAGGGTGTCGTTGTAGAGAGGGAGCACTGTATACAGAATCAACCTTCAAAATCGGTCATCATAGCTGTCTGACTGCCGGTTAGTGAATCCTTTACTCTATGAATATTCATGTAAGATATAATGACACTATGGAAACTGATAAGACTATTTTTACAATGGCATGTGAACACATGAAATGTTGAAATATCAGAAACTGTAAAATCAGATTTATATTATTCCATAAGCAAACATAGCAGACCCTGATCAGAGAATTTTATGTGTCTATGAGTAAAGGTTTAAGGCAGATGGTAGCTCAATAAAAGAGGAAAATAATGCAGAAAACCCTTGAATTTAATGGTTGCCTTCTTTTAACTTTCAGCACTTTATTGGAGAATGTGTTGTGCATTTTGCAAACAGCTTGGATCCATATGAGACACCGAATAAGTTGGCGTCTCATCAGGACCCAAAGTACTTGATATTCTGATACTCGCTTTATTTTTGTTTAAATAAATGAAGAAAAAAAACAGTATTTACTACAGACGACATTTGCTGTGAGAGCAGAAGGTGAAGCATCCCAAAACAGTCATGTGCCCACTGAAGGAGATGATCTACAGAATTACATACATGTATGTACTCCCTTGGGAGCTTTCTGCATGACTTTCACCCTGCATTAACATGATTAAGTATTCATAAGTATGTCATTCTTCTTTAATAAATATTCGGAGTAGCTTGGTTTTACTGTACTATGTTTAACCAGTAAGCGTCATTCAACCCATTACCTCATAGACTATTTTTAGACACAATCTATTTGAATAGATCTAGCGAAAAGGAGCATTTACTAGCAAAAAGGATTTGTCTTTTAATTTTGTAGGTTTTAAACCACTGTGATAAATAGAGCATTTGCTCCATAGGAGCAAATGCTCTATTTATCACAATGGTTTCAAAAAGTGAATTTTACAGAGACGTCAAAAGGCATCAATATGAAGGAATTTGTTAACAATTTAAATTCCATGGATATTCATGTAAAAAGTAATTACATTGTGATCATTAATTAGATTAATTGTAATATTAGCACGTGTACACAGGATGTTTTAGCTATGGTAGAAACTGTAGAAACATGTCTATATTATATCATAAGTAAACAAAACAGACCCTGATCAGTCGGCTCCTACAGGAGACGTCTGATCTGGGTCTACTCTATTTGCAAAGGCGTAGAAATGCGTATTTAAACGTGATTTACTATAGGACCATTAATGAATGAATGAATGAACGAACGGACAAGCCAACGAACGAACGAATGAGTGAACGAATGAATGAACGAACGAACATATGAATGAAGAGTAATAACAGAAATATTTACTTTTGGGAACTGTAGTAGACAGTTACTTCGCATGCATTTAGTTAACTAACAATTTGTACACTAAATACGTGACGTGTTCAAACGATGTCGTTTGCTTCATCTCTCACATGTTCTTAGAACTTCATCCTTGGAAAATTACAATGAGAACGACAAACAGTTACTTGGCGTCTCATCTTCATCCACAACTTGTAAAAGATATCACAGTCATATTCGCTGCTAGCATACCAACATTTAACCAATGCATTCTTGATACATTTTGCACCATGATTATGTGTAGCTAGTCATAAAATAAGAACTCAATGACTAGGTGAAATCCTTAAGAAACAGTCCAGATAGAAATAGCCCTTTACCTCAAACACACATGTTTATTAATCCTTCGCCAACAGAGCAGACCCAGACCAGACGGCTACTGTACATTTTCCATTGGATCAGGATATGTTCTGTTTGCTTATGAAACAATACATATCAGATCCGAGAGTTTGTTCAAAGGTAAAACCTTCCCTTGTGTATATTGCAACTGCAAACATTTAGATAATTAATGATCATGAGATCTTAACACAAATATTCACAGAGTAAAGGGTTAAGGAGCAAATGCTCTATTTATCACAATGGTTTCAGAACTACAAAATTCTAAACATTTCCTTTTCTCTAGTTAATTCTTCTTTTCGGTAGATTTATTCAAAGAGGTTGGATCTAAAAATAATCTATGAGGGGATGAGTTAAGCGGCCATCAAGAAGAGGTATAATTATGGGTCTGTAAGGCAGGTTGTAGCTTAATGCAGGTCAAACGTAATGCAGAAAGCTCCTATAGGAGTTTTCTGTATTACCTTTGCCCCGTACGTGTATTAAGCAACCACCTGCTTTTTAAGACTCCTATGTTCAATAAATGAATGACCGCTTAGATCAGTTTGTACTGTAGGTAGAGGTCATTTATTCCGCATGCTAAAGTCATCATGCTACACGCAATCTGACTAATCTTCGAGATGAAGAGCAGACATAGTATAGGGGTTGGTGGAGAAATAAAGGCATTATTCTTGAAAATGTTTAAATCACAAGGGGGGGGGGGGGGGGGTGCATTTCGTGGGTGGGTCTAGATGGTCTAAAAAGTCAAAAACAAAAATGATTAGGTCGATTTAGTGTTATATTTTATATACGTATATAATATAACACTAAATCGACCCAATCATTTTTTTTTGACTTTTTAGACCATCTAGACCCACGAAATACCCCCTGTGGTTTTATACGCATCTTACCTGGACTTTTGGACTATAATTTTTGCGGTAAAAGGGATATTCATATGTTAATCCATGAACATTTTCCTATACTCATACATACCCCTTTTCCTGACAGAAACATCTTTTCACGCCTTTGCAAACAGAGTAGACTAACATCAGAAGGCTCTTG
Source organism: Azorinus chamasolen (assembly GCA_963576725.1). Classification (NCBI taxonomy): domain Eukaryota; kingdom Metazoa; phylum Mollusca; class Bivalvia; order Cardiida; family Solecurtidae; genus Azorinus; species Azorinus chamasolen. The sequence goes on along the minus strand of OY755240.1, from coordinate 64,408,599 downwards.
CGGGGGCCGTCTGATCAGGATCTGCTCTGTTTGCTTGCATGTGGTTCTACGGTTTCTGCCAAATCAAACAAAATCCTGGTTTCTTCATACACTATTGTAAAAAAGTCAGACAAAAATATTCATGATAAAATGACAGTAAAAACCCGCTAATGCGACCACCTAAAAGATGTATAATTCTGGGTGCTATATGAAGGTGGTAGCTTAATGCAGGACAAAAGTAATGCAGAAAGCTCCTGGAGGAGCTTTCTGCATTAATTTTGTCCTGCATTTAGCAACCACCTGCTTATAAAGACACTCATTAAGTGTCGCATTAGAGGGGTTTTACTGTATCAGTTTTTCTGACACAAATATTCACGAGGTAAATGATTAATTGCTTTTAGGCACTAAACAAAAGCTTAAATATCTGTCAGACTTATTTCTGACCAAAGCTGAGATTTCATAACCAATTCAGTAATATGCAGCTGAAATCACCAATTTGCAAACGATCTGGAATTGAGTCACTCTGTGTAACACAGACAGCTACATCTAATCATAACCTCAAACCTTGAGGCCATGTTGCAGACAAAAAGCATTCCACAATTATGCATTAAGGAGCGCTGTCTTTGTTGTTAACCCTCTAGCTACTGTGAGCATGATGCTCTTCCCACAATCATGTATATCGCCGCCTACCGTAAGAAGTTGAAATCTGTAAACCTCCTCTACAACGGTAACGAAACTACAGTCTAAGCCGTGATCTAGGGCACGTGGTAGATTAACGCAGAATAAAAGTAATGCAGAAAGCTCCCAAGGGAGCTTTCTGCATTACTTTTGTTCTGCATTAATCAGCTACATGCTTTGAAAGGTATCTATATTCATGAATTAAATGGTCACTTTAGGAAGGGGTTTACTGTTAATCTGCAGATGCTTATTGCGAAGTTTATAATCCAGACGATCCTATTTCAGTATAATGTGTATTAAGCGACTACTTACTGATTAAAGATGCGAATCTTAACTCTTTCGCTGTCAATGTCGCATCTGTGATTACGTATGCGAACAGTTTGAATCCAGATGAGACGCCGGGTAACTCGGCGTCTCATCAGGATCCAAATATTTTGTTACTGGGAATGTTTTTTTAATAAAACAAAAAATGAAGTAAATAAAAATGAAAATTGCAGCAGACGACAATGTTTGCAGACGACAAAATTTGGCAGTGAAAGAGTTAAAAGCAAGTGGTTGCTTCGTGTGTACGTGTACGTATTAATTCTTTAACCGCCAAAAACGAGTTGGTTCAAAACTCCGTGTATGTATCTTTTTAAAGAAACATTTATATATATATATATTTATTTTTATAAAAAACATTTGCTCTGAAACTTAAAGCAGACGACAGTGTGTGCAGACTATTTTTCAATGGTCGTTTAAGACATGTTTTAATGTACTTAATATATAAATAGTATTACTCACTCTGCCGCTGCAATAATGTAAACCATGTCCAGATTTCTTTCAAGGTGGCGTCTGATCTGGATCCATACTACTTACTGTTCATTTTCTCCATGACTTTGGGTGACGATGGCAAATACAATGTTTTACTTAACATTAACATCGCCTATTTACAATTTTATAAACAAAGAAGACTCACGTAAGACACCTCCTGTAGGAGTTGTCTGATCTGTTCTATTTGACATAATACAGATTCTCTACTGATTGCCATGGCAATATTTTTTTTATTTCAATACAATAAAAAGACATTTATTAGCATTCAATATGGGCGGAGTCTGGCATGAGTATTCACCAGGTTAAGGGTTAACCCTTTACTGATAGAGACGCCTTTGTAAACAGAGTAGATCCAGATCAGACCAGAGTCTACTAAGTTGGCTAATGGAATTATACAGAACTGAAACAGATCAACAGTTTCTGATACGGCAAAACTGTCCTGTGTTCATAAATCATAAAAGAGTTCAGCTAATAAATATGCATAAAGTTATTTTATCTAACATGAATATGCATGCAGTAAAGTGTTAAGTAATGAAGGATCTTGTTCAGTAGTCTCCCTTGAACATTCTCCCAAAACGTCTATGTCCTACTAGTTCCTTTCATCTTCTTTTCTCGTTGATCTCTTTGCATCACAATAGCACATCTGGCTTTAAATATCTTTCTTTGACTATACTATAATTCAATTGAATCATTTGATGTGCAGAGCCTATTAAGGTAAATCATCTTTCTTTAAATATTAAATCAATAAATCATAACATCTCATTGAAATACAAGAGAAATAACCGAGTAATCCAACTGAAAGGAATTACTTTTTGTTTATCTGTCAATGGTAATAATTTGCAGTTGAACAATATTCCTCATTGTCGACAGTCAGATTCACTGATTTAATCTCTTTTTTAACACACTTTTCAAGAATTTGAAGCCGTCCGACTGATAATACGTAGAAACAAGTGAAACTATTGATACTATATGTAAATCGGTGAATATAATGACATTATTATTATTATTATTATCATCATCATCATTATTCTTACCGGTGTATGCTCTACGGTTGTAATAAGTACACACCCTTATCAAAGCTTGTATATGCAAGTAGACCACTGATGTGGTTCTATACTGTTTGAAGTTTTATTTAGTTGTAAATCCTATAGCGACGCGCTCATTGCCGAACTGACGGGTTTACACTTTTATTTTTACGTACTGTCGTCTACTACACGTTTAACTGTTTATTTATTTATCTCTCATTTTCCGTTTAAACATTCATATAAAATCAAAGCATCAAACACTTTGGATTAACTCGGCGTTTTATCTGGATCCAAATTGTTTGCATAAGTTTTCATAGTTTCGCCACTGACAGCGAAGATTTCATTAGCGCCCCCACATCGAGCAGGTCGCCTATATAGGCTTACGAATTGTTCAGCTAATGGGAGGAGCAGTCATTTCTGTAACGTTGAAGAAATAAAAAGTTACTTGTTTGGGCAATGTAAAGTGTATGTACTCGTCGATTAAAGGGTGTGACTAACATATCAGAAGTAATGAAAACAAAATAAGCATCTGTGCATTAAAAGAAATTAATATATTATTGATATTAAAAAGCTGACCCTTTCGATTTCCCGATGCAATAGGTTTGCCCAAAGGTGTAGGAAATTACACTATTTACAGCAAATGCACAGTCCAGTGTATAGGTTTTGGTTTAATGCGGATTGATTGCAAGTTTAGATACAAAGTACATGTATATTAATTTTGCTTTGTAAAGTTTGGCCTAATTAAGAGTATACATCCTATACATCACGGTGGTTAAATGAATGTTTTAGTTGATTATCAACTTGTAGCCAGTCAAGAGTACAGGAGTAAGACACGTTTGAGTCAGTATATGTATACAAATGTATATAGAAAGAAGGGATCCGACTTTAAAAGATCCAAATTACCCACTCCTCTACTTTAAACCCTTCGCACTGCAAGAAATGCACCGAATTCGATCGGATATAAATACATTTTGTATGTGTGTAATATTAAGCTTAATATATGAACTAGATTTTACAATGAAAAGGATACTGTTATTTTCTAAGATTTAATAATGACTGATCCGTCAATAATCAATTGAAATGATTTATAAAAACGTGCTTATTTTCTATCAAAACTACAATTTAAACTACATGTATTTCGGTCTTTGATTCATTATTTAGTTGTTCAAGTATAATTATTACATTGTTTGGTAAGGTGTCTTTTTATTATATAACTGTAGTAATTCCAATAGCAATATGCTGAACTAAATCTTTGAATGATTGCATGATTATATTAAGATAATGTCAAACCGTGTTGGTGTATATTTTCATGTAAATATATTTCATTTCTCTTCATATATGTTTTCACTGTTTCAATAGTAGACAAGTACCTTTGTTGAAAGGGTTAGCTAGTGCAGCACTCAGCATTCTAAGCATTTTTGTTTCACATTAGATTTAAACAAAACCAGTATGGTTGTTCTTTTAACCCATTACCCCATAGGCTATTTTTAGATACAGCCTCTTTGAACAAATCTACCGAAAAGGAGCATCAACTCGAGAAAAAGAAAAAAAATAGATTTTTTTAGTTTGAAACCATTGTGATAAATAGAGCATTTGCTCCTATAGGAGCAAATGCTCTATTTATCACAATGGTTTCACAAATTGACTTGTACAGAGTCGCCAAAAGTCGTCAATATGAGGGAATGGGTTAATGGCGTCCTTTGATGTTTACATCAATGCGTTTCTTGTAAGAAATTAGGATTCAATCCCTACTATGGTTACGGTAATGTCGTCTGCTACAGACTTGTCGTCTGCTGTATTATTAACCATACACCTGAAATATACGCATTTTAATAATGTATAAATGTATATCAACTGCAGTTGAACTTCGTTATCTCAAACTTCATTGAACCATACAAATTACTTCGAGATAACAGATTTTCGAGTTATCCGATTTGTAATCTGAACAATTTCTCAAGCTCACAGCTTAATGCAGGTCTAAAGTGTATGAACTTTCAACATTACTTTGGACGTGCATTAAGCTGTCATATGCGTTTCTAGATATGTGCAGTGATACATTTTAGAACAAATCTGTATTGTAAATTTTGGAAGGACCGAACTTTTACTTCGAGTTATCCGAGTTCGAGATATCGAAGTTCAACTGTAGCTTAATTCTATATTGGCATATGAGCAGGAAAATGTTTGACCATGGCGCAATCTTATAAAGAAACAGAGCAGACGCTGTTCAGACGGCTCATATAGTGACCGTTTGGTCTGGGTCTACTCTGGTTGCAACGGTGTTAAAAGGCGTATTTATTGAGTAAAGGGTTCAGGCATGATATAGATATGATTCTATAGTTTCTACCATGGCCAGACAATTCGGTGTTCACAAGCTAATATAAAACATCTAATTGGTATTTAAGATGTCACCATTTACTACGTGAATAGTCTTCATATATCTCTGGCGATAGCAGAAACTGTCAGATCTCTATAACTCTAGAAGCAAACAGAGCAGACCCAAATCAGATGGTTCCTACAGGAGCCATCTGATATGGGTCTACTCTGTTTGCAAAGGCGTCAAAATGCGTATATATTAGGTAATGGTTAAATATTGGCAAATTAGCGACAACATTATAAATGAGATCGCTTTAAATATTCTTCTTCAGTATAGGTCCTCTCATTCAAGGAGATAATCTAGACACTACCTACAAAAGGACAGGGAAATAGAACAACAATTGATCTTATTGTGTGTAATACAATACGTGAATAGAACACATACACAAACATTCTTTATTTGTGACTACTGTACAATACAGATGTAGATAATCTTTGTGGTGGTTAGTGGTTTTAGTGTGTAAATATACGTCAAACATTGACACACGGTGATTAAAGTGATGCTGGGGGACCACTCTTTAGTATGAAGATGTTAGAGGTGCGTGTATGAGAGAAAATGGATACGTGAAGTTTCATCAAAATCTAGGAATCCTTGGAAACCAGAATGTATTAAGGTAAACGTAAATAGAAATGATTTTCTAGATAATTGTGTTTTCGTGTCAAATGTGAAAGCAGTGAAAATCCAGAAATATAGCATATTGTTTTAAAAAACAAAGCATCCGAACCCTTTCTTCCGTAAATACACCTTTCTACGCCATTGCAAATAGAGTAGATCCAGATCAGGTTCTGCTCTGTTTGCTTATGATATAATATAGATCTGACTCTACCGTTTCTGCTATGGACAAAACTTCATATGAGCATGTGTCATTATAAAAGATAAATTAATATTCATGATGTCATTATTACTTACATTGGTATTCATGGAGTAAAGGGTTTGCACGCTATAGTGTGTCAGTGAATCTGCCTATAGCGACCATATAATGAGTAAACACCGGTGGTTGCTTAATGCAGGACGAAAGTTATGCAGAGAGCTCATAGAGGAACTTTCTGCATAACTTTCGTTCTGCATTAAGCTACCATCTGTCTTAAATCTCCCCAAATTTGATTTATTTCTATGGTCACTGTAGACATATTCTACTGTATTGTGAGTAAAACATTTGGATCAAGATGAGACTCTGAATAACATGGCATCTCATCCGGACCCAGACTGTATATAGTAAAACCTCTCTATAACGGTCACTAAAGTATGTTAATTGTTTGGTATTTAGGGCAGGTGGCTGCTTAAAGCAAAGTGAAAGTAAAACAGAACGCTCGTATAGGAGCGTTCTGTTTTACTTTCACCTTCCTTTAAGCAGTCATCTGCCTTTAACGCAAAATATTTGATGTAATTTAGTGGCTGTTATAGAAAGGTTTTTATTGTATATGTATTTTTGAAGAAAAATATAAGAAATAAAATACATTGAGAATTGTAGCAGACGACAACTGTTGCAGACAACTTTTGCAGACGACAACTGTTGTATGATAATTATATAGAATTAAAACAGTTACCATGCCACCTGTCACGCACTGTAGGCTGAAGACCATTGCCAAGCGTCGGGTTCCGAACGTGATTGCTGGAATGGGTCTACACGGTTAACCTTGACCTCTAAATCTTCAGGACGTATTTTCTTAAGTCACGTATAAATTAATGTGAGGCATTTGTAGACATTTCATATCATGAGCTCCAGATAAGATGGGTAAATTAAAACATTTTCATGAATAACGTCTTTATTTCACCACTAATCCCTATGTTATGACCACTCTTTAGAATCGTCTCGAAGAGACGATTCTAAAGAGTGGTCACAACATAGGGTTTGGTGGAGAAATGACGATGTTAATATGTGAGTAGGCTATTTATCTTTATATGTTATTCTGTATATCCACATATGTAAATATCAAGGTGTCGAGTAACTTGACATACCACCAGGATCCCAGCTGTTTGAAACTCGATCATTAGTTCCTCAGAAGCTCGAACGAATCGGAAATGAATAAATATTGCAGAAGATAAGAGTTTAACCCTTTCAGCCTGAGATACACATGCACTGTTATTTGCAAACAGCGTAGACCCTGATCAGAGGGCTCATAGAGGAGCCCTCTGATTAGGGTCTACACTGCTTGTCATTCACACTTCTCTAGCAGGTTTAAGCCTTCCATACTATAGGGACTCTATGGTTAATCACAGATGGACTATTCCGCTTGGATAATTCAGGGTTAAACAGACATTTCCTTTTTTTTTTTTCATTTTCAGCAAGATAAGTTTTAACTCCACACATACATGCCTGTTACAGGGTGAAAACAAGAACGTTTAGAACAGGCACATTGGATCTGGATCTGTATTTATTACTAAATGTTTCACCTAAAGCCAGGCAACAAGTAGTGTTTGAATAGAAGAGAACTAATCTGGATTTTGTAGTTTTTTAAGTTTTGGAATTAGATCCTCCTGTTAGGGTAAGTTACTATAGTATTATTAATCCTCTATCATGAATATTCATGCAAGAAATAATGACATCATGGATATTAATTAGCTGATTTTTTATAATGGCATTTGGACACATGAAAATTTGGCCATAAGAGAAACTTTAGAATGATATGCATATTATTATATAAGCAAACAGAGAAGACCCTGCCTTTACCGACCATGTCCATTCACAAAAAAAACTTTCACCGTTGATCTGGAGCCAGCGAGTTGCAATATCCCAATATGAAATTTTTAGCGTCACGAAAATTACAAGTCGTTCTCGTTGATAAGCTGCCGTCTACACGTTCTGTTGCTGTACTTCTCTATATCCAATGAGATTAATATTTAATAGGCTAAGTGGTTATCTCATAAATATCGACTGCTTCATCTCTTAGGATAAAAGTTATTTGCATCTACTCCAATATTTCGAATTCCTTTTAGCCATTGAATTAACCCTTTCCTTCATATAAACGCATTTTCACGCATTTGCAAACAGAGCAGACCCAGATCAGACGGCTCATCTGTTTGCAAAGGCGTATTTATGGAGCTACAAAATATTCTCTGTCCCCATTTGGTTCTGGTGCAATTTTTACTTCTTCCCATTCGATCAAGCTGTTGAAAAATTATTTACTGAGGTTCAAACAGCTAGGATCCTGACCGCATGTCGGTTTACACGGTGTCTCATCTGGATCCAAGCTGTTTGCAAAATTTAATGCGAGTCAAGTTCACCCTCTCAACACCAAGTAACTTTCGTATGCGGAGCGTTTCGTCCACTTTATTTATAAAATATTCTTCTTTAAAAAAGGGGGGGGGTAAAAACAGATGTCTAATTTGGATCCAATCTGTTTACATGAGTTGTTATGAATTCGCCACTGGTTAGTAAACAGTCACAGGAGAAAGGTTTTTTTCACATCTTTTGTTTCAAGCATATATAAATATTTGGAGATCTTGGAGACAGGTGGCTGGTTAATGCAGGGTGAAAGTCATGCAGAAAGCTCCTCTAGGAGCTTTCTACATGACTTTTGCCCTGCATTAACCAGCCACCTGTCTTAAAGTATTCAAAATCTGCTCTTCTAGAAATCCGGTTTAGAGGGGTTTTACTGTATTAACTGACGGTATACAACACGCAGAAAAACGCCAAAGGGTTGGTTTCTCTTTAGTTTATTTGTGTGGATTTAGACGGCTGGTATATACGGAAGTATTGGATATAATGAAGTATTATCTTTCAGGTAGGGCAATCTCCTTTAGCCAACTGAATGCAGCAAACAACAGTTACTGTACCGACATTTTCAAACAATGTAGACCCAGATCAGAGGCCTCCTAGAGGAGCCCCTTGATCACGGTCAATACTGTTTGTCATTTCAAAATCCTCTCGCAAATTATATATTTCGATACTGATATGACACTTACTCAGTGGGGTTTTTTTCTTATGATAATTTTTTTTTCACGCTTTAACCCATTCCCTCATATTGGCGACTTTTGACGACTCTGTAAAGGTCATTTTGTGAAACCATTGTGATGAATAGAGCATTTTCTCCTATAGGAGCAAATGCTCTATTTATCACAATGGTTTCAAACTACAAAATTCTAAAATTTTCCTTTTCTCTAATTAGTGCTCCTTTTCGGTAGATATATTCAAAGTTCTTGGATCTAAAAATAGCTTTATCAGGGAAACGGTTAAAACAGGGGATGCGGCATTGTGCAGTAGAGTCTCTAAAAAACAACCCCTTTATGAGTAATATCTTAACCATTTCCCTGTTCTATATTTATTACAAATTTGAATACCTACTGAATATTTATGGACAAAATATAATGAAATATGAAAGGTCGAACATTGTAGCCATTTTGGAAAGTAAAGAAACAGATCTATCAACTTCCATTAGCAAACACAGCAGACCCTTATCAGACGGATCCTATTGGAGCCGTCTGATCTGGGTCTACTCTGTTTGCAAATGCGTGAAAAGGCGTTCGTATGAAGGAAATGGTTAAAGTAATGCAGAAAACTCCTGCCTATAACGTCCACCCTGCATTTAGCTATTAGCCGTGTTCTTTGTCCTTGGAGTTAAATGTTTAGACCAGAGTATGCCATTTGTTGTTTTTAAAAAATGAAGTATTTGTCTTACAAATGCACGAGAAAACCACACTGCATCATTCGGGTATTTAATCCTACAATGCAGATGATTCGTTCAGCCATCTTTCATAAAAAAAAGTCGAATGTTCTAAATATATACATGTAACAGCCAAATAATATAACTAATACAACCTAAATTAACCCTTTCCCTCATGGATATCAATTTCAGAAATAATGACGTGAATATTTATTAGCTGAACTGTTATAAGGGTATATGATAATTTTTACTTTGGTAGAAACTGTAGAATCAGCTCATAAGTAAACAGAGCAGACCCTGATCAGACCGCTGCAGTGGGAGCCGTTTGATCTAGGTCTTCGCTGTTTGCAAATGTGCTAAAAGGCATATTTATGGAGTGAAGGACTAATCCTTTCCTTCATATAAACCAGAGCTACAGATAAAGGTGCGTACCCAAATATTAAAATCGTCATTTCTCCACCAAACCTTATACTGTGACCACTCTTTAGAAAGGAGTTATTCTTGAAAATGTTTTAATTCACGCATCTTATCTGGAGCTCTGTATAAACGTGCTTTCACGCATTTGCAAAAACAGCGTAGACCCAGATCAGACGGCTCCTATTAGTGGGATTTGAAACATTCTAAAATCACGTCAATGTTTCACCTTCCATATTTTGTCCATGAATATTCAGTAAGTATTGACATTTTAAATAGACATAGAACAGGGAGAGGGTTAAATACCTAAACCGTAAAACTTAGCTGAGTGGTCATTAAAGAAATGCACTTTTTACACCCACTGTCATAAGTTGATATTTCCTAAAACGCGTAAATTCCTGATTAGTCATCAGTAAACACATCAAATAAACACTCTGGCTGTCTGAGTGATAACTCTTGAATATGCTTGTATAATTTTTCGTTGGTACAGTGCTCCCTCCCTACAACCGCCCTCTCAATAACTATTCCCTCCTTACAACAACGCATGTCACTGTTTCCGAAACAACAATGCTCCAGAAACGACCTTTTCCATCGTATTTTCTTTATGCCTCTATCACACCCTATGTTGTGACCACTTTTTAGAATCGTCACTTTGTGACGATTCTAAAGAGTGGTCACACCATAGGGATTGATTGAGGCATAACGGTTTTAGTTCTCGAAATACACCTTATCTGGGGATCTGCAAACAAGCTAATTATGTTTGATTTTCCCTCCCTATAACAACTCCCTCTGACCAACACATACAATATTCGTATCCCAAAGGGTGTCGTTGTAGAGATGGAGCACTGTATTCAATTGATTAGTCTAATTAATGGACATCTAATATTTAGATAATGGAAACGAGCCATGTGCTCGTCGTACGAAAGATCGTAAGACCGACGTTGTAATGTTTTTAACATACGACATCATCGTAAATTAAATATACGACATTATCGAAAATTCTAGCAATACGACATTGTCAAAATTTTAACATACTTTTTACGCAATATCGTAAATTTTAATAGTCAATTCTAACATACGACATCATCGTAAATTCTCGACATATTTGTGAATTTTGACATACGACATTATCGTAAATTCTAAAAATACGATATTAAATCAGAAAAAAATCTAACATACGACATTATCGGGAAGTAGCGGTCGTTGACGTTAAATTATGGTGTACGAAGCTAGTCTAGTGTTGATACTGTAGAAGTGGTACCTTAACCCTTCGCTTGCTGAATTTTAAAATACATTTCTCCTTCTTTACCCATGCCCTGTGGTATAATTACATATATCTTCACTGTGTGCAAGTATTTCGCTGTGCAATCACTGCTGTGGAGTGCACTGGTTGCACAATCAACTTGTAAATAGTGCAGACCCAGATGAGACAGCTCCTGCAGGAGCTGTCTCATCAGGGTCTTCACTATTTACAGGTAGGTATATTGACGTGAATAGCAAGCGAAGGGTTAAAGCCGGACGAAAGTTAACCCTTTCCCTGTTCTATGTTTATTGCAAATGTCCATACCTACTGAATATTCATGGACAAAATAGTTATAATGAAATATGGAAGGTGGAGCATTGTAGCCATTTTAGAAAGTAAAGAAGCATTACTATCAAATTCCATTAGCAAACAGAGGAGATCTGGGTCTATGAGGGAAAGGGTTAAGCAGAAAGCTCCTGTAACAGTTTTCCGAATTACTTTTATCCTGTATTAATCAACCACTTGCATTAAATACCTACTGAATATGCATGGATAAAATAGTTATAATGAAATATGGAAGGTGGAACATTGTAGCCATTTTAGAAACTAAAGAGACAGATCTAACAAATTCCATTAGCAAACAGAGCAGACCCTGATCAGACTGCTCCTGCAGGAGCTGGCTGATCTGGGTCATCTCTGTTTGCAAAGGCATAGGAAAGTGTATTATTGGAGTAAAGGGTTATGCTGTCATAGGACACAAAAAACAAGATTCCAAATGTTCGACACTGAAACTGTGTTTCTGAAAATATCTTTCCTTTAACAATTGAAGCAGACAAACATTATTCACAGCTCACAGAAGTTACGTTAGTTTACCCCCCCCCCCCCCCCCCCTTTCACCCAACCCCTTCCCATGTCGGACGGTCGGTCGGTTGACCGGTCGGGTCGATCGGTTACAGTGGAGAAACTGTTATTCTTTCCCGTTTATGCTTACGCGTGCGCAAACGATACGCAAACGATGCGCAAACTAAACGATAAACGATATACCCGTTTGTGCATACAAACGCGTTTGTAAGCGGTTTTTGCGTATATAAGTGCGTTTCATTCGGCATACCTCTGTTATTATCGAGACCGATCAATTATACGAAAAAGTAAAAAAACGAAAGGTATGGGGAAAAGGGGTCTTTCATATATTGCTCAAAATAAAAGCCGAAATTGATATAACATGTCTAGGATTAGATAAATCTAATGCTGTCCCTGACGTGTCAATAATCTCCCCAATTAACACCCAATCAAACAATAGCTGACGATTTGAAGCTCCGCCCCAACAACTTATTCCAAGCACTACCCTATCCAGCGTTTATTAATTCGCCCGAACGAGCTAGTTCTAATACGTGTGTCATTTTTCAAACAAACACCGGACGAGATCAGTTTATCCAGAAATTCATCCTGAAATCGGTTGCATCAGCCTATTATCTGGAATTAGTAAGTTAACCAACGATTTACATTTGTATTTATATGGTCAAAACTACTTTCAGTTTAATTTTGTCTTGAATGAAAACGACTGACATCTCAATATTAGTAGTCATAGGCTTTACTTTTTGTTAGATTGACTCACCCTAAACTTTTCAAAATGTGTGCCATTATCATAATTGGTGGCCAAATTCACACCTTAAATTTTACAATGTCTACTGATTTGATCTATCATTAACTTCACAAATTTGTCCCGTTCAAACAAACTGTTTGTGTTTTTGATACATATGAAGTATACAACACTGTGGTATACTTCATATCTATCAAAAACCACAAACAGTTTGGGACATATACATCCCCATATATATTATTTGTGGACTGGTCTGGTTTCAGATATTTACAAAACAGTTTTCAATTTTGGTTTCTATAACTAAAAGATATACTTAAATAATTCTGCTTTCAAAATTGAAAATACCCTGTCTTTGTTTTGGCACTGATTCAATTATCTGACTCCCTGGGCGCAATTAATACATTGCGAAGTTGTTAAAACAACATTCACAGTGTGGTGTCTTTAATCTTCATTGGACATTGTCACAATTTCCTGTCTTGCTTGATTGGTGACTCTGTAGGTGGTGGCTTACCCCAGTAATGTACGCCTGGTGCTTGTTTATCATGAATATTTATTAGCTGAATTTTTTTATGGTAAAAATGAAAGCAGGTTTTTGCTTTGGCTGAAACTATAGCTAGAATAAAACTATAAAACGCGCCCAATTAACAATTCAGTAATCCAGAATTACTTTTTTCCTTTGGATTTATGGTCAATATTGTCCATGTTCCAAAATGGCAAAAAGGATCATATTTATGATAAACTATTTCCCTGATGAAAAATTATGTGTGAGTAAATCACTTCACGAATATAAACCCTTCACTCCACGTACGTGCCTGTTTATGTCAATGCAAACACAGTAGACCCAGATCAAACGTAATGAAACAAATTTACAAACAGAGTAGATCCAGATCAGACAGATTCTGTTGTAGCTCCCTGATCACTGAGCAGGGTCTTGTCGGGTTGCTTATGAAATAATATACGTACAATTACTGTCATAGCCAAACTTTCCTGTACTCATGTATTATTACAAAAACTCGATCTCCATGAAATCATTATTTCTTACACAAATATTCATGGAGATCTAACGCCTTTCTCCATGAAATCATTATTTCTTACACAAATTTTCCTGGAGATCTAACGCCTTTTTTTGTCAAAATGCTAATTTTTTCAAAGGGATCTTTGGCTCTGACAGAAACTATAGGATTAGATCAACAAAATTTCATAAGCAACAGAGCAGAACCTGATCAGATAGCTCCTACAGGAACTTCCGATCTGGATCTACTCTATTTGCAAACGCGTGTGAAGCCGTTTATATAATACGAGAAGGATTGGGAAATTGATTTTAAAGCAAATTTGGTGTCTGCTGTCAACAGAGCTAACTGGTGTTTATTAATCCTTTTTTCTCTTAAGAATATTTATTCAAAGATTTCATGACCTCGTGCATATTCATTTACAGGGATTACAGAGACGCTAGAAAACCATGATCGAATCTAAAGAAATAAGTCTACGGACTAAGCAATCAGAGCAGATCCTGATCAGACAGTTTCTGCGTGATTTAGGTTTACGCTGTTAACAAAAAGTTTGAATAGAATAATTTCCCATGACGAAAAGGCCCATTAACCTACAGTGCTAACCTCTAAAGTCACATTTATAAAAGAATGTAGCATATCCTTTTTTTTATAATTGTAGACCCAAGTAATTGGCTGCACTATTTTCTGTAGTATAAAGTTCACTGAAAACAGCCATCGATACACAACGTAAGCTGATCCAATATAAAAAAAATGTGGAAGAGTAAAATCGAACAAACAATCCCAATCCCTAGACGTTCACATCGTGGACGTTTTCTTGAACTGCTCGTCCTTTGGTAATTTAAATAATCCTATTTAAACTCTGTCGGATTTGGAGCTAAACCCATAGGCAGGGCTACACCCATAGACAGCACAAATTACAATGTTACCACTCAAAACGAAGCAGAAGTACATAACGTGCGATTCCTTTCGGTTGGAACAAAAAGTATCAGTGTTTCTTTAAACGAAATACAAATCGTCTAATTTAACGATCTACTGAGATATAACTCTTTACAAAACACAATCCGCACAACTTTAGGTATATATAGGGAACTTTTAAAGTACAAAATGAGAAATTACCTTTATTAACGTTGTTTAAACACCCAATATGCCCTGTGGAACCATATATTGACGATTAACTTATAAGTGAGTTTAAACGCGTTTATAAGTGAATATACTAAACGGGTTTTAAACGGGTTTAAAACGCGTTTGAAACGCACTAAGTGGGAAAGAATAACAGTTTCTCCACTGTATGATCAATAATTAATCAACATTGTTACATGTATCTATAAAGTAGAACCCGTCATAAGCGACCATTCATTGATTAAACATAGGTGTCTTCAAAAGCAGATGGTCGTTTAAGGCAGCGCAAAAGTAATGCAGAAAGCTCCTATAGGAGCTTTCTGCATTACTTTCGACCTGTCTTAAGCTACCACCTGCCTCACAGACCCATAATTAGTCCACTTTGTGATGGCCGCTGAAGACAGTTTATACTTTCTTCATAATTTGTAGGTTAGGCATAATGAGTAGATTGCATCTGTTGATTCCTTGCGACAAATAACGGCAAGTGCGACATTTAGCGTCGGTGCGACATGTAACGTTGCTACAGTGATTAGATTGCTTCTATTGATTTTAAGGTCAGTAGGTGAAAGGTTAATGTCACTTGAACTTGAACAAGCTGGCCAGTAGTAAATGTAGTTTCCGATTAGTAAACAATACTACATGTACTTGATATTTTAATTTGGAACCATCAACTCAGGAATTCCGGTTGATAATAATAATTAGTTGCTCCCCTGTTGATTTTAAGGTCTATATGTCAAAGGTCAAGGTCATTGTTTACTTAAACATTCTGATCAGTGTACTGTTTAACCCTTTATATTGTAGACACACCTTTTAACGCCTTTGCAAACATAGTAGACCTGTAGTTCTGTTTTTATAAGTTTCTTTGTTTCTTAACGTTTTTAGACCATTACGCGTTTCTGTCACATGGGTTCCTATTTTGTTTTGATTTTTTTTGTGTTTCATTTTGA
Source organism: Azorinus chamasolen (assembly GCA_963576725.1). Taxonomy (NCBI): domain Eukaryota; kingdom Metazoa; phylum Mollusca; class Bivalvia; order Cardiida; family Solecurtidae; genus Azorinus; species Azorinus chamasolen. The sequence goes on along the minus strand of OY755240.1, from coordinate 64,392,793 downwards.
CAGATGATAGTTCCTACAACTCTTTCACTGCCGAATGTCGCCGGAAAGCTTTATCGGAATAACATTACATATAATCAGAAATAACTAAAATGCATATGCATTCTTTCCAGGTTCCTGCAGTGATGTTCGGATTTTCTAAATCAGTGGTACCAGTCCTGTGTTTAATTTTGTGTCTCTGGGGGTTGGTCCTACCTCACAGACAGTTTCAGTTGCGTATTCCAAATGGTGACCGTGTACCACATCCATGTATTCCAGGGAGAGCGTGGCTTGGTGTAGGTCACCAATCAGCAGATGGAGGCGGGACTAGGAATCAATTTGGAAAAGATTTCAGGGCTCAAGGACAGGTACATTTACTCGCGAGACACTGCCGGGTCTAAAATGAACCATACAAATACCCGGATGTTATTTTTCGTCTACAAACATTGTTGTCTGCTTTAAGTTTCAGAATGGATTTCCTTCACTTTCTTCTCTTAAGTGTAAATTTTGTGTCAAACAGGTTGGATAATGATAAGACGCCGAGTGAAATGACTAAGCAAGTACAAAAGCCTTCAAATGACCCCTTTCTCATATTATAAAATAAATTCTGCTAAAAACCCTGTAACATTTTTGTTTATATTCGATTCGTTTAAGAAACTATTGAGCGAGTGTCAAACAACTGGGATCCAATTGAGATACCGAGTAACCTAGAGAATTATACCAGACAACACTTAATTGACGTAGAAACTGTTAAACTTCATTGTGCTAAGAGCCATCTGACTCAAACTTGCAAACAGCAACTCAGAGTATTTCAACATCAAACCAGGATCAAAGCTGTTTTACTCTCGGTCAATACAGGGGTCCAGATAAGATGCGTAAATTGAAAAATGTTCAAGAATAACTTCTTTGTTTCTCCAACAAACCATATGTAATGACCACTCTTTAGAATCGCCTCGAAGAGACGATTCTAAAGAGTGGTCACAACATAGGGTTTGGTGGAGAAATGACGATTTTAGAAATTGAGTACGCACATTTATCTGTAACTCATTAAGCAACCACCTGCTATTTAAGACGTATATGTTCTATAAAGGTATGGCCGTTTAAGAAGGCTCTGTTGTATACTAATAATGCATGGTTTTGCTACGGTCTAGCATAGTACAATTAAGTCTCGCTTATACGACCACTTAAAAGAAATATAATTGTGATTCTTAAAACAGGTGATAGCTTCATGCAGGACAAAGGTTGTGCAGAAAGCTCATGCTTTCCTTTGCCTTTCATTAATTAACCACCTGTATTTACATGTGTTAAAAATAATTTGGTAGCATTAGCCAGACTTTACTGTAGATTTAGATATTCAATCTCAAAGCAGAATGTATGACAAAACCATGAAACCATTATGGCTACTAAAACTACTAAAGCAATAGTCTACGCTGGTTGTATATACTGAACATGCATCTGCAGGAGTTTGAAAAATTAGATTAAGTCGGCGACGGGGTTTATACGTTTATTGTTATGTTCGAATGTCAGAACTGCATGTTCTTCTTACCCTCAGTGTTTTGATTTTTAGCTCTACAGTAAACCCCTCTTAACCGGAATTCTAGTAGAGAATAATTTAGAGACTTCATTTAAGCAGGTGGCTGTTTAAAGCAGGGTGAATATCATGCAGAAAGCTCCTAGAGGAGCTTCTGCATGAGTTCCATCCTGCATTAAGCTGCCACCTGTCTCTAAGACCGATATTTATACTAAATTAAACGTCCGGTTTACGGGGATTTACTGCACTTCGTTTTCCCCAGGTTTGGACTAAGTCCCTATGCCTAACGGACTCGGACGGGGACGGGCTCACCAATGGACGTGAGCTGGGCGATCCCAACTGTCGCTGGAAGCCTGGAGAAACACCGGAAATAGTCGATATAAACAAAATCTCGCACCCAGGTAAGTCCTTGTATTAACCCCTCCCTTCATATAAACGCCTTTTCATGTATTTGCAAACAGAGTAGACCCAGATCATACGGCTCCTATAGGAGCCGTCTGATCAGGGTCTGCTCTGTTTGTTTATGATATAATATAGGTATGATTATACAGTTTCTGCATTGGCCAAAACATCCTATGCCCATGTGCTATTATGGCAAATTAATCTACTTATTATTCATGACGTCACGAATATGATTAAATGGTCGATTGGAATATCTTGAAAAGATAGCAACTCTATAGACGGAAAATCAGATCGAAAGGAAAATAGAAAGTAATTCATAAAGATATGTAGATATGTAGACAAAGGAACAGAATGGCATAAAGATAAACAGGAACAGAGAGCCATGCATTAAACAAAACAGTCAGAGATAGACAGACAGAAACAATGTAAGACGAATAGACAGGCAGACAGACAGACAGACAGGAAGGCATACAGACAGACAGACAGACACATAGACAGTCAGACAGACAGAGATAAATACAGGCAAACACACAGGGAGACACACAGACACACAGACGGGCACACACAGTGACATTCAGACAAACAGTAGTAAATACCAGAACGATGGTATTTCAAACATAATTATATAGTTATTAGCGAAATACTTGCAATGAAATAAAAACAAAAAACACCTGTTGTGTATTCATACCGTTATAGTTCTATACACCTGTTCGCAAATTTTAAGGCTGAAATGTTGCGATTAACACAGTAGTATTAAATCTTGTGAAAAGTTGCATGAAACTGTAAGGGTAACTGTTAATGTAACGCAATTCTAATCTGTAGCTAGTACAGTAATACCCCCTAAACCGGATATTAAATTTGGTATCAATATCGGTCTTGGTGAAAGTCATGCAGAATGCTCCTCTAGGAGCTTTCTGCATGACTTTCAGCCTGCATTAAGCAACCACCTGCCTAAACGTATCTAAATTATTCTCTACTAGAATTCCGGTTTAGAGGGGGTTAACTGCAGTTGTACTCATCATTCTCATCGTAGTTAACAATTTAATTGTCTGGACTCTAAGAAATTATCGTCTGCAAAATATTGTCTGCTTCATTTCCAAAAATACATTTTGCATCCGTTTCTTTCCAAAAACAGTGTCAGCATGTTTCAGATGAGGCGCCGATTTAATCGGTGTCTCATCTGGATCTAAACTATTTGAAAATGATAATTGCCGGTTGAGTACAGCCTTATGTTTAATTATTTATTTACTGATAATATGATAAACAGCTGACTTCTTGAAATTGGTGCATTAAACTTTCAGCTCACAATGCTTTGCCCAGTATACTAAAGATACGTGCAGTCTAACCTGTCTTAACCCTTTCCCTCATATTGACGACTTTTGACGACTCTGTAAAGGTCACTTTGTGAAACCATTGTGATAAATAGAACATTTGCTCCTATACATGTAGGAGCAAATGCTCTATTTATCACAATGGTTTCAAACTACAAAATTCTAATTTTTTTCCTTTTCTCTAGTTAATGTTCCGTTTCGGTAGACTTATTCAAAGAGGTTGTATCTAAAATTAGTCTATGAGGTAATGGGTTAAGCGACCATTCGTTTATGGAACATACAGAGGTTCAGATAAGATGAGTAAAGTAAAACATTTTCATGAATAACTTGTTTATTTCTCAACCAAACCCTATGTTGTGACCACCCTTTCGAATCGTCTCGAAGAGATTTTAGTATCTGAGTACGCACATCTGTCTGATGTCATAGGAGTCTTAAGCACCTGTAGTGGTTGCTTAATGCAAGGCAACGTTAATGCAGAAAGCTCCACTAGGAGCTTTCTGTATTACTTTCGAACTGCATTAAGCTACCACCTGTCTTAAAGACACATATTTAGAAAGGCTCTGATCAAGACAGGCTCTACTATAATATATAGCAGGTGAAAATAAAAGCTCTCTTAGAACACGCTTCATTTTCTACAGGTGTCTGTACTCCATGGAACAGCTCAGTCTGCTTACAGTCAGCACAAGACGTCGAGTGGATATCGCGAGAATGTGAAAATCCGAGAGTTCAATGTCCCGCGATTGAGGAGAAAGGTACCACTCATTCACTCACTTGTTACTTGTTAATTGGTTTGCCAATACTATATTTTGTTTGAGAGCCCCTCTTTACGAAAACTAAGCGTCAGGTTTTGCAAACAGTGTGGAACCAGATCAGTCGGCGTCTGATCAGGTTCTCCACTATTTGTCATCTAAGTCGGGAAAACAGAACAGACTTAAAGTGTCAAACAGTGTAGATCTAGAAGTGATGTCGCCCTTTAACGAGGCGGCTGATCTGGTTCTCCTCTGTTTGCAAAGTATACGGCTGGTTGTCGTATTTTTGTCGTGTTATTTGCGGGTCTCATTGTATTTTGAGCTGAGATGCGAGCACCTGGGATTTTGAAAGTTGTTGCAACTACAGTTTTTTATCGAGTAAATTACAAATAGTTTGAGTCCAGATGAAAGTCACGTCTCAACATTATCTTAAAGTGTCACATAGTCTAGCGTACAACAATAAAGGCTCGCTTCGTCCGACCAGGGGCTCGTTTCACTAAAGATCGTGCGACAAGAATTATCGTTTGTTCCAAATACGAATTGCAAACACAGCAGAACCTGTCCTAAGCGACTTTATATTGATTTGACACAGGAATCTGATAAAAGCCGGTGGTTACTTAATGCAGGTCAAAAGTAATGCAGAAAGCTCCTACAGGAGCTTTCTGCATTACTTTTGACATGCATTAAGCTACCACATGCCTTACAGACCCCTTATTAGACCTCTTTTTGACGGTCGCTTAAGACAGGTTATACTGTACATGTATGTTGGAACTTAATAATAATTCCAGTAGTACGATCTTTAGTTAAACGGACCCCTGGTCAGAGACGCCGGGCGTTTTTTTATCAGTCAGTACGTCCGTTTGTCAATCTGTTGTTCTGATTGTTACTCAGTAATCCAGCCACTCATTTAGCCATTATTTCAATTGCAACACTCATTTTACTAACTCGCTTGTTTTCTCGTTCGGACCCCAAGTCATTCGCTCGTTCGTTCAACTTCTAACTTATCGCTGAGTCAAATGTTTTGATAGTCACCTGTTTACAAATGAAAATATTCAAGTTGATGCATTAATACAGTAAAAACCCGCTAATGCAACCACCTAAAAGAGGTATAAGTGTAGGTGCTATTTACAGGTGGTAGCTGAATGCAGGACAAAAGTAATGCAGAAAGCTCCTAGAGGAGCTTTCTGCATTACTTTTGTCCTGCATTAAGCAACCATCTGCTTATAAAGACACACATGTTTATTCATTAAGTGGTCGCATTGGAGGGGTTCTACTGTATCTATATTTTCCTAGGTTTATTTTATGTATAAAAATGATTAAACCATTTGTCTAATCTCTTCAATAATTTAAAATGTGTATGAATAGGAGGTTTCTGCATTACTTTTTTCGTCCTGCATTAAACTGCCACTTGCTCATATAGATCACAGTGTTTATTTATGATACGGTCGCTATGGACAGGTATAATTGTACTTCCGGTTTGTTCACAAATTTTGAGACGCTTCGACCTAGTGCCAAACAGCTTGTATCCTGATGAAGTGCAGAGTTCACGTCTTCTCCGGATCCAAACTGTTTCAAACACTTAGCAGTATAAGAGATTAAGAGTAACTTTTCAACATTCTGATCATAAGTCACACGCGATATTTGTTTTGTTTTTTATCTTAGACATAGTTAAGGAAAAGATCCACCTACCTATGTCGAGAGTGCCAAGAAAGACAACCACGTACATGTGTATGGACTACGTAATCAAGAGTAACGGGACTTGGCACATGGTGGCCACCACGCCCATCATCGCGGAGGCAAACGTCGTGCATCACATGCTCTTGTTCGGTTGCCAAGATGAAAACACAGGTAAGAAAAAGCTTGATTTCGCTGTCAATGTCGAGTACGCGAGCTGGGTACCTATGCAAACAGCTTGGATCCAGATGAGACGTCGAGTAACTCGGTGTCTCATCAGGATCCAAACTCTTTGACTCTGTGTGTACATGTATTATAAACAAACGGGAAGACAAATGTGAAAATGAAACTTGGAACAGACGAAAAAACAGATGACAGTTATTGACAGCGAAAGAGTTTTGACACGCTGCAGTGCGACTTAATTTAGATATTCACTAAGCATTTATAAGTATAGTAAAATAATTTAACACAAATCTAATTCACATTTTCATATATTTTACTGTATATTCATGAGGTAAAGGATACAGTGGCCGCTTTAGAGAGGTTATACTGTATACAATGTGTTATCTTGTACAAAGTGCCTGTAAAACTTGTAATAAAAATGGACAATTATACTTACCATATATCTTAACTCTTTTGGCGCCATATTTAAAAGTGTCGTCTGCAATAATAATTTCATATTAAATATAATTCTAAACTAAATAATAAAGGTATATTAGTAAAACATTTGTTTTTAAAAACCTGTATGCGTGGGCTAAAATAATACAGAAACAGTGGCATCTGACCTTGGACTGTCCTGTTTTCAATGGTGCCAACAGGCGACATTGGCGCCGAAAGAGTTAAAGTCCCGTTATTATTAATTTCCGCGCCCAATTAGCTCTCAAATGGCTACACACGAGGTTTTGTATAGAAAATAACATTGTTTTACGTTATATTTGCTCAGAAACGACACAGAAAATTTAGCGTGTATATGATGTCATTGTATCACGTGATTATGGAATGTTATTTATATGGAAATGCTATTCTGTTTTCTTTAATCTATAGATACGTGCGACCAAACAGAAAATGAGATACTAGAACTGAAAAATGGATCTGGTTCGATATTTCCTGTGCTTCTTGGTTATTCCGTTGATGCACAAACATTCTGCAAGTCTACACAGTTTCAAGGCTGTGTGTCAAACTCGTTTGATTTTCAGGAAACAGATTGTAACATAATTATGCTGATGGTGCATACAAACATGCACACCGCTTTTTTCAAGTCAGCTATGAATTGATACAATAGAACCTGTCCTAAGCGGTCATCGCTTTATTGAACATGGGAGTCTTAAAAGCAGGTGATTGCTTACTGTAGGTCAAAAGTAATACAGAAACATTTGGTCTGCATTAACACCACCCCATAATTAGACCTCTTTTGGGTGATCGCTTAAGACAGGTTCTACTGCATGTAAAACTATTCTAGCTTTCAGACACAGACCACCCGGGGTTGCATACGAGTGCGGTATGCTGCCCTCCTGTCAAGGTAATATCATTAGTATGTGGACCTACGGCATGGAGAGTGACTGTTCCTACAGCAACGTGGGCTTCAGGGTTGGCAGTGGCGGCTACACACGCCTGGCACTGCAGGTAAGTCCCTGTTGCACTCTCGTCACCTCTTGGTAGGCCTACATGTAAAACCCCGCTAATGCGACCACCTAAAAGAGGTATAATTCTGGGTGCTAGGTGCAGGTGGTAGCTTAATACAGGACAAAAGCAATGCAGAAAGCTCCTAGAGGAGCTTTCTGCATTACTTTTGTCCTGCATTAAGCAACCACCTGCTTATAAAAGCACACATGTTTATTCATTAAATGGTCGCATTAGCGGGGTTTTACTGTACTGTAGAAGTCCATATCGATTCCTTTCACACCCGCCTGTCACTGTAGGCAGGTTCCTATCACACTCATTCATCCATTTGACGTATAATAATTCCATAAGCAAACAAAGCAGACCCTGATCAGACGGCTCTTATAGGAGCCGTCTGATCTGGGTATTCTCTGTTTGCAAATGCGTGAAAACACGTTTACATGAAGGAAAAAATTAAGACAGGTGGCAGCTTAATGCAGGATGAAAGTCATGCAGAAGAAATCTCTGGGAGTCCTCTGCATGACTGTCATCCTGCATTAAGCACCAACCTGCTTTAAACTTATCGAATCGTCTTTAATAAAAGTTCGAATTATCGAGGTTTTATTGTATTTCAGGTCCATTGGAATAACCGTTTCCAGAAAAGAGGATACAAAGATGCCTCCGGTATGACAATCTATCTTACAAAGCGCCTACGTGACTATGATGCAGGCGTGTGGGTGATAGGATCAGTGTACCTTGATATTCCTCCGCGCATGTCATCGTACGTGACGCAAGCAACATGCGCGCCAGAATGCACAGACGTTTACATGTCGGGTCCGGTGTATATAACAGGATTGCTAAATCACATGCATTATTTAGGTTAGAAATATTCTTTGTCAAAATGTGGGAAAGTTGAAACGCAAAAAAGGTACATTTAGAAATAAAACACTATTTTGTTTGAACTTCCCTCTTGCACAATTAAATAAACAGCTATTTTACACTTTGCATAAGTTACTTTAACTATAAATGAGAAGATGCACGCGAAAAGAGATACCAACGGTGAAATGACTTCCTTTATTATACCTGTACCATTTGCGATGTATTCTCAGTTCAGTGTTAGCATATGATTGTGTATATATTAACCCATTCTCTCATATTGGCACTTATTGACGCCTCTGTAAAAGAATAGTTTAAACCAGTGATAAACAGAACATGTTTCCATAGGAGAAATGCTCTATTTACCACAATGGTGTCAGAACTACACACTACAAAAATAATTCCCTTTCTCTAGTAAACGCTCCTTTTCTGTGAATTTATTCAAAGAGGTTGAGTCTTAAAATAGCTGATGTGGACCCATTATATGATAGAGACATCATTTGCCTTTTTCATAAAAAGTGTAGACCAGTATCAGACGGCTTCAGTAGGAACCATCCGATAAGGGTCTGCACTGTTTGTTCTATTCTTTCTTATGTTTTGTTGCAATATAAAGATACTGTAAATGTGTAATTGGCGGAGTAATACCGGTATATGGATTTTCCCCAGAAAAGGGATTAAGTAGTCCGCTGACTAATTCGCCGAAATAAAATATTTCTTTCAATCGTTTTGAACATAGTTACCGAATGAACTTCAATACATTATAGATCTGTAAGGCAGTGGTAGCTTAAATGCAGATCCAAATGAATGCAGAAAGCTCATGTAGGAGTGCAACTCCTATGTTCAATAAATGAATGACTGCTTAAGACAGGTTATAATGTATTTAATGTTATTCTTTCTTCAGGACAGTCTATGAAGGTTGAAGTGATCAGAAAAGGGCGTAGGTACTTGTTGGCTACTGATGTCCATTATGACTATGACAACCCCAACTTCCACGTGTAAGCTATGATTCTATTTCCTTACACTTTACAACAAAGTTAACACAGGGACTTCCATTTATGTTTGAGGTCATTCTGAACTTGAACTGCCACTGTTTTCTTTAGTTTGATGAGAATTATAATGTCGACGTATAAACGCGTCCTCTAGTTATTGATGAAAGACGACAAAGTCAGCTTCCAAATGTATTCTTAGCAATATTTGACTATTTCCTTCATATAAACGTGTTTTCACGCTTTTGCAAACAGAGCAGACCCACATTTGGAACTCGTAACTACCGAGTGCTTCCCATACATCTAGCAGGAGTTGCAGTTTGTGCCTGGAAATTGTTTATTATCGTGTCAATTTCATTGTTCACAATTTACTATATTACGAACTCACACATGAAATGAGAATCGCAGATAAGATGTGTATTTCAAATACATTAGAACCTGTCTCAAACGGCCACCAAAAGGGTGTCGAATTATGGGTCTGTAAGGTAAATGGTAGCTTAATGCAGGTCAAAAGTAATGGAGACAGCTCCTTTTTTGTATTTGTTTTACCCTGCATTAAGCAACCACATGGTTTGTATGACACATATGTTCACGAAATGAATGAGCGCTTAGAGCAGGTTACACTGTATTTAAATCGTCATTTCTCCATCAAACCGTCATGGAGACGAGTCTAAATAGTGGTGACAATATAGGGTTTAGTTGGAGAAACAAGGAACTGCTATTCTTGAAATCATGTATAGATCTAAGATACGCATCCTATCTAGGCCTCTGTAAATCAAAACCAATATAGATAAAGAAACCTATGGAACGCCATTCTGCCTTGCTAATTGCTGAATACAAAATGCGAAATGCTAAATGCCAATTGTGTAAATTGCTAAAGGAATGTTCCAATGGTAGTTGTAAATGACAAATGCGAAATGCTTATTGCTAAATGAATGTTTTCACTACTACATGTAGCATTGAACAGCGCCATTTTTAAAGTGACTGTACATTTGCTAAATGCATTAATTTACCTTAAAGCGTATTGCACTATTAAATTAAAAATGGTGCTGGTCAACGCTAGCAATAAGCATTTCGCATCTGTCATTTATATTTATCATTTGGAACATTCCGGGTTTTTCCCTAGCAATTTACACAATTGGCAAAAAGCATTTCGCATCTTGCATTTCGCATTTCGCATTTAGCAAATAGTATGGCAGAATGGCGTTCCATAGAAACCTGAGGCCTCTGATACGTGAAGACATTGCCATGTCTAAAACAATTCAATAAAGTTCACCGGCCGATATCGGATAATTTCACTGCCTTTCGATATCCACATCGAGTTATTTAGTTTGACTCGGAAACACGCTGTGATTACGGAGGACTGTGGGTACTCACTACAGTAAACCCCGGTTTAAACGACCACTCACTACATTAAATAGCTTTCTTAAAAAGCAGACGGTTGCTGAATGCACAGAAGAAATACAACAGAAAGTACCTGTGCATAATGTTTGTCCTGCATTAAGCCACCACCTGTCTTTAAATCTAAAAATCATAATTAATTCCCGTGGATGCTGGTGACATGTTTTACGTTATGTAGCAATTGGTTAAAATGGTGGTCATAATACGGTAATACCTCTCTATAACGGCCACTAAATTGTGTTAATTAGTTGGTATTTAGGGCAGGTGGCTGCTTAAAGCATGGTGAAAGTAAAACAGAACGCTCCTATAGGAGCGTTCTGTTTTATTGTCACCTTGCTTTAATCAGCCACCTGCCTTTAACACAAAATACCTGATGTAATTTAGTGGCCGTTATAGAGAGGTTTTACTGTAGATATCTATATTTTCAAACCAAAATGAATGATTTGATAAATGTATTTTTATTTTAGATTTTCAAAGCCATTTGAGGTTCTTCCTGGTGATGAGCTACTCACAACGTGCGAGTTTAACTCTCTTGGAAAGAACGTAACAACATATTGGGGCGAATCGACGTCAGACGAAATGTGTTTTGCATTTGTGACGTATTATCCGGAACAGCACGTGCGCGAATCGCTGTGTTACTCATGGGAGATGGTACCCCGTTGTTACACGGAGTTAGACATTCCATTCCAAGACTGTGACTTCGTTGACGTGTTGAAGCGGGGAACTAGCGGTTGGCTCGGCACAATCCGTAGGAGACTTCGAAAAAATTGTGACGTGAACTCGTGCAAAACCAACACATGCATTCCAGTTGTAAAAGAACTGAGAACAAACCCGTGCCTGCACGGGCAGATTTATAACTTTATTAGACTTAATATCGGTGAATCGATGGACACATTTCACCAGCTTTACACATCGTGTGATGGCTATATAACCAAGGTCGACCACTCCTTCAAATACAATCAAAGCAGTAACAGTGATTATATAACTAGAATTAGTCTTTTTTATACTTTGATTTTATTCTGGTGTATTTTATTAGTTCTTTAATGATACGCATACTTTACTCCATGACTATTTATGACAGGCTACACTCATTGTTATAACTAATGAATATATGAATATAAATTAATGAAATAGTTTTTATTGTTATATAAAACAATTGAATACATTGCTATGACAAATAGTACAGGTATCCCTTAAACCTTTCCGACATTAGTATTCATGAAATATGTAAGAATATATCTTTAACCAGTTCTATCCCATTTCTCACTCTAACACCATGTTAAATTGTGTGTCAAATAGTCTAGAATCTGATTAAAAGTGGCAGTTGATCTGGTCCTACACAGCTTGCATAGTATTAACCCATTACATCATGGGTTATTTTTAGATCTGACCGCTTTAAATAAATCTACTGAAAAGGAGCATTTACTAGAGAAAAAGAAAAAATTAAAATTGTATAGTTTTGAAACCAATGTGATAAATAGAGCATTTGCTGCTTGCTCTATTTATCACAATGGTTTCAAAAAGTGACTTTTAAATAGGCGTCAAAAGACATCAGTATGAGGGAAGGGGTTAAATGAGTGATGCAGTCGACCTCCTTCACCCTATTACACACACTCGCAAAAGAAGAAGAAGGAAAAGAAGGAAGAAGAATTCTGCTGAAAAATGTAATTGCAATCATTTTTAAAAATATGCCCAGTTGACTAATTGTTTGAGAAACCATTGAACGAGTGGGTAAGATTTTGGATTCTGATGAAACGGCCAGTTACCCTTCTGGGTCCAAGCTGTTATAATGCCAGTTAAGACACGCTTAGAACGACTTTCCTGATAAGATTAACCCTTCTCATACTGTAAGAAATCTACTTAACCCTTTACTTCATGAATAATCATGACAAAATAATGACAATGAATATTAGATAAAAACAAACTAGAAACTTGTGCATGTAAGACACAGTGATGCCCCCGTGGTGGTGCTTGTAAATGAAAAAAACTGTGACAGCCAACTGCACGTACAAGCGTGACACACAGACAGACTATCGTCAACGGGGGCATAAAATATAATGACTATTGGACATGGGAAGTTTTGTCCGTAGTAGAAACTGTATATCCTATCTGTATCGCAAACAAACAACATTCTCTGAGCTTGGTCTACTGTTTGCAAAGGCGTGAAAATGCGTACATGTATTTATGGAGTACAGGGTCAATTAAACGCTGACACGTTACAGTGTTTACCTACATTCGTTTCGGTCAAGCTTTTAAGAAATTATCTACATGTATGTATCAACAGCTCAGATTCTAACTGGAAGCCGAATCATAACCCAGCGTCTCATCTTGATAAAAGCCGTTTTGCAAATGTTATCCATGTTGCCATTATCATGAGAAATGTCTCAGACATAAAAAAAAAACTGTTCACATACAGCATAGACGCCGCGAGATAGATTTCGGTTCTGATTGTAGGGCGTTGAGCATATATCCGAATGATGCAACTGGTTCTATCCTTGGTTTAGGATGAGTGGTTGCTCGTATGTATACTCGATATATTTCTACGGGGATTAAGGAATGAGCAAACAGGGAACAAGCTAACCAAGATGGCTGATCTCTATCCGACTCGCAATTGCAAAGTTTAAGATCCAGATGAGACGCCGAGTAAGGCAGCGTCTCGGGATCAAAGCTGTTGACACCGTTTAAGATTTTTTTCAAAAGCTTTCTATCGAATGGAAAGTTGTCAAAATTACACTAGATGCAAATCTGAGCCGACTGTTTTGCAACATGGGTCCATGCTTATAAAACTTTTAGTTGAGTCTGAGTACGTTCTCAAGTTTTTGATTGGTCAGATTTGAGCTGAAGAAGGCTTAAATCTGACCAATCAAGAGCTTGAGAACTCAAACCTGACCAATCAAAAGCTTGAGAACGAAACTCTGGTTAAGGCTGAAAAAGCCAGACGGTTACCTCGGGCTTTAAAATATATTTTTATCAAGACAGGAGAGTAGCTGAATCCAAATGTAATGCACGCACCGTGTCTATAGGCGTCCAGGGGCATGCTCCCCAAGGACACTTTAGAATAGTAGTTTTTAAAATTGTTATGATTGAGTATTTACTCGGAATGCTCTATTTATCACAATGATTTCAAAAGGGTGACTTTTACAGACTCAAAAGGCGTCACTGTGAGGGAATGAGTTAAAGCTTACACAATATGACACAAGGTTTGTAAGCTTCATCAAAGTTTAACACCCCCTTAGCCTCCGATTTTTGTTTCATTTTGGCCTTAGTTTTCACCTTTCAGATTGCGTAAGTGCGTATCGCTAGCTAAACCACTGCAAGAACATCGCAAATGTTAACATCATGAAAATAAGAACGAATATTAACACATTCCCTCATATTGACGCCTATTGACGCCTCTGCAAAAAATCACTTCTTGATACCATTGTGATAGAGCATTTGCTCCATATGAGAAATGCTCTATTTCAATGGTTTCAGAACTATACAATTCTAAAACTTCTCTTTTCTCTAGCTAATGCTCCTTTTCGGTAGGTTTATTCAGAGGTTGAGTCTAAAAATAGCCTATGAGGTAATGGGTTAACCATTAAGTAATTGAATCCTTTGTAAAATAGAGTAGACCCAGATCAGATATCTGTAGGATAATCAGATCTTTATAAAGCATACACTGAGTTTGGTCTAATCTGGGTCCATGCTTATAAAACTTTTAGTTGAGTCTGAGTTCGTTCTCAAGTTTTTGATTGGTCAGATTTGAGCCTGTGGCTCAAATCTGACCAATCAAAAGCTTGAGAACTCAACTCGGACCAATCTAATCTGCTCTCAAAGGCGTGAAAAGGAGTACAGTGCTCCCTCCCTACAACGGCCCTCTCAATAACGATTCCCTCCTTACAACAACGCATGTCACTGTTTCCGAAACAATGCTCCAGAAACATCTTTTTCCATCGTATTTTCTTTATGCCTCCATCAAACCCTATGTTGCGACCTACCTTTAGAATCGTCACAAAGTGACGATTCTAAAGAGTGGTCACAACATAGGGTTTGATAGAGGCATAACGGTTTAGTTCTCCAAATACACCTTATCTGGGGATCTGCAAACAAGCTAATTATGTCTGATTTTCCCTCCCTATAACAACTCTCTAAGGTATCTAGAAACATGTTACGATAGAACTCAACAGCGATTACGTAAAGTCTTATGGGGTTTTAACTCAATCCCCCTAAAACTTTTTAGACCCAACCTCTGAATTAATCTACCGAAAAGTAGCATTAAGGAAAATGTTATAATTGTGGTGTTGAAACCATTGTGATAAACAGCATTTGCTCTATTTATCACAATGGTTTCAAGATATGACTATCAGAGGCGTAGAAAGGTGCATTTATGGAAGAAAGGGTTATTAAGACAGACAAAGCAGTTTTCTGCAATATTTCAATTCTGCCATTCTGTGGTTGCTATCGGCGGGTTCTACAGACTACACAGATGTATCGGATAATTAACCCTTTACTCCATAAATATGCCTTTCTATGCCTTTGCAAAGCTAGATCAGATTATTCCTGAAGGAGCCGTCTGATCAGCGTCTGCTCCGTTTGCTTATGATATATATAATTCAACAGTTTCTGCCATGGCCAAAACTTTCCGTGTCTATGTGCTTTTATAACAATCCCGATTAATATTCATGCTTCAATTTCTTACATGAATATTAATGGAGTAAATGATTAAGATTACAGCAATGGACCAAGTCAAAGATGTGTGGACAGCAGAATCTGTCTTAAGTGGCCATCGCAAGAGGTCTAATTATGGGTCTGTAAGGCAAGTGGTAGCTTAATGCAGGTCAAAAGTAATACAGAAAGTTCATATAGTAGCTTTCTGCATTGCTTTTACCCTGCGTTAAGCAACCACCTGCTTTATACCACTCATATGTTCAATAAATGACCGCTTAACCCATTTAGACCAAATTTCAATACCTACTGAATATTCATTAACAAAATAGTTAAAGAAATATGGAAGGTGGAACATTGTAGACATTTTAGAATTTAAAGAAACAGATATATCAAATTTTATTAGCAAACAGAGCAGACCCTGATCAGACGGCTCCTCTACTCTGTTTGCAAACGCGTGAATACACGCTTATATGAGGGAAAGGGTTAAGACAGATTTTACTTTACACATTTTTTTCTGACTGTATTCTTGCGATCTCCATAAGATATAAAACTATGGCTTGTGTATAACAAACTAGAGAAAAATGTTTTTTAAGTCTTTAATAACTCTCCTTCAGATCAGATCAATTTTCGACATTTAAGGTATGCATCATTCTGGTTGAACATTGTCTAAGGTTTAGTCTAATCTGTCGTCCGAGTCTGCACAGTGTCTATAAGCCTGTCCCTATGATCTGGTCTACACCACTTCCATTGTTCTCTGGAACGAAAGAAACAATCAATGAATTCAATCAATTTATTGCATTAAACATAACATTTAATCCTTTCCCTTTTCAATAATCATGCAAGACAATGACGTCATGCATATTTATTAGCTCAATTCTTATAATGTAAATTTTTCAAGGGAGTATTTTGCTTTGACAAAAAATAGACTCATATCTACATCATACATTGTATTATGTCAAGAAGCAAACAGCAGACCCTGATAAGATGGCTCCTATATCTGGGTCTTCTCTGCTTGCAACTGCGTTTAAAGGCGTTTAACCCCTTTCCTCCACAAATACGCCTTTCTATGCCTCTGTAAAAGCCACCTGTTGAAATCATTGTGATAAATAGAGCATTTGCTCCTATAGGAGCAAATGCTCTATTTATCACAATGGTTTCAAATTACAAAATTCTAATTTTTTCCTTTTCTCGTAATTAATGCTCCTTTTTGGTAAATTCATTCAGAGCGGTTGGATCTTAAAATAGCCTATGAGGGAACGGGTTTATATGAAGGTAAGGGTTTAACGCTTTTCCACGGTAAATAAAGTTTTCATCTTCAAAAATTGTAGGAACTTTTGAGTTAATGTTTCCTTCTCATAAATACATCCAGGGTGTTGAACAGTTAGGATCCTGATGATACGTCGACATATTTGGCTCATCTGGATCTAAACTGTTTGCTTAGGCGATTCCAATTCGAGACCAAGATTTATTACTCATTCGATTAACCCTTTCCGTCATACAAACGCTTTTGCAAGTCTTTGCAAACAGTAGACCCACATCAGATGGCCCTAGAAGGAGGCGTCTGATCTGGGGTTATCCCGTTTGCTTTTGGAATCATACAGATTCGAATCTACAATGTCTGAACCAAGAGTTCTAAATGTGTCCTTTATAAAAAGTAATATTCATTTTTGAGAAATTCATGTATAACTGAATTAGGGAACTGGTTACTAGGCGGAGCAAAGCTATTCTTTGTGTATACTTTAACCGTTTATCGTGCTAAACGCGACCTGATTGATATTTGCAAACAGTTTGTAGTTTCATTTGCAATTCGGTCAGAAACTTGAACGAGCAAGAAAAACGTTTGAGCAGACAATTACATGTTTGCGAAAAATGGTACAAATACCCATCTTCCAAAAACTATCAAATCAGCTTGTGATCCCGAGGAGTAGCCAAGTAAACTGGAAAACAAGAACTCGCTGCTCATATCCACATCTCTTACCGGAGGGCGCTCCTTAAACCTTACATCCATGAATATTCATGTCGGAAATAATGATGCCATGAATATTAGATTATTTTGCTATAGTAAAAGGGTTAAAGAATCTTGAGTGTGTCATACAGGTGCACTATTGATAGTGTCTTTACTCTATGGAAATAACGAGCCCATGATACTTAAATTGTTATAATAGCACAGGAATATTTGGCCATGGCACAAACTATAGAATCACAGCTATATCATAAACAAACGGCACACTCTGATCAGACGGCTCCTTTAGGAACCGTCTGACCGGAGTCTATTGTTTGCAAAGGCGTGGAAAGGATGGAACAAAGGGATAAACTTTGTATTATGCAATAATGTGTTTTGAAACGGGAAAAGCAGACAAAGTATGCAAATGAAAATTCACCAAATGCTCCGTCTTTTACGATTGAAAAAAGCGAATACAAAGCAGACAACACTTGGCATCAAAGAGTGGTCCTTTTATAAAGATAACTACATGTACCTACCTGGGTAATATCCTAGACGACGAAATATTTGTTGTATAAATGGGAGCTCTGTGGGTCCTGTAACATTGAAATAGATAATATTTAACATTCCATGTTTGACAAACATCTAAAACGTTTGTACAGTAGAACCTGTCTTAAGCGACCATTCATTTATTGAACAAAAAGATGTTAAAACCCTTAATGCAGAACAAAAAGTAATAAAAAGCTCCAATAGGAGCTTTCTGCATTACCTTTGACCTGCATTAAGCTACAACCTGCATTAAAGGAGCAAACTGCATTAATGTTCATTCGTGATCCCGTCAGTTAGATATTGTAGTAAATACATGTATAAGAAATGTTTGTCTAGCAGAATCTGTGACATCAGACTAGCCAAAGTTCCCAAATGAAAATACTGTAGAACCTGCCTTAAGCGGCCATCAACAAGGTCTAATTATGGGTCTGTAACGCATATAGGAGATTATATAGCAGCTTTCTGTATTACAGTAAACCACCTCTAATGCGACCATAAAGAGATGCATAATTTATTCTGGGTGTTTAAATGCAGGAGCTTTCTGCATGACTTTCGACCTGCATTAAGCAACCACCAGCTTTTAAAGGCATTTATTTCCATTCATAAAGGGGTCGCATTAGAGGGGGTTTACTGTACTTTTGCCCTGCATCAAGAAACCACCTGTTTTTTAAGATTCCTATGTTCAATGAATGGCCGTTTAGGACAAGGTCTACTATAAAGCATTCTTGTCTGTTTAATTCCGTTCTGATATGTCTACAGGTTGATTTCTAATCAGAGTGCCATTCTTCCAGATAAATTCCAGTTCTTCATAAGAAGCCTATTTATTGCGTTCTAGATCAAGACTCGTGCCTATAAACTTTTGAGTCTGATTACGAGTTTCAAGTTTCAAGCATTTTCTCAATTATGCTTAGATTAAATTTTATCAAATTTGGCATGTAGATAACTAGTTACTCGGGTATCAGAATGGCCAGATTTTGAGTGTCAAAGTCTGACTAATCTGGAGCTTGAGTAGGTTTATGTTCGCACTCATATTATACATGTAGGCACCAACCCTGAACTGTAAAGTCAGTTTTGGACTTTGCATCTTAATAGACCGTGCTAGAATTTCGTTTGCTCATGATATATGGCATTTCAATTTGCTGTTTAAGTTAGTTAATCCTTTACTTCATGAATATCCAGGCGAGATTTCTCATTTCAATGATTTTTTATAATGACATGAGCAGTTTTTACCGTGATAGATGATTCTAGGTTTCTACAATTTTTATGTCAAAAGCGACAGCTGACCTTGATCCTGTAGGAGCCGTCTGATCTGGATCTACTGTTTGCAAAGGCGTAAAAAGTATATTTATGGAGTAAACGATTAACCCGTTACCTCATGGGCTATTTTTAGGCCCAACCTCTGAATAAATCAACCAAAGAGGAGCATTTACTATAGAAAAGTAAAATTTAGAATTGTGTAGTTTTGAAACTACTGTGATAAATAGAGCATTTGCTCCTATGGAGCAAATGCTCTATCACAATGGTTTCAGAAGGTAACATTTA
The DNA here is from genome assembly GCA_963576725.1 of Azorinus chamasolen. NCBI lineage: Eukaryota > Metazoa > Mollusca > Bivalvia > Cardiida > Solecurtidae > Azorinus > Azorinus chamasolen. Next base: position 64,373,585 of record OY755240.1, on the reverse strand, counting down.
CAGAGACGTCATAAGGCGTCAATATGAGGGAATGGGTTAAAAGAAAATGAATTACATGAAAAGCACATGATTAACTCTTTGCACTTTAGGTAATATTTAGTGTGCAACAAACATCTAACTCAAACTCATTTCCTTGGAAATTATGACAATGTCAAAGTTTGGATGCTGATGAGACGCCACATTATGCGAGGTCTTATCTCATCTGGATACAAACACTTTGTACAGGTAATCACCGTTTGGACGCTGGCTTGCAAAATTTAACCCTTACAATGCGGGAAACGAGTCACTTAATATGTCCATTGCAAACAGTGAATACCCAGATGAGAGGACTCCTAGAGGACTTTCTAGGAGCCCTCTCATCAGTGTCTGCACTGTTATGTTACACATTTCTTAGAAAAATATCTAAAATTTCACCTTAAGCTTGACCGGTTTGAATTTTGGATTAGTCCATTTTAGAATTCAGCGTTGTAATGGTTAAAGGTGTAGGGATGACTTTGTAAATGGTAGCAGACGACTTTACAGACGACAAATGTTTTGTGTGTAATGAGTTGAGACCATTTGCATATGCCCAAGGTTAACTCCGCCTCAACATATTCAATATGTTTTACCCTTTCCCTGTTCAATATTCATGAAAGGAATAAGGATATCGTGCATATGTAGTAACTGATTTGTATGAGGGCATATGTACACATGATGTTTTGGCTCAGACAGAAACCGATTCTAAGAATCAGATCTATATTCTGTAAGCAAACACAGCAGACCCTGATCAGATGGCTCCTTTAGGAGCTATCTGATCTGGGTCTACTATGTTTGCAAATGTGTGAAAAGGAGTTTACATGAAGGAAAGGGTTAAAAGGTAAAGCTAGACCGATTGTCGAACCAGAACACGCCCTTACCCATAATGCTTTCAAATAATTTCTCCAGTGACGTCACATCGGACGTTGCAAAGTAGGATTCGTATCGTACGAATTCCTCCAGAATGTTGTCGAAATATTTGCGGATCTCCGTTGTAATTTCGTCCAGAACAACTTCATTGAAACTGGTTGTGACTGGTTCGCCCTCCATTTTCTCCATTAAGAAATTAATGACCGATCCTCGAATGGCCATTACAGTATACTCCTCGTATCTGAAGTAATGTACATATATAAATTGATTGCTTTACTTCATGGATATTCATGTAAGAAATAATGATATGAATATTAGATTTTTATAATGACAGGAATGTTTAGCCATGGCAGAAACTAGATATTTCATAAGCAAACGGAGCAGACTCTGGTCAGACTGATCCAATAGAAGCCGTCTGAACTGGGTCTGTTTGCAAATGCGTAGAAAGGATTCGCAAGTGACATTTACAGAGGCGTCAAAAGGCGTCAATATAAGGGAATGGGCTAACACACAATCGTCGCCTGCTTTATTAGGTTTATACTTTCTCAACTGAAGAGTTCATTCCTCATACCAAAACTGCTCAAAATTCCTATCCCACCTAACATACCCTAATGAAACAGCTTTTGGGCAATTTGCCGCGCGTGTTGGTTATGTTTTCTGCTGTACACAAACACTAAATGAACATCGATGAGACGCCAAGTTACTTTTGTTGTATATCGAGGGCTTGGTGCAAAACTATTCTAACTCCTTCACAAAGTGAAGGAGTTAGAATAGTTTTGCACCAAGCCCTCGATATGTAATGGTGAATGTAAAGGTTTCATAGGCCAGCGGCCAAGATAAGATGCGTAAATTTAAAATCATTTTCAAGAACTCCTTTTTTCTCCACCAAACCCTAAACTGACCACTCTTTAGACTCGTCTCGAAGAGATGATTTTAAAAAGTGGTCACAGTTTAGGGCTTGATGGAGAAATTACGATTTTAGTATTTGTGTATGCACCTTTATCTGTACAGTGGCATTCTAAAAGTGGCAAAGTTATGGCCAACGGCGAAGACAGACAGCAGTCATACCAAACAAGTCTCAGTTCTAGAACTAAAAGAACTTAGAAACGTTACCTCAACTTAAAACTGGAGATTATGTCCCTATAACGTTTCATGACTTCCAGACCGGTGTGGCATCTCACGTTCGATTCCATCAGTGCATTCTTGACGTAATTTCCGAGAAAACCGGACGACATCATATCCGAGTGCCATCCTACACTGCTCTGGCAATGTTCCCACAGGCGCCAGTGGAACTTGTGAGAGAAGACGGCGACATCTGAAATCAAGTGCAATGGGGCGTTTGTTTGTGTACTAAGTTTCATGGTCATTTTTAAAAAAAGTGTTCATTCTAGATGTTAATACCTGCTGTATATTAACCATTTCCCTGTTGAATATTCGCATAAATAAGCATATGAATATTTATCAGCTGAATTTTTATATCGGCGTATGTTTACATGTTTTGATACTGGTAGAAACTAGAGCAAGCTCTATATGTATATACAATTCCATGCAAATAGCTACAGTGGATAGTGAGATATAAGACAACGAAAAAGCTGGCAACTGCACGTAAAAGAGTGACACAGACAGACGGACAATCCGATTCTAATGAATACCATCAGAGGAGTTGGCCGAGCTCAATATCCATATATACAACTAATGACTTCAGACCTTTCAATCCGTAGCCAATGATATGCTGCATGATCTCTTCCGTTATCAAAATATGGGTGCCCATAGCAGCTTCCCTGGCGATGTAGTCCAGTCGTTCTTGTGGATATGTCGGCAAGAGCGTTGGAAGATGTTTGCGGAAGACATCAAATATGGTTTCATCTTCGGATTCGAACAAGCTTGTCATTTTGTTAAAGTTCCACCCTGTAACATATTTTTTTTAAAAGAAATCGAGCTTGCAATTAAATACATGCATGTATTGACAAAATGTGAGTGGACCCGACTAATTTCAACGACTATCCATGCAAGACCACATAGCCAATTATTCTCACGTGAACACAGTTGATCTCATTATTCTGACGCTGTGCCATCTTGCGTTAGTTTTATCACAATAAAAAGCAAATTGGGATCTTAAAATTGTGCAGGTTTATTAAATAAGCCTTGATATTCATGCTGAAAAGATATTTTAAGACATTTGGTGAATACGTCGCTGTACTTACGAGCGAAGATTTTGTCTAGGTAGACGGACGGACAGGCAAATCGTTTGTGGGCCACCCACTTCGTAACCCTCCTCGTGAATAGGTCGGTTAGTTCAGACCAATCGCCATAGAACATGTACGTAAGCGCTGTCAGCTTGTACTCCATGTCGCGAAAATTCCATTCCACATTTGATGAAGATGGCACGGGGAAGTCTGGATAAAAAACGACAAGATTTCGCTATATTACAAAAGTAAGACTTGGGGTTTCTGTACGTATCGCTTGAAGTCATTCTGATCAATGCGAAATGTTCATTTAGACAGAAGTAACATTTTTACGTAAGGGAAGAGGTCCGAGTGTTGTTACTTTTTAACACATTTCATGAATATTCATGTAAGATGGCATGATTATTAACTGGCTTTTTATAATAGCAATTTGAAGTAAAGATTTATTTATGACACTATAGTATCAGATCTATATTATATGTTATGATAAGCAAACAGCAGACCCTGATCAAACAGCTCCCTACAGGGACCGTCTGGTCTGGGTCTACTCCGTTTACAAATTCGTAGATTGGCGTATTTATGGAGTATGGGGTTAAACCAAACAAATAGCAATGTCAAATAAAAATGGACCTTGGTGCGACACTGGGCGTCTCATTTGGATCCACAGTAAAACCTCTATAACGGCCACTAAATTATATCAAGTATGTTGTGTTAAACGCGGGTGGCTGGTGAAAGCCTCCTGTAGGAGCGTTCTGCTTTACTTTCACCTTGCTTTAAGCAGCCACTTACCCTAAATACTAACTAATTAACACAACTTAGTGGCCGTTATAGAGAGGTTTTACTGCAAATCAAATGCTACTATTCAGACCATTCAAAGCAGTACACCTACCTTCCATGTAATAGTTGGACATTGGGCTGGGGTCAGAGAAGTTCTTCTCAATCAGTCTGATAAGAAACTTGGATCCGGGAAACTCGAACAGTTGGTCAATGTCATACTCCAACGGTTCCATTTCCGGTGACGTCATGTAATAGTTGCGTGCGTAGTTTGACCCACCAGACCTCAGCCTCGAGTGTTTGGCCGTTTTCAGTTGATTTACAAGTTCGGACATTTCGTCCCGGACAACATAGCCTAGAACAGAAGGTGGTGAATCTTGGCGTAATATAAAAGACTAATTGCTTCATTTGCATCTAAGTCATCTGGATCTGAACTCTATGCAAACTTTATTAACCCCATTAGCGCCATTAATCCATTCCCTCATAGGCTATTTTTAGGTCCAACCACTTTGAATAAATCTACCGAAAAGGAGCATTAACTAGAGAAAAGTAAAATTTTAGAATTTTGTAATTTGAAACCATTGTGATAAATAGAGTATTTGCTCTTTATAGGAGCAAATGCTCTATTTATCACAATGGTTTCAATAGGTTATTTTTACAGAGGGGTAGAAAGGCGTATTTGTGGAGGAAAGGGTTAAGACGGATCTGTAACAACAGTTTGGCAAACAGTTTGGGACCCAGCGAGTTCCCTGGGTGTCTCAACAGGGTCAAAACCGAAGAAACGTCCACTCTAAAACTTAAGTTGGCTACAATGTAGAGTAAGAAAAACATGTCTTGTCACCGAAGGATTTAGAGTTCGATCCTGTTTGAGAAACATTGTCTGGTGTTCATAAGGCGCTTTCAGTTCTAAATGAGGCCCGTGGTCGACCTGGGCCATTACAGCGTGTTAACCCGTTTCCTCCTACACTATTGTTTAGACCCGACTTCTCAATTAATCTACCAAAAAGGAGCATTTACTAGAGCAAAGTAAACTTAGAAATGTGTAGTTTTGAAACCTTTGTGACAAGAGCAGTTGCTCCAATGGAGCAAACATGAATGCTACAGAGGCGTGAAAAGGCGCCAGTAGGAGGGAACGAGTTAACGGATACAGTGGTAAAATATTTTACACAATCAGAGGTCCAGAAATGATGCATTAATTAACACATTCAAGAAACACTTCTTTTTTTCTCCACCAAACCCTATGTTGTGACCACTCTTTAGAATCGTCTCGAAGAGATAATTCTAAAGAGTGGTTACAACGTAGGGTTTGTTGGGAGAAATGACCATTTTAGTATTTTAGTACGCACATTTATCTGTAACTGATAATTCCCATTTCGCTCACATAAACGGGATTTCACGCATTTGAAAACTAGACCCAGATCAGACGGCTCCTATAGGAGCCGTCTGATCAGGGTCTGCTGTTTGCTAACGGAATTTGAAAGATCCGTTTTACTTTCTAAATGGCTACACTGTTCTACCTTCCATAATTCATCAAACTATTTTGTCCATGAATATTCAGTAGGTATTTAAAAAAAATGGAATAAACATACAACGCGGAAAGGATAAAATTCCTTGCACGCTAGGTGTGCATCCTGTTTGCATATTCAATCATTGTATCTCGATAAGTTTAACCCATTCCCTCAGACTATTTTTAGGCCCAACCTCTTTGAATAAATCTACCGAAAAGGAACATTTACTAGAGAAAAGGAAACTATTAGAATTGTGTAGATTTGAAACCATTGTGATAGAGCATTTGCTCCATAGGAGCAAATGCTCTATCACAATGGTTTCTTAAAGTGACTTTTACAGAGGCGTAGAAAGGTGTATTTATGGAGGAAAGGGTTAATATCTCAACTGACATTGCATTTTTAAGAACAATAAATGAACAAACACCAACTTACAAGTGCAACAGACAGACTTATGTGACTTACCTTGGCACATGGCCATCAGGCCAAAAAACAAGATGGCTGTCCTCATGGTTGATGTCTCCGACTGTCGATAGATCCAAACTTTCTCAAGACTCAGGACGAAGGTGACCACGGAATAAAACACCCTAGTATATATACCAAGTAGTGTGTCACGTGCTGAGGCACTAACAGGGTTTTCAGACCTATAAAAAATATAGAAAAAAAACGAAAATACTTTTTTCAGATAGATCTATTAATTTAAAAAAAATGCGAAATTTAATATACACAAGATATACGAAAACTATTTATATCTAGTTCTATGCTGAACTCTTTTAGGCGTAGAAACCCTACTCTGTACCTCATTAATCCTTTCAACTGTGAATTTTAAATTTGATTATTCCAAAATTCATTCAAACAGGTCAATCTTACAGTGAATAATTAGGGGTTATTTTTTAGAGAAAGGTGTAAAAAGACAAACAGTGCAGACCAGACCCTGATGAGAGGGCTCTCATCAGGGTCTACACTGTTTGCAAATGGCATTATTGAAAGGGTTTAAACCTTTACCCTGCTACGTGCCACATGCCCTATATCTAAAACTAACTTTGATCTAGATCAAGCGTCCAGTAATTCTGTGTCTCATCAAGTTTCAAACGATTTGACACTCGAACATAACTTTATCAAAATCTTGTACACATTGGGAGTTATTCAAACTTACAGCAGCTCATGTTTTAGCAGATATCAGTTTTGAACAGGATAAGGGTTAAAAAATGAATCGGCTGTTCCAGTATTAAAGGTATCTGGGCATTATCTGACATCACTGAGACAAAGTTTCAAAATGGATGGCACCACAAGGTATTGTGTCTTCTAGGATATACAGTGTAGACCCAGACAAGCTTCTGCGACAAAGATGTGACGTCTTGTAAGGGTCATAACTGTCTGTCAAATACAGAAAATAAATTGAAGGGGAATCACTTTATAGCAACCACTTAATAGATAAACATGATTTATCTTCAAAAAAAAGTTGAGAGCTTAATGCAGAACAACAATAGAGCATAAAGCTCCTAAGATAGGTTTCTGTTTAACGTTCGTCCTGCATTTAATTAATCAGTACTCTGCTTGATCCCTTTTATTCGCCTATGCAACTCATGTAGGAGATGTCTGACCACGGTTTGCTCGGGTTGTTTATGGAATAATATAGATTCTACAGTGTCTGCCATGGTGAACCCCTCCCTTGTTCATGTCCCATAATTAAAACTCACTTTGCTAATATTAACCCTTCGCTTGCTTTTCAAGTCAATATACCTACCTGTAAATAGTGAAGACCCAGATGAGACAGCTCCTGCAGGAGCTGTCTCATCAGGGTCTGCACTATTTACAAGTTGATTGTGCAACCAGTGCACTCCGCAGCAGTGATTGAACAGCGGAGTACTTGTACACAGTGAAGATATATGTAATTATACAACAGGGCATGGGTAAAGAAGGAGAAATGTATTTTAATATTCAGCAAGCGAAGGGTTAACGAAGTCAGTGTTTTACATGAATATTCAGAAGATAAAATGTTAAAGAATTGGAGTTGGTGGTAAATTCTCTCTGAACCGAACTTTTACTAATGAAAAATTGAATTAATGTAAACTTTCTCCATATACCTTTTTTGAAAGGCATACAAACTCACCTCTCTTTTCTACACTTACCGCAGATCCCTCCTGGGCGCACGGAAATTTCATGCACCTTGGTTAGTGTGTATTGTTGAGCTTAATACTCGTAATTTACGACACCAAATGATATACTGACAGATGTCCGGATAATATGCGTAAATTTAAACATTTTCAGGAATAACTTCTTTATTTCTCCATCAAACCCTATGTTGTGACCACTCTTTAGAATCGTCTCTTCGAGACGATTCTAAAGAATGGTCACAACATAGGGTTCGGTGGAGATATGACGATTTTAGTATTTGTGTACGCACATTTATCTGTAGCTCTGTTAACTGTAATATCTATTTTAATCCTTTCCATGCTGAATTGTCAAAGTGGAATGATCCATCAGAGTTGAACAACATAGTCCATTCAGTGTGAAACGTTATGATTTGGGAGATAATTTGGAAGGGCAAACAGTACAGATCCTGATCAGTGGAGTCCTCTAGGAACCCTCTGATCCGAGTCTACATTGTTTGCAAATACCAGTACATTCGTTTCCCGCATTCATACGATTAAGTGACCATTTGTTGAATAGGTAGGTATAAGAGACTCAAAATATATGTAGTTACTTAATGCAAGACACAATTAATTTTGCAGAAAGCTCTCCGAAAGAAACCTTTTGTATTTCTTAAAGACCTTCAACTTGACTTCTTTGTAGTTACCAGCTTAAGAGAGGATTACTGTACATACAACGTCTATAACCATGTAGGTCACGTCATGAAAAACGTGACATCGGGGTATTGCGACTAGTGTAGATCAAGACCATCCGCCGCATCTGATAATGATATACATTAAAACCTCTCTAAACCGGACGTTAATTTTAGTATTAATATCGAAGGTTGAAGCTTAATGCAGGATGAAAGTCATGCAGAAAGCTCCTCTAGAAGCTTTCTGCATGGCTTTCACACTGCATATAAGCTTCAACCTTCCTAAACGTATCTAAATTCTTTTTTACTAGAATTCCTGTTTAGAGAGGTTTAACTGTACACTGATATATTCTGGAACACTGATCATCATATTGAAATCCGGTAGTGACTGAGTAGAATAGAAAATTCTACTAAAGAGTGGTCACAACATAGGGTTTGGTAGAATGATAAAGAGTTATTCTTTATGTTTTAATTTACATGGACTAATCTTATTTGGACCTCTGTTTATAGCATGATAAAGAGTTATTCTTCTCATGCTAAACGCATATTGACAGGCATTGGCAAACAGCTTGGATGCAGATGACACGCCGGATAATTCGGTGTCTCATCAGGATCCAACCTGTCCGACACCTGGTGAGTAGTTTCAGTTTGGGGAGACATAAAATTTACACCATGATAGAGAACAAACCTCAAATTTAGAACGTTTTAGAGGCATGTAATGAGTGAAAACCCATACCTTTCCAGAGCTACAAATAAAGGTGCGTACCCAAGTATTAAAATCGTCATATTTCACACAAACCATATACTGTGACCACTCTTTAGATTCGTCTCTTCGAGACGTTACAGGGGTGACAAGTCGGACGCTGACTGTTTCTCGATACTGTTAGGATGAAACTGTATATCGAGCATAAAGTACAAATCTGTAAAAGTCTCATGTGTCTTCCTGGTAGTACTCACGTATATTATTATAGAATAATCTAATAATGCAAATAGGATAATATGTGGATTGCTTAATACATGTCAAAAGTAATACAGAAAGCTCCTATAGGAGCTTTCTGCATTACTATTGACCTGTCTTAAGCTACCACGTGCCTTATAGACCCATAATTATACATATTTTGATGACCGCTTAAGAAAGGTTCTTCTGTAAATAAAACACGTTTGGATAGACGAGTTATATGGATGTAGCAGATCAGAATGTTTTGCTGTATGACACGCATATGTATCTAACAAAATACATTGCAACAACTCAACATATATTTTGCAAACAATGACGTGAAGACTCGAAAAGTACTTAGCCAAGTACGGTACAAAATCTCGGCATGTTTTAGTAATTTACAGAGTGCAATGTCATTAAGCTAAATACAGCCTGAAACCTCCAAACATTTGTAACAAATTACAACGCAAAACGTCGGTATGTATGTAGCAAAGTGCAGAGCAACACCTAGACATTTATTTAGCAAAACACGGCGTTGAACCTAGATCTGCATCTAGCAAAGTACGTTATGACACCTCCATCCTTACTAAGCAAAGTATTGCATAACGTCGACATATATTCAGACAAGTGCAACCTGAAATATCTACATGTACTTGGCAATATACACCGTGAATTCTGCACGGTTATTTACACATATATCAATAGTTGTTAATGTGTTAGCCAGTATGAGATGGGTCTTGTTCTATAGTATCACTAAATTTGACAATTATATTTGCGTTCAGGCAATTAAATTATGTTAATGGTGATAATGATGTTTACTAAAATCATAATTTTCAAGGTTCTTTGTTTGCCTGCATCTTCTCCGCACAATGTGTTCTCACTATCACCACTGTGTGTATTACATGTCTCATTGACTTGTTAGTCTAAAGGATGAAATCAAATCTGATATTATCTTATAAAGCAATGTACACGAAACTTCGACATATTGGTAGAAACGTACAGCGCGAACTTTCGACATACATGTAGCGAAGTACAGCGAGAACTCTCGAGATATATGTAGCAATGTACAGCGAGAACTCTTGAGCTATATGTAGCAAAATACAGCGAGAGCTCTCGAGATATATGTAATAAAGTACAGCGCGACGGCTCCATATATACACTGAACCAAAATCGAAACGCAGGATGTGCAATCATTATTAAATAATTTGGCCTAAAGTGATGAAAATCAGTTACACAACTGTGTACTGGACGTGGTATCTAAATTTGCTGAACCGCGTAATACATCGTGCCGCACAGAGTAAGTGTAAAATTGCAAACATCTTATGCAGTTTAATAACATGTTCTAATACCACTTAATACTCTTGAGACGTACGCTTCACTTTCCGCTATTTAAAGTTAAATCTAATCATTTGCTACCATGGGACGACTGACCGAAGCACAGAGGGGTCATGCTATAGCATTGTTATTGGAATGCCAAGAGCAACAATATGTTGCTAGGCAATTTGGTGTGAACATTTCCACCATAGAACGACTTGTTAGGCGCCTGAGAGAAACTGGAGCTATTGCCGACCATCCTAGATAGGAACGTCTCCGTGTAAAGACGCGACGACAAGACAGGACTATACCCATTGCCTACCTGCGTAATCACCACCTTACTACGACCGAAATTAATATTTATAGGCAATCATAATCGCCACATCCACTTGTCTTATACGATGAGCATAGATAACTCATGTAGCCATTGACGTTATTGATTGGGCTCGTGAGAACAATATTGTTCTCTTTGTTCTATTTCCTCACACATTTCAATAGCCGCAAGAATTACAAAATTATCATTGAAATTGCAAGAGTAACATTTTGTACTTGTGGTACACGGATGTCCGTTCTGCTAGTTGGACCCCTTGTTATTATATACTGTAGTACAATATAGACCCCCAGGAAGCGGTCCAGACCCCTGTGTTGTAAATAGGTTAATGCCAGATCAGACTGTTAATGCTGTAATCGCCTGGTTTGGGTCAGCTCTGTTTTTGTTGTTTTTGTGTTTTATATAGAATATTGAAGGCCTGATTTAACAGTTTCTGTCATAAACTAAACATCTCGTGTTCATATGCCCGTATTACAAATTCTGTAATTAATGTTCATGGTGACATCATGTAAAGATATCTATATGGGAAAGAGTCCATCTTATCCTCTACAAGCGAGCGCGCTCTACGGTAATATTCGTCTGTTACATTACCTCATATGCTATTTTTAGATACAACCTATTTATTAAAAAAGGAGCATTAACTAGAGAAAAGGAAATTTTTAGAATTTTGTAGTTTGAAACCATTGTGATAAATAGAATATTTGCTCCTATAGGAGCAAATGCTCTATCTATCACAATGGTTTCAAAAGTGACTTTTACAGAGTCGTCAAGTCGTCAATATGAGGGAAAGGGTTAACCCTTTCATTCGTATAAACACTTCACGCCTTTGCAAACTGGGCAGACCTAGATTAGACGGCTCCTACAGCCTGATCACGGTCTGTTCTGTTTTCTTATGAAATTATATGTGCACATGTCATTATAAAAGTTCAGCTAATAAATATTCATGATGTCGTCATTTCTTGCATTAATATTCAACTCCTTTGGGAGCTTTCTGCATGACTTGCACCCTGCATTAAACAACAACCGCCTGCCTAAATTGATCTTAAGTCTTCTACTAAAACCCCGGTTAGAGGGGGTGGGGTGTATTGTACCCGTAAAACTATAAACTGTAAAACTCACCATTTAAGTATTAACCCATTCCTTCATGCAAACGTGTTTTCGCGCATATACAAACAGAGAATGCCCAGATCAGCCGTCTTATCAGGGTCAGCCCTGAATGCTGATGGAATTTGATAGACCTGTTTCGTTAGTTTCTAAAATGACTACAATGTTCCACTTTCCATCTGCCTAAATAGATCCTAATTCTTCTTACAAAATCTCCGGCCTAGAATGGTTTTACTGTACATGTACCAACATACGGTTAAACTGTTAAACTTTAAAACTAACCAGATCAAAATTTAACCATTCTCTTGCTGAATTTTAAAATATATTTCTCCAATTTTACCCACGTCCTATTGTATAATTACATATATCTTCACTGTCTACAAATATTTCTCTGTGCAATATCACTGCTGTGTGGTACAGTGGTTGCACAATCCACTTGTAAATAGTGCTGATCCTGATGGGACAGCTGCTACAGGAACTGTCTTGTCAGGGTCTTCACTATGTACAGGTTAGTATATTGACGTGAACAGCAAGAGAATGGTTAAAGTCTTAACAGCGGTATAATGGGTTCAAATATTCGCGTTTGGAGTGTTTGGAGCAGGTCGTGTGACAGGTGAATGGAATTCAAATGAGCCCTACTAAATGAAACCAACGTTTAGATTTGACAAACAGTGTAGATTCATGTCATCCACCGCGTTTAAAACTCGGGTTCATGTTGATCTTATTCTGCATAGTTTACAACAGATCAGAGTATATGTCAAACAATATAGAACTCGGTAAAACTCGGAGACTGTCCTGGTTCTACAGAGTTTTCAAATCCCAGAAAGTTAATGACTACTTTATAATCTGAGCGGAGATTGGCGGGGTTCAAGCGAATCCCTCTACACTACTCCTGTTTATGCCTCAGAAAAGTCCAAAACACCAAGAGCCCGTCCCGAAATCTACACGTCCAAACGTAATTATAACAGCCCCGTTTAAAGTGATATGCAGTCAAACCTCTCTTAACCGGAATTCTAGTAAAGAAGAATTTAGATACTGTTAGGCAGGTAGCTGCTTAATTCAGGATGAAAGTCATGCAGAAAGCTCATAGAGGAGCTTTGTTCATGTGTTTCACCCTGTATTAAGCTGCCACCCGTCTCCAAGACCGATACCTATACTAAATTCAACGTCCGGTTTAGAGGGGTTTTACTGTAGTACAGTATAACCTCTCTTAACCGGAATTCTAGTAGATAAGAATTTAGATACTTTTAGACAGGTGGTTGCTTAATGCGGGATGAAAGTCATGCAGAAAGCTCCTCTAGGAGCTTTCTGCATGACTTTCACCCTGCATTAAGCTGCTACCTGTCTCCAAGACCGATATTCATACTAAATTTAACGGCCGGTTAAGAGAGGTTTTACTGTACATACAATAAACGTCCATTTTAAATAACATCATAAAACCTGTTCAATCATTTTTGTGAAGATTTTCAATTTGAACTTATATAAAAAAAAATGTCCCTGTGGTACAAAATAAAAACATTTTCAGCGATACCTGAGACCTGTTCAGGAGCGCGGGCGCTTGATTGAGCGCTTGCCCGAGCAAAGTATCACTGCTGAACGCAATCGAGCACCCTTTCTAAAAACAAGTACATTTTTGTTCTGCGGTCGGGTTCTAGAGCATCAGTTTGTTAATTACGATTGTTTTCTTCAAGTCGGTTGCTTCTGTTACCGTGTTGGTAGCCATCTTGGAAACACAAGCGAGTGTCAAAGCGATACACTTCGCAAGTAGGCTAGCTTGCGCTAGCTGGCACTAGGCGGGCGCCCTCGTTCAGAGTCCAAGCGCTCGAAGTGGCATCGAGCGCCCACACTCCTGAACAGGCCTCTGTAATGTTTGTTGTACAATAAAATAGTATCGACCTATGTCGAACAGATACGAAACCAAAACGCAACCCGGGTAAGTACTAATACATTGGCGAATAGCATTGGGTCTTCGATATCAAAGTCTTTCTCTCCTTTAGCGTTTATTCGATCATTTATTGCGATAATCTTCTTTTCAGCATATATGTATTAACAAATGATTTATGCAATGATTTAGGTGTTTTAAAACGCTTTACAAATATCTCTTTAACCCTTTCGGCGCCAATTTTCTAATTGTCGTCTGCAATCCAATTTTGTTAAATCATTCTGTCAAATAAGGAAATAAGATAAATAAATGCAAACTTCAGAGGAATAAAGCACAGATATAGAAATAGAGTTTGAGACAAATAGTGAAGTCCCTGATCAGACGCCGCCTTGAACAGGCGGCGTCTGATCTTGGACTGCACTATTTGTTGCGGTGCATTTATGGGACTGCCACGGTGAAAGGGTTAATTTTATATGCTGGAAAGTACTTGACCCTTTCCTTCGTATAAACGCCTTTTCACGCATTAGCAAACAGGGTAGATCCAGATCAGACAACTCAGTAGGAGCCGTCTGATCTGGGTCTGCTCTGTTTGCTTATGAAATAGACATTTTAAAACGCGGTACAAGTAGAGACTATCGCTTTAATATTGGTAATTATATCAGTTTGTATGCCTGAGCCCTGTTCAGGAGCGCGGGCGCTTGATGAGCGCTTGCCCGAGCAAAAGTATCACTGCTGAACGCGATCGAGCGCCCTTTCTAAATTCAAGTAAATTTTTGATCTGCGGTCAGGTTCTAGAGCATCAGTTTGTTAATTACGATTGTTTTCTTCCAGTCGGTTGCTTCTGTTATCGTGTTGGTAGCCATCTTGGAAACATAAGCGAATGTCAAAGCGATACACCTCGCGAGTAGGCTAGCTTGCGCTAGCTGGCACTAGGCGGGCGCCCCCGTTCAGAGTCCAAGCGCTCGAAGTGACATCGAGCGCCCACACTCCTGAACAGACCTCTGGATTCCACTTATAAATATGCGGGCTAGCCTTTTCACGCATTTGCAAACAGAGTAGACCCAGATCAGAGGTCCCTATATCTCTTTAATTTTGGTATTTATATCAGCTTTTATGCCTGGATTTCGCTAATAAAGCTGTGGGATAGCCCTTCTTAAGCTGAAAAACAATTTACTTCATACAAACGCCTTTTCACGCATTTGCAAACAGTAGATCCAGATCAGACGGCTCCAAGAGGAGCCGTCTGATCAGGATCTACTCTGTTTGCTTTTTACATTATAGAAATTTGATTCTACAGTTTTTGTCAAAGCGGAAAATGTCCGTTAAATTATTTCATGTTTTTAAATGTCGGCTGATAAACATTCACAATGTCATTTCATCCATAAATGTTAAAACAGGGAAAGGGTTAACTTGAATTATACTTTAGGTGAAATACTGACCTGTCATCATTTTTATTCACATACGATTCCACCAATCTTTTAGCCATTTAGTCCTTAAATACGAATACGCATTTTTACGCATTTGCAGAGTAGACCCAGATCAGACGGCTCCAACAGGCGGCTCTTGTCTGATCTATTTGCTTATGAATTAATTCTACAGTTTCTACTACGACCAAAGTGCCTGTGTCAATGTGCGATTATAAAAATGATTTAATTAATATTCATGATGTTCAATTCTCACTTGAATATTCATGGAGTTAAAGGCCAAGAAACTATGACCGAGTGCCAAACAGTGTGGATCCGGCTGAGTAAAAATGGCGCCTCATCTCGGCCCAATCTGTTGGTTCTTATCATGAGAAAGGTTAAATATGGTGTCACCAGACATCGCATAAAGTTCAGATGTAAAATTTGGTCTGTACATTGTGTAGTGGTTAGCCCACCTGCTGCTCACACATGCGACTCAGGTTCGATCCAGGGTTTGGGATGTAAGTCGGGCTTGAGTGATCAGATGTTTAGGTGGTAGGGTAGAAATGAGCAAACACGGAAATACAAATAGATTACCAAGATGGCGACTAATTTGCGACCCGAGTTACATTTGTAAACAGCTTGGATCCAGATGAGACGCCAACTAACTTGGCGTCTCATCAGGAGCCACACTGTTTGAAACTTGGTGAATAGTTTCCCAAAATCTACATCGATGCAACTATTAGTAGATATTTTTAAACCCTTAACTCCATAAATATATGCCTTTCTATGCCCTTGCAAACAGAGGAGACCCAGATCAAACTGCTCCTATAGGCTGCTCTTGTACATTCGATGTTTCTACCGAGGCTTAGGAATTAACCCTTCGCTTGCTGAATTTTTAAATACATTTCTCCTTTACCCATGCCCTGTTGTATAATTACATATAACTTCACTGTGTACAAGTATATCGCTGTGCAATCACTACTGTGGTGTGCACTGGTTGCACAAACAACTTGTAAATAGTGCAGACCCAGATGAGACAGCTCCTGCAGGAGCTGTCTCATCTGGGTCTTCACTATTTACAGGTAGGTATATTGACGTGAACAGCAAGCGAAGGGTTAACACGGAAATATATAGTTTACCAATACAACGACTAACTTTTTCGGCTAAATTGTGATCCGAGTTACATTTGAAAACAGTTTGGATCCAGATGAGACGCCAAGTAACTCACCATCTCATCAGGAGCCACTGTTCGAAACTCGGATCAATAGTTTCTAAAATTCTTGATCGATGCCTTTGAGCAGATATTCTTTAAACCCTTTACTCCATGAATACGTCTTTTTTGTGCCTTTGCAAACAGCGTAGATCAGACGGTGTTAAATATTGTTCAATAGTTTCTGTCATGGCCAAACACCCTTGTGTCCATGAGCTATTATAGAAATATAATCAATATTCATGATATCATTTCTTACATGAATATTCACGGAGTAAAGACTTAACCCTTCGCTTGCTATTCACGTCAATATACCTACCTGT
The DNA here is from genome assembly GCA_963576725.1 of Azorinus chamasolen. NCBI lineage: Eukaryota > Metazoa > Mollusca > Bivalvia > Cardiida > Solecurtidae > Azorinus > Azorinus chamasolen. The sequence goes on along the minus strand of OY755240.1, from coordinate 64,356,943 downwards.
AAATAGTGAAGACCCAGAATGAGACGTTTATATGAGGAAAAGGGTTAAAGACAATGATACCTGGTTTTAGTGTTCGAACTATCTGTGTTTCATTGTACTTGTAAATATCCGCCAGGTGGCGTTAAGCAGGATCTTGGCAATTCCTACAACAATGGTCTCGGGTGTTCAACGTATACAATTATTACGAGTCCGGCGATTCTTACCATCTCCTTGTCAGAAAAAATGACAATGTGCGTACTCGGATACTAAAATTTGTCATTTATCCAAACCCTATGTTGTGAAAATGTTTTAACCCATTACCTCATAGGCTATTTTTAGATACAGCCTCTTTGAATAAATTTATCGAAAAGGAGCATTAACTAGAGAGTGAAAATTTCAGAATTTTGTAGCTTGAAACCATTGTGTTAAATAGAGCATTTGCTCCTATTTATCACAATGGTTTCACAAAGTGACTTTTACAGAGTCGTCGAAAGGCGTCAATATGCTGTAATGGGTTAATTAACGCATCTTATCCACTAGGGACCAACTACATATTACCAAGTGTTTTGCTACGAGAATTTCTATCTTTATATAGGTATAGTCAAACAACTAGGTCTGACGGGTCACGGGTTCGCCGAGTCCATTTTTAAGGGAGATCAGCATTTCGGATAACCACGTGCCATTTATAAAAGAAAATGTTTAGTTATAGGTATAAAGAATACGCGCATTAGTTATCGGAAATATAGCGTAGTGGATAAGACGTAGGACCATAAAGAAATATATGATCGACGAAAATTTTATTAGGCGCAGGTTCGAGTCTCGCATCAACCTAAAATATTTTTTTTGCTAAAAATATTAAGGAAAGTCCCCTTAAGAGCATTAGTTTTGTTGTGCATTAAGAAGCCACTTGTACAAGACATTTGCTAAAACTTATATTGATATTCATATTTTAGCATCGATTTATTATTGAAAATATGGCTAATATAGGACTCGAACTCAAACAAAGGCACCCTTCCCTAACATAGAGGACCATGTGCATAAATGGCCATTACAATTATACAATATGACATAAACTAATACTCTACTATTCATTAAAAATTTAAAAAAAGTTTAAGGTCGACACGGGATTCGAACCCACGCTCAATAAAAAACTACTCTCGCAATGTCTTCTGCGTACCTAGACTTTACCCACTGCGCTAAACTGCTGACAACAATCCGCCTTCAATTTTATCTTATATACTAATATTCAGTGCCCTGATCACAAAATAACCAGCAGTGATCGTTGAATAAGCTTGCGCCAGTCTCAGCATTTGTATACAGCTTCCATTAGTTTGAGGTACTTCAGCAAATTAGCATATAAACATATTTTATTCATAAACTCGTCTGTTTAAAAAAAATGGTCCGAGAACATGCGGAATGCTGATCTCCCTAAAAAATGGACTCGGCTGACCTTTGACACGTCAGACCTAGTTGTTTGACTATACATGTATTATAATAGATTTGTTTTTCTGCGAAGGCAACTTCGTTTTCGTAGGAAAACATTTCCTAATATATACACTGGCTTCGTAGGAAACAATTGGTCTAAAATACTTGTATAAATTGTGGTAGCAAAACTTTTGATAACACGTAGTTGGTCCCCAGTGTTATCTGGACCTCTGTATTGTGTCCGGCGGTTCTTACCACAGTAAAACTTCGATTATTCGAACACTAATATACGTATTATTATCGATCTTTAAGACAGGTGGCAGCTTAATGCATGGTGAAAGTCATGCAGAAAGCTCCTCTAGGAGCTTTCTGCATGACTTTCACCATGCATTAAGCAGCCACCTGCCTAAAAGGGTCTAAATACCTTCTATACTGTATCTCCATGTGTGCATAATAAACAAACAAAATATGTTTTTTTAAGTCTTTAATAGCTCACTTTCATATCAGATCAATTTTGGACAATTTAGGTATACATTAATCTGGTCTAACTAATCTAGTGAGATGGATTGTCATTTTCTAAGTGGTTTTTTTATCTGTCGCCCGAGTCTGCACAGTGCCTATAAACCCATCCCTATGATCTGGTCTACACCACTACCGTTGTTCTCTGAAACAAAGAAAACATTAAACTATTTTCATGCTAAATAAAACTTCATCTTTCAACAGTTATAAAATTATGAGTTATTTTATTTTATTTTCGTGATAAACAGTAAGGTGCCTGATACGCTGAAATATTTGGCTGGTCGTCTGAATGCAGTTATGTGCCGGAAGGTAATGCCCATTTCGCGGCAAGATTGGGAAAAAATAGAACCGGACGTTCTTCACTTCTACCCGTTTGAATAAACCACCTCTTTCCCGACTGAATATTCAAGCAAGAAATAATGGCATCATAAATATTAAACTAATTATTATGATATCATATGGACAATGTTTAGCCATGGCAGAAACTGTAGAGTCTATATTAAGCAATATACCGTGAGCTAGTTTACCGCCGGATGTTTTAGTCGACGAAAAATATCAAGTTATATTTGTATAGACAAATAAAAAACAGTCTTACATTTTCCAATCAAAGTTGTTATTGTAACAGTTGTTTTGTGATTATACTTTTTTTCTTCAAAATCAAACGCACGATGCCTTGCTTTCAGCCTTTACTCCATGAATCTTCATGGCGGACAGTACCCTTTATTAAGCCATTACCTCAAAGGCTATTTTTAGATACAACCTCTTTCAATAAATCTACCGAAAAGGAGCATTAACTAGAGAAAAGGAAACGTAGGATGTTGTAGTTTGAAACCATTGTGATAAATAGAGCATTTGCTCCTATAGGAGCAAATGCTCTATTTATCACAATGGTTTCACAAAGTGACTTTTACAGTCGTCAAATGTCAATATGAGGGAAGGGGTTAACATTAAAATGAATTTATATGTTTAATAAAAATGAATACACAGTTCTACCAAACAGAAGTCTGATCAGACAGCTCTTACAGGGGATATCTGATTCTACTGTTTGCAAAGGTATCAAAAGTAGTCCTTGGATTAAAGGGTTAAAGAGCATCTGGACTAGCATGCCCATTAATTATTGCCATTATCATTCAAGCCCGATATGCTACGATTATTTTGAAACAAAAGGGAAAGTATAACCCTTTCCCTGATAAACGCCTTTTTACGCATTCGAAAACGGTAGACCCAGATTAGACGGCTCCTTTAGCATCAGTCTGATCATGGACTGCTCAGTTTGCTAATAGAATGAGAGAGATGTTTTGAATAATATACAACAGCGAAAGGATTAACGACGACAATACATTAGAGCGAACCCGTTCAGCCAATGGAAACATTAAGTGATCATTCTATGTAAAAATTACATACCTGGGTAATATCCTAGTTGCCGAAATAGCCGTTTTATAAACGGGAGCTCTGTGGGTCCTGTAACATTAAAATATACACGTGTTCAACATTTCATGTTTGACAAATGTTTAATATATGACAAACCTTTAAAAAAACACTTGAATTTGTAAAACGCTAAAATATTTCAGTACATGTATAAACATTCAATAGATTTTTTGTTTTTGGGTGTGTTTTTTTTCAAGTACAGTAAAACCTGTCTAAACCGGAATTCTAGTAGAAAGAATTTAGATACTTTTAAACAGGTGGCTGTTTAATGCGGGGTGAAAGTCATCCAGAAAGCTCTAGGAGCTTTCTGTGTGACTTTCACTCTGCATTAAGCCGCCACCTGTCTTCAAGACCAATATTTATACCAACTTGAACGTCCGGTTTAGAGGTTTCATTGTATGTGTACGTTTTGCATTCGCTGGTGTAGACCACATTATGTGCATGTATAAGTGTAGTACAAAACCATTCTTGGTATTAAATCCCTTCCCCGCTTAACCCATTACATCATAAGGCTATTTTTAGATTCAACCCCTTTCAATAAATCTACCGAAAATGAGCATTAACTAGAGAAAAGGAAATATAGTTGTGTAGTATTGAAACCACTGATCAATACAGCATTTGCTCCTGTGGAGCAAATGCTCTATCACAATTTCAAAAAGTGGCATTTACAGAGGCGTCTAAGGCGCCAATATGAGGGAATGGGTTAATAGTCATGTAGAAATAATGACATCCTGAAAACTGGAAATTTATAATGTAAACTTTTCAAGTGAATTTCAAGTCTTGAGTGTCTCGTTTTGGAGGCGCTTAGGTTACTACGGTCAGATTTATCAAGTTCCTAATTTGTTAGAAGACTAGTTACTGAGATCTAGACTAAAACCGTTTGCAAAGTCATTTAACCCTTTCTCTGCCAATGCCAGATCTGTGATTACCTATGCAAACAGTTAGGATCCAGATGAGACGCCGAGTAACTCGGCGTCTCATCAGGATCCTAACTGTTTGTTACTGTTACTATGTTTTTGAAACAAAAATAAAGAAAATCAAAAAAATGAAAATTTGTAGCAGACGACAAAGTTAGCAGACGACAAAGTTTGGCAGCGAAAGGGTTAATTTGGCAACTGCACTCTTAAAATAGAACCGTACTTGAAATCCACGTGCTCATATAAATGCCATTTCAATTTGCTGTTAGATTTTGTAGCTAAATACCGATTGTATATTTTAAGTTTAATCGAATCACTGTATGAATATAACAGACAACAGATTCTTTGCGAGTTATCAGATCATTTGTCTCCGCGTCAACAAATTAGCCCATTCCCTCATAGGCGTTTTTAGACAGAATATCTGAATAAATCTACCGAAAAGGAACATTTACTACAGAAAATATATTTTTAGAATTACATGTATGTAGTTTTAAAACTATTTTTATTAGAATGTTTCAAATAATATCTTTACAGGTGTCAAAAAGCGTCAGTAGGAGAGAATCGATTAACTCCGCGTCAGCAGGTTAATTGTGTTTAAGACCAACCCTGTTATAGTATCAGAATACGCCCATACCCATAATGCTTTCGAATAATTGTTCCAATGACGTAACATCTGATGTTGCAAAGTAGGATTCGTATTGTACAAATTCCTCCAGAATGTTGTCGAAATATCTGCGGATCTCCGCTGTAATTTCGTCCAGAATAACTTCATTGAAACTGGTGGTGACTGGTTCGCCCTCCATTTTCTCCATTAAGAAATTAATGACCGATCCTCGAATGGCCATTACTGTATACTCCTCGTATCTGAAGTAATGTATAAATTTAAAGTTTTACTTTATGAATATTCGTGTAAGAAAGACTGACACCGCGAATACCAATTAGGTTATGACATTGTGATTATTAACCCTTTACTCCATGAATATTCATGTAAGAAATTACATCGTGAACGCCAATTAGATTTTTATGATGTCATGGTCATGGCAGATACTATATTCTTGCATAAAACGTGCTGTTGTAGTCCCGCTAGACCATGTATAACAAGGCGATTCTCGTGCTCACGCGCTGTTGTTGACCGGTTTTAATTATACCTATTACGGGCCTAAGGTAAACAATGGACGCGAATGTTACAGCGTTTTGGCCTAAGCTAGGTGAACGCCGGGGTGTGAGTATTTCCAGGAGCATCGACAATGAACTGTTTTTAGTGATAGACATATTGAATGAAATTCCGTGTAAACGGTATTTGATACAATCATGAATTGACGTCGAAAAGAAAACAGTGGCCCGGAAACAGCATAAATCGACGAAGTGTCAAAGAAGTGTATAGTTTTGCTGCCGTTGTTTTGCTTGTATTTTGAAGAATTAAACTGATGCAGGAGAGCAGAAAATTGGTTTTATGCAAGAATAGCGTTAATACACGTTTGTTTTCGGGCAATTACATCTGCAGTGTCCCTCGGGAATGTTGTTGTCCTCGCCCTTCGGGCTCGGGCCAACAACAGTCCCTCGGGACACTGCAGATGTTATTGCCCGAAAAAACGTGTATTAACCCTCTAATGACATGGTCATTGCAGATAGTATAAGGACATGGCCATGGCAGATACTATAATCACATTTATATTATTTCATCAGCAAACAGAGCATATTCTGATCAGATGGATCCTATAGGAACTGTCTGATCTGGGTCTGCTGTTTGCAAATGCGCAGAAATGCGTATTTATGGTGTAAAGGGTTCAATAGAGGGTTAATACACGTTTGTTCGGACAATAACATCTGCAGTGTCCCGAGGAATTCTTGTTGGCCCGAGCCCGAAGGGCGAGGGCAACAACAGTTTCGGAGGGACACTGCAGATGTTATTGCCCGAAAACAAACGTGTATTAACGCTATTCTTGCATAAAACACATTTTTTGCTTTCCTGCATCAATTTAATTCTTCCAAATACAAGCAAAACTACGGCAGCAAAACTATACACTACTTTGACACTTCGTTCGATTTATGCTGTTTCCGGGCCCCTGTTTTCTTTCTGACGTCAATTCATGATTGTATCAAATACCGTTTACACGGAACTTCATTCAATTTGTCTATCACAAAAACAGTTCAGTGTTGGCGCCCCTGATATGCTCGCACCCGGCGTTCACCTAGCTTAGGCCAAAACGCTATATAGCATTCGCGTCCATTGTTTACCTTAGGCCCCGAATAGGTATAATTAAAACCGGTCAACAACAGCGCGTGAGCACGAGAATCGCCTTGTTAATACATGGTCTAGCGGGACTAAAACATCACGTTTTGTGCAAGAATTGTTATATAATGGCATTTGAACAAGGGACAAGTTGATCAGGACAAACTATACCACCAATAAACAGTACATCCCGGCCAACGTGTCTAATAGTTTACACCGTATGATATGTCGAGTTATTTGGCATATCTGGTTTGGTTTTATAGAGTTGTACGCCGTTTTAACAGTATTTAAGTCATATGCATATTATCTGGATCCCAACTGCATAGTACTAAACATCAGCCCTTTCCATGCTAAACTCTTACCTCATAGACTGTTTTAGACCCAGACCCATTCCCTAATAAGAATTTTTAGACACAGTGTAGTTTTGAAACGATTGTGCTAACCATTTCCCTGTTCTAAGTTTAGTCCAAAGTTAAATACCTACTGAATATTCATAAACAAAATACATGTAGCTATAAAGAAATATGGAGCTTGGAACATTGCAGACATTTTAGAAAGCAATGAACCAGATTTATCAAATATTAGCAAACAGAGCCGTCTGATCTGGGTGTACTCTGTAAATGCGTGAAAACACGCTTGTATGAGGGAAATGGTTAAATAGAACATTTGCACCTATGGTTAAAATGCTCTATTTATATCACTATGGTTGCAGTAAGTGACATGTACAGAAGTATCAAAAAGCGTCAATTACGAGGGAATGGGCTAATTCACAATCGCCGCCTGCTTTATAAGGGCTATACTTTCTCAATTGAAGAGATTCCACATACTAAAACTGCTCAAAACTCCTACCCCATCCATCCCAACTTAATGAACAGCTTTTGAGCAATTTGATGTGCGTATTTGGTCATGCTTTATTGTATACAATAAAACCTCTTAATCGGAATTCTAGTAGAGAATAATTTAGATATTTCAGGCAGGTGACTGCTTAATGCAACGTGAAAGTCATGCAGAAAGCTCCTCTAGGAGCTTTCTGCATGACTTCCACCCTGCATTAATCTGTCACATGTCTCCAAGACCGATATTCATACTAAATTTAACGTCCGGTTAAGAGGTTTTACTGTACAAACAAAATGAACATAAAAACCCAGCTGGACCCCGATGAGACGCCAAGGTACTGTTCTATATGTAATGGTAAATGCAAATGTTTCCTAGGCTTATTTCAACACAGCAAATGTTTTGTCCAACGTCAGCTTGCATACCAAGCAATTAAAAAAATATAAGTTCTAGAACAGAGCTTTGAAACATTACCTCAACTTAAAACTGGAGATTATGTTACTGTAACGCTTCATGATTTCCTGGCCGGTGTGGCATCTTACGTTGGATCCCATCAGTGCATTGTTGACGTAATTTCCGAGAAAACCTGGTGACATCATATCCGGTTGCCATCCTACACTGTTTATGTTCTGGTAATGTTTCCACAGACCCCAGTAAAACTTATGAGAGAAGACAGCGACATCTGTAATCGAGTTTTAAAAAAGCAGTTTTTCTGTACTAAGTTTCATGGCCATTTCTCAAAACAAGCTACAATTTTCTTAATACTCGATTATACCTTTTCCCTGTTGAATATTTATAAGAATTAATTACATGAATATTTATTAGCCTGACTTTTTATATCAGTATATGTACAAAGGATGTTTTACAATTCTATAAGCAAACAGTAGACCCCGATCAGATGGCTCCTACAGATGAGGTCTAATCTGGATCTACTTTGTTTGCAAATGCATGAAAAGGCAATTACATGGAGGAAAGAGTTAATGCAGGACAAACTGCTATTGGAGCACTATTACTCTCGCCCCTGCCCTAAGCAACCGTTTGCTTTTAAATACTCCAGCGCTTTTTAGTTTAATCATATTTTATTGCAAATTGTCAACCATTCCATACATTCAACATTACTTAAGGTATATAATACAAGATGACACTATAAAAGGGCTGGACCACACGTTTTACCAACATTAGAAATTGGTCCGTCCCTCCGGCGCTAATACATCATGTGGTCACTTTAGGTTCTCATGTATATTTAATTTCTCACGCACCCAGTGTCACAGTTGTAAGCCTTATCAAGTGACTTTAGCTCTGAATTTATATTTGTTTGGCAAAAAGTAACCATTTCACCTCAAAACGGGCCATGAGGTAATAAGACTCTTTGCTCGAGTTCAATCCGATTTTGAGTATTCTTAACCCATTCCCACATATTGACGCCTTTTGGTGCTTCTGTAAAAGTCACTTTATGAAACCATTGTGATAAAAAGAGCATTTGCTCCACAAGAGCAAATGCTCTATTTATCACAATGGTTTCAAAACTACATATTTCTGAAAATTTCCTTTTCTCTAGTTAATGCTCCATTTTGGTAGATTTAATCAAAGAGGTTAGGTCTAAAAATAGCCTATGTGGGAATGGGTTAAAGTGTGTCCAATCGGGCTCCGAGATTATACATTTTTTGCTTGAGTGAGAGTCTCAAGCATCTGACCAATCAGATACTTGAGAATGATCTCAGACTCTGAAGTTTGTAATCTTGGACCCAGATACTCGAGAAAGAATTCTGAATTCAGACTCGGGAGTTTTATAAAATTGTATCCAGGTGTATTTTCTGCAAAAGTAAGATCCACATATACACAATCTGACAAAGCCTGGATAAAGAAAGCGTGGATAACACATTCTTGTAAACTATTTGGATATTGCTCCACGCTACCCCATCTTGATATTCATTAGAATCGCTTCTTCGAGTCGATTCCAATCAATAGCATTAGTAGAGGAGTTGGCTGAGATCGGTATTCGTATACACAACTAATGACATCTGACCTTTCATTCCGTAGCCAATGATATGCTGCATGATCTCTTCCGTTATCAATATATGGGTGCCCATAGCAGCTTCCCTGGCGATGGAGTCCAGTCGTTCTTGTGGATATGTCGGCAAGAGCGTTGGAAGGCGTTTGAGGAATACATCAAACATGGTTTCGTCCTCGGATTCGAACAAGCTTGTCATTTTGTTGAAGTTCCATCCTGTAACATACTATCTTTGTAGAAATGAAATCGAGCTTGAAATTTATACATGCATGTATTTGACAATAACGAAATTGTTACATTTAAACAAAGAATTTTCCTGGTATTACGAATCCGTCATTTATTCAGCTAAAACACATGGTCGGCGCACGCTTTTAACCCTTCGCTTGCTATTCATGTCAATATACCAACCTGTAAATAGTGAAGACCCAGATGAGACAGCTCCTGCAGGAGATGTCTCATCAGGGTCTGCACTATTTACAAGTTGATTGTGCAGTCAATGCACAGCAGTGATTGCACAGCGATATACTTGTACACAGTGAAGATATATGTAATTATACAACAGGGCATGAGTAAAGGAGAAATGTGATATAAAATTCAGCAAGCGAAAGGTTAAGCACTGGTAGTTTAGCCATATTGTATGGAACAAAAACGACCTGCACGTGTCTTTGAGATTTAAGGTGGGCTATTCTGTATGGATATATCAATGATTTGGTCATGTGTGAGTGGACCAGACTACTTTCGGTGACTTTAGCCACGCAATGACTTAATGACCAATTATTCCCGTGCCTCGTTACTCTAACGATATGCCACCATTCAAGCAATATTCATACATGTATAATAATGACAAGATTAATGCTTTAATAAGCCTTAATATCCATGCTGAAAAGATATAATTCAAGGCAGTTGGAGTATAAAGGTAGCTGTACTTACGCGAGAATATTTTGTCGAAGTAGACGGACGGACAGGCAAATCGTTTGTAGGCTACCCATTCTGTCACCCTTCTCGTGAACAGGTCGGTTAATTCAACCCAATCGCCATAGAACATGTGAGTAAGTGTTGTCCATTTGGACTCCATCTCGCGCAAATTCCATTCCACATTTGGTGAAGATGACACAGGGAAGTCTGGATGAAAAAACAACGAGAAATCGCTATATTACAAATTTAAAGTAACCCTTTGATTTCTGTATTCATCATTCGGGTCATTCAGATCAATGCTAAGTATTAACCCTTTCCCTGTTATATATTTACTTAAAATATCTATACCTACTGAATATTCATGGACAAAATAGTTATGAAATAAGGAAAGTGGTACATGTACATTGTAGCCATTTTAGAAAGTAAAGCATATGTTTCAAATTCTATCAGCAAGCAGAGCAGGCCGTGATCAGACGTATCCTATAGGAGCCGTCTGATCTGGGTCTACTGTTTGCAATTGGGTGAAAACATGTTTATATGAGAGAAAGGGTTAATTAAGATTGACGGATAGGATCCGAGTTCTTTTACTATTTAAAACTTTACTTCATGAATATTCGTGTAAGAAATAATGACAGAATTGATTATTAACTGGCTTTTAACTAAGACTTTATGATAGAAACTAGGACCTCTATATTATATCATAAGCAAACAGTAGACACCGATACAGAGCAGGCACTGATACAGAGCAAACACTGATATAGAGCAGGCACTGATACAGAGCAGACACTGACACAGAGCAGACACTGATACAGAGCAAACACTGATACAGAGCAGGCACTGATACAGAGCAAACACTGATACAGAGCAGGCACTGATACAGAGCAAACACTGATACAGAGCAGGCACTGATACAGAGCAAACACTGATACAGAGCAGCCACTGATGCAGAAACACTGATACAGAGCAGCCACTGATGCAGAGACACGGATACAGAGCAGGCACCGATACAGAGACACTGATATAGAGCACACTGATACAGAGCAGGCACCGATACAGAGCAGGCACTGATACAGGGACACTGATACAGAGCAGACACTGATCAGACGTTTAACTGTAGGGATCGTCTGGTATGGGTATACTAGGTTTGCAAAGGAGTAGAACGGCGTTTTATGGAGTAAAGGATTTAACTAAACTAATAACATAGTGTCAGATAAAATGGACCCTGGTGCTACACTTGGTGTCTCATCTGGATCCAATCGGTAAATGCTGGTCAGATGACGCATAGTAGTACAGTGGTCAATACACCTACCTGCCATGTAATAGTTGGACATTGGATTTGGGTCAGAGAAGTTCTTCTCAATGAGTCTTATAAGAAACTTGGATCCGGGAAACTCGAACAGTTGGTCAATGTCATACTCCAACGGTTCCATTTCCGGTGACGTCATGTAATAGTTGCGTGCGTAGTTTGACCCACCAGACCTCAGCCGCGAGTATGTGGACGTTTTCAGTTGATTTACAAGTTCGGACAATTCGTCCCGGACAATATAGCCTGTAAAAAGGTAGCGATTCTTTATGTAATAGAAGAAATCTTTGATATTCAAGATTTTGTTTTACTTGCCCGTACACTGTCATTCTGAATCTAAAGTACAGTAAAACCTCTCTAAACCGGAATTCTAGTAGAGAAGAATTTAGATACTTTTAGGCAGGTGGCTGCTTCATGCAGATTGAAAGTCCTGCAGAAAGCTCCTCTAGGAGCTTTCTGCGTGACTTTCAGTCTGCATGAAGCTGCCACCTATCTCCTAGACCGATATTTATACCAGATTTAACGTCCGGTTTAGAGGGTTTTTACTGTATATGTAAACTGTATTAATAGAGAATTCGCTCTTAGTAACGATATACCATGTGCATGTTGGTAATATACATGGGCGACCACTTTCTGATTAAACATTGGAATCAAAACCACGTCGTTGCTAAACCCTTTCGGTGCCACATTTCTAATAATCTGCAAACCAATTTTGTTAAATAATTCGGTAGAATGAAGAAATGAGAAGGATAAATGCAAATTTCAAAGGAATAAAGCACATACATGTATATAGAAATAGAGGTTGAGACAAAAAGTGAAGTCCCTGATCAGACACCGCCTTGAAAAGGCGGCGTCTGATATGGGACTGCAATATTTGTCGTGGTGCATTTATGCGACATATGGCGGTGAAAGGGTTAATGCACTGAGCAAGTAATACAGAAAGCCTTGTGCGTTTTCTGTATTACGTTTGGCTCGAATTAAGCTACGGCTTGCCATAAGACACAAAATAGGGTTTGGTGGAGAGATATTTAGTATTTAGAATACACCCAGCCACCTGTGATTCTTTTCTTTTTATAAACAATATTTTAGAAAGGCTGCAACTTAATGCAGACTGAAAGTCATACAAAATAGCTTCAATGATTTTTTCAACCTGTATCAAGCAGCCATTTACCTAAAGTTTATTTCAATAAAGTCTTGACATAAGTCCAGTTTAAAGGGGCGAACAGTAAATTTTAAGACACGAGACCAGTTGCAAAGTTGATGATTCGCCAAGACATTGGTAAATTTTATGACGACAGACCACAGACTAATTCAACTCAGCACGCTATGTGCGTATTCTTGGTTAGTGGTTACCTATGCAAACGACGGAGCGTTTAAATGAGTCTGGTCTCTCAACTGGCATTGCTGGGCGATTTTAACCGTTCGCTTGCTATTCACGTCAATATACCTACCTGTAAATAGTGAAGACCCAGATGAGACAGCTCCTGCAGGAGCTGTCTCATCAGGGTCTGCACTATTTACAAGTTGATTGTGCAAAGAGTGCACTCCACAGCAGTGATTGCACAGCGAAATACTTGTACATACTGAAGATATATGTAATTATACAACAGGGCATGGGTAAAGAAGGAGAAATGTATTTTAAAATTCAGCAAGCGAAGGGTTAAAGAGCAATAAGGAAAAGTATAACCTAGAAGTGCAACTTACAAAAACCACTTAACCCTTTCCCTGTTCTGTATATTCGCCTAATTTCAATACCTACTGAATATTCATTAACAAAATAGTTATAACGAAATGCGGAAGGTGGTACTTTGTAGCTATTTTAGAAAGTAAAGACACATATCTATCAAATTCCTAAAGCAAACAGCAGACCCTGATCAGACGGCTCCTCTAGGAGCCGTCTGATCTGGGTCTACTCAGTTTGCAAATGCGTGAAAACAAGTTTCTATGAGGGAAAGGTTTCCCTGTTCTAGGTTTGGTCCAAATTTCAATACATGTACATACTGAATTAATCATGGACAAATTGTTATCATGAAATATGAAAGGTGGAACATTTTAGCCATTTTAGAAAGTAAAGAAACGGGCCTATCAAATTCCATTAGCAAGCAGAGCAGACCCTGATAAGACGGTTCCTCTAGGAGCCGTGTGATCTGGTTCTACCGTTTGCAAATGCGCAAAAAAGCGTTTAAATGAAGGAAATGGTTAATGTGTAAAGAAATAAAATTTAAGGCGGCTTACCTTGGCACATGGCCATCAGGCCAAACATTAAGATGGCGGTCCTCATAATCTCAGACTTTCGGTAGATGCACTAATCTCGAAACCTCTTCAAAACTCGGGACGAAAGTGACCACGGAGTATAATGTCCCGGTATATATACTCAGTATTGTGCCTCGTGGTTGGGCACCATAGGGGGTTTCAAATATAAACTAAACTAAATAATACAGAAAAAAAGAAAAGAATTTCATATGTTAATTACAAATATGTGAAAGTAAATATATGTGAACGCTATTTATATGTTGTTTTGTGCTAACAACGCATATTTCGACAAAATTTAGGCTTAGAACCCCCTCAGTGTACCCCTTTTAACCTTTATCTTGCTTGACACAACCTGGCTTGTTTTTTGCAAAATACTTTGGTTCAGATAAGTTGCAAAGCTACCCGGCGTCTCATTAAACATTATTATTAAATCATTGAACATCAAAAGCTGGACACATTCGAAGTTATTCGAATTTTCAGCAGTTCATAATTTTAGCAAACATCATTTTAAGCAGGATAAGGGTAAAAAAGAAATCGGCTGTTTTTCAGTATTAAAGGTATCTGGGCATTATCTGACATCACTGAGACAAAGTTTCAAAATCGATGGCACCACGAGGCATTGTGTCTTCTAGGATATACAGTGTAGACCCAGACAAGCTTCCGCGACAAAGATGTGACGTCTTGTGAGGGTCATAACTGTCTGTCAAATACAGACAATAAATTGAAGAGGAACCACTTTATAGCCACCACTTAATTTCCCAATAATCAAAATGCAGGTAATTAATACTCATGAATTCATATTTCTTACATGACTATTCAGTAGGTGTAGGGTTAAAGAACTGGAATTGGTTATCGCTTAACCCATTACCTCATAGGCTATTTTTAGATACAACCTCTTTGAATAAATGTACCGAAAAGGAGCATTAACTAGAGAAAAGGAGAATTTTAGAATTTTGTAGTTCGAAACCATTGTGATAAATAGAGCATTTGCTCCTATAGGAGCAAATGTTCTATTTATTACAATGGTTTCACAAAGTGACTTTTACAGAGTCGTCAAAAGTCGTCAATATGAGGGAATGGGTTAAGGGATATTCTACAGTACTGAAAATACAACTGGTTGCTAAATGTCAAACAAATACGATAGAGCCTGTCATAAGCTGTCATTTCATTTGTTAAACATAGGAGTTTTAATAAGCATGTGGTTGCTTAATGCATGCCAAACGTATTCCACATCTAATTCGATCAAGCTTTTGAGAAACTATTGACCGAATGTCAGACAACTTGGATCCTGATGCGACGCCGAGTTACTCGGCATCTCATCTGGATCTTAACTGTTTGTAAATGCAGCTGAAGATGTGCATATCATAAACTTTTTAAATAGTTTTCGATTCAAATGAGCTCTAAAATAGCTAAGCCGTGATTGTATGTGCGTGTGTATGTGTGTATATCTGTATGTGTGTGTACACATTTGTCTGAATGAATCAGTTAACCCATTACCTCATATCAATGCCTTTTGACGCCTCTGTAAAAGCCACGTTTTGAAACCATTGTGATAAAAAGGGCATTTGCTATACAGGAACAAATGTTCTATTTATCACAATGGTTTCATAACTACACAATTGTAACATTTTCCTTTTCTGTAGTAAATGCTCCTTTTCGGTGGAATTATTCCAAGAGGTTGGGTGTAAAATAACTTATGAGGAATTGGGTTAACCACTATCTCCTAACTTTGTCGTAAACTTTCTCCAAATACCTTTTTGAAAGGCATACCTTTCCTTCATTTTTAACGCGCGGAAATCTCGTGCACCTTACTCAAGCGATTACAGGAGATATACACACATGTGCTCAATGCTTATGACACACAATGAGATACAGTAATAAAAACAATTGCAACCACAAAACGGGCATATGAGTGTTAACCCTTTCCCTGTCCTTTGTGTATTCAAAACCTACTGAATATTTATGGCCAAAATAGTTATAATGAAACAGGAAAGGTGGAACATTGTAGCCATTTTAGAAAGTAAAGATACATATATCTATCAAATTCCATTAGCAACGAGAGCAGATCCTCAACAGACGGCTCCTATAGGAGCCGTCTGATCTGGGTCTACAAAAACAGAGTAGACCCAGACCAGACAACTCCTGTAGGCGCCCTCTGATCAGGGTCTAAATATAACACAGATCTTATTTCAAACATTTTTGTTAAATTTTTCTGTTATCATGTGTTTGTTTTAAAAATACAGCTAATTAATATGCATGATGTCATAATTCTTATATGAACATTCATGGACTAAAGGGTTAAGCTGCTTCACACAAAGAAATCTAGTTGAAGGTCTTCAAGAAATGCAAGGAAAGCTTCGTTTTTAGAGAACATTCTGCAAGATAATTTTGTCTTGCATTGAGCAACGATTTGTATTTTGTGTCTCTAATGGTTATTCTCCACAAGGGTCATATAACCATTTCCTTCATGAATATTTGTGTAAGAAATAATGATGTCATGAATATTAATTAGATTAATTTGTTATAATAGCACAATGACACAGGATTATTTTGGATTATGGCAGAAACAGAAACATATCTATATATTAAATTATAAGTAAACAGAACAGACACTGATTAGACTCCTATAGGAGCCGTCTAATCTGGGTCTACTCTGTTTGTTTAGGCATAGAAAGGCGTATTTATGGAGGAAAGGGTTAATCCTGTGAATACAGGAAGCGAGTGTACTGGTACATGCAAACTGTGTAGATTCAGATCAGAGAGCTCCTAGAGGGCCCCTCTGATCAGGGTTAGCTCTGTCTGTCAGTATTAACCCTCTACCGAATGACAAGTTGTTTCACACTGGATGAACTACTAGTATGTTGTTCAAGACTTTGATAGGGTTAAATATAAATTACTGTATATCATTTAGTGCTCTAAATCTGTCGCCAACACGAATTCAGTTTACGCATGAGTATCTAGCTCTACAATACACACTTAACAAGGTGCATGAGATTTCCGTGCGCTCAGAAAGGATTTGTGGAAAGAGAAGAAAAGAGAGGTGATTTTGTATACTTTTCAAAAAAGGTATATGGAGAAAGTTTACGACAAAGTTGGAAACAAGTGATCAATTGATTCAATTTTTCATTATTTTTTATTTTTTTTGTATTTTACTTTTGTAAAAGTTCGGTTCAGAGAGATTTTACAGTACAGTTACGACTCGCTAACTCGAATATTAAGTAAAGAAAAAAAAAAGAATATTTTAGACAAATGACCGCTCAATGAATGGTAAAAGTCATGCACGACGTTCGCCCTGCAATAAGCTGCCACTTGCCTTGAATATGCATGTAATAATTGACTCCTAGACTATTTTAGACCCAACCTCTTTGAATTAATCTACCGAAAAGGATATTTAGCTATAGAAAGGGAGATTTTTAGAATTGTGTAGTTTTTAAACCATTGTTGAGCAAATGCTCTATTTATCACAATGGTTTCATAAAATGAGCTTTACAGAGGCGCAAAAAGTCAGTAGGAGAGAATGGGTAAATATTTAGTATGTTTCATTATGGGTCAAGCACAAAGAAGGTGCTGACCATGGCAGAAGCTGTAGAATCTTTATTATTCCATAAAAACAGAGCAGATCATGTTCTCTAATCTATGTCTACGTTGTTTGCAAAGGCGCAAAAAAGAGTGTTAACAGATTATTGGCTGATACAGGACGGACGTTAAACAGAAAACTTTCCGCTCTGTTTTTCGTTCTTCATGAAGCGCTGCCTTCTGAAGATAATTAATTAGAGACATCATGAATATTCATGAGCAGGATTCTTATAATGACATGCGTACACAGGATTATTTGGTATCGGGAAAAACTGTAGAGTTAGATCTATTGTAATTTCAAAAGCAAACAGAGCATACCCTGATCAGATTACTCCTATAGGAGCCATCTGATCTGGGTCTACTCTGTTTGCAAATGCGTGAAAAGGCGTTCATATGAAGGAAAGGGTTATGAGGTCGCTATAAAGAGGTTCCACTTCAATTTATTTTCTGTATTTGACACACAGTTTTGATCCTGACCAAATGCCCCATCATTGTAGTGGAAGCTGGTTTGGATCTATACTGCATGTATATCACCTCGTGGTGCCATCAACATATAACGTATGAGTGTCTGCTTTGTTTGAGTGATGTCAGGAACAGCCCAGATACCTTTAATACTAAAACAGCCATTTCTCTTTTTTCCCTTATCCTGTTTAAAAAATGATATCTGCTAAAACAATGAGCTACTGTAAGTTTGAATAACTCCCAATGTGTACAAGAGTTTGATAAAGTTATGTTTAAGTGTCACATCGTTTGAATCTTGATGAGACGCAGAGTTACTGGACGCTTGATCTGGATCAAAGTTATTTTAGGTACTGGTCATGTGACACGTAGCATGATAAAGGTTTAACTCTTTCTGTGCGTGAAACGAGCCACTAATGCCCTTTGCAAACAGTGTAGACCCAGATAAGAAGGTTCCTAGAGGAGTTTGTCATGTACTGTTTGTCATGCAACATTTTTCTTTTAAACTAATCCCTGATTATTCAGGGTAAGATTGACCCGTCTAAAATTTTGGAATAGTCAATTTTAAAATTCAGCGTTGAATGGGATAATGAGGTACGAATTAGGGATTCTACGCCTAAATGTAGAACACAAACTACTTGATGTAATTTAGTGGCCGTTCTAGAGAGGTTTTACTGTATATAAATAGTATTCGTACTTATTTTTTATTTTTCACATTGTTTTTAAATTATTATATGAAAAAAGTATATATATATGTATTCTATAAATGTATTCCGATCAGTTTCAAATATGTCTGAAAACCCTTGTGGTACCTCAGCACGTGAAACACTACTTGGTATATATACCGGGGCGGTTATATTCCGTGGTCACTTTCGTCCTGAGTCTTGAGGAATTTTGGATCTATCGACAGTCGGAGACACCAACCATGAATACCGCCATCTTGTTTTTTGGTCTGATGGCCATGTGCCAAGGTAAGTCACATTTGTCTGTCTGTTGCACTTGTAATTGTTTCATTTATTTCTCTTAAAATGCAATGTCAGTCGAGAGATTAAACTCATCTAGAAATGTGTTTGGATATGCAAACAAGACGCATATCTAACGTGCAAAGATTTGATTTAATCTTGGGATTTTGTAATTTTTCCAAACAGCTCTTTTGCTACTAGTCTCATGTCTCGGTATTTTCAGTAACAATCCAATAAAAGTGGGCTTTTAATTAAAAAAATAATTTATATCTTTAGGAAACTGATTAAATAAATACGTCATTCCACACCTAAGTCAATTCTTAAAACCATTGTGATAAATAGAACATTTTCTCCTATAGGAGCAAATGTTCTATTTATCACAATGGTTTCGTTTCAATGGTTTAGTCAAATGGTTTCAATACTACAGTTCTAACATTTTCATTTTCTCTAGTAATGCTCCTTTTCAGTAGACTAATCTAAGGAGGTTGGGTCTAAAAACAGCCTATGAGGTAATGGGTTAACGGCATATTTAAAGTGGAAATATACACTCGATATTTCTCAATATAAAACCCTGTTCTGGGTCGTTTTGGCAGGGGATGTTTAATGCAAATTTTAAGCAACTGTCCATTTGTAAATAACCCTACATATATAGTTACTTGCTATGCTCAATGACTAATGGTCTGAGATCTTCGTTATTATTATTAAAAAATTATTAAAAAAATAAAACTCGGGGCAAATAGAATTTATTACAATGATGCAACCATTTAACCCTTTCACTGCACCAAATTTTGTCGTCTGTAAGTCATAGTAACATTTTTGATCCAGATGAGACGCCGAGTGACACGATCTCTCATCTGGGTCCAAACTGTTTGCATAGATAATCACATATGCGACAATGGCAGCGAAAGAGTTAAACGAGCAGTCACTGCACCCATGCACACGCTGTACTGACCCAGAGCCCCACCGGATCTGATTGAAGAATGAAAGCGTCGTATGAACACGCGAAAATGTTTCTAAACCCTTCGCTGCCAGACTTGTTTTCTTCTCGATACATTGTAGCCAATCGAGACATTTCACTTGAACCCTTTCGGCGCCCAATTTCTAATTGTCATCTGCAAACCAATTTTGTTAAATCATTGGGTAAAATAAGGAAATGAGAAATAAATGCAAATTTCAAAGGAATAAAGCACATATATAGAAAGTTTGAGACAAAACGTGAAGTCCCTGATCACGTCGCCTTGAAAAGGCGGCCTATGATCTGAGACTGCACTATTTGTCGTGATGCATTACGACATCGGCGGTGAAAGCAATAGTGGCAAATGGTTTTGATCCTGTTGAGACACCGAGTTACTCGGCGTCTCATCTGGATGCAAACTGTTTGCATATATCGGGCCGGTCTTTGACATTAATGTAGTTAATAAGGTTTGAATATATTTTAGATAGAGATGGCTTAGATGCAAAAAAAAACAATATGTCTTATGAAAGGTTTCTGATAGCACATCAAGATTCACCACCTCCATTTGCAGGCTATGTTGTCCGGGACGAAATGTCCGAACTTGTTAATCAACTGGAAACGGCAAAACACTCACGGCTGAGGTCTAGTGGGTCAAACTTCGCACGTAGCTACTACATGACGTCACCGGAAATGGAACCTTTGGAGTATGACATTGACCAACTGTTTGAGTTTCCCGGATCCAAGTTTCTTATAAGACTGATTGAGAAGAACTTCTCTGACCCCAACCCAATGTCCAACTACTACATGGAAGGTAGGTGTAATAACCTTTGTATGTTGCTATGCGTCATCTGACAAGCATTTACAGATTGGATCCAGACGAGACGCCCATTGTCTCATCAGGGTCCATTTTATTTGATACTCGGTTAATAGTTTGGTTTAACACTTTCCATGTTCTATGTTCCAAACAGCAATACCCACGGAATGTTTATGGACTAACAAGTAATAATTAAATGGGGAAGGTGGAACGGTGTAGCCGTTTTAGAAAGTAAAGAAACTATGCTATCAAATTCTATTAGCAAACGGAGCAAACCCTGATCAGACGGTTTCTATGAGAGCCTCTGATCTGGTTCTACTGTTTGCAAATGCGTGAAAGCACATTTATATGAAGGAAAGATTTAATCCCTTGCTCCATACATACGCCGTTCTACGCCTTGAAAACCGAGTAGATCAAAATTATACGACTCCCATATCAACTGTTTACAGTTTGTAAGGATATAATATAAAAATAATACAGATCATATTCTAGTCTGTCAAATAAATCTTTAGTTCAATTTGCTATTTTAAAAAGCCAGTAAACTCTTTCCCTTATTTACGCATTTTAACGCATCTGCAAACAGTAGACCCTGATCAGACGGCTCGTGTAGGAGCCGTCTGATTAGGGTCTGCCGAATGCTTATGGTGTAATATAGCAGCTTCTGTCTGAGCCAAACTATCCTGTGCTCATATGCTATTTACAAGTTGATTATGCAACCAATGCTCTCCGTAGCAGTAATTGCACAGCGATATACTTGTACACAGTGAAGATATATGTAATTACATGTATACAACAGGGCATGGGTAAAGGAGAAATTTGTTTTAAAATTCAGCAAGAGAAGGGTTAATACTTAACATACAGAATGACTGAGCGATAAGATCAGAATTCAAAAGGTTAATTTTGTAATATAGCGCAGTCCCGACTTTCATTCCAGACTTCCCTGTGCCGTCTTCACCAAATGTGGAATGGAATATGCGCGAGATGGAGTACAAATGGACAACACTTACTCACATGTTCTATGGCGATTGGGCTGAATTAACCGACCTGTTCACGAGGAGGGTGACAGAATGGGTAGCCTACAGACGATTTGCCTGTCCGTCCGTCTACTTCGACAAAATATTCTCTCGTAAGTACAGCAATTGTCTTATCTTTTCGGCATGAATATCAAGGCTAATTAAAACTTATATGAATATTCATGAGTTGAATCGTTTATGATCTCAATTTGCTGATAGTGTCAGAATAATGTGACCAACTGCGTTCACGTGAGAACAACTGATTATGTGGTCAATGGGTGGCTAAAGTCGCTGAAATTAGTCTGGTCCACTCATATGACCAAACCATTGATATATCGATGCGGAACACAACATAAATCTCGGAAGACACGTGCATCTCGTTTTTGTTCCGCACAATATAACTAAACTTTCACTGCTTAATCTTCAACCTGCTATGGGCGGATGAGTGAATACCGTTGCAAACTGTTTGGATCCAGATTACAGGCAGAGTTCCTCGGCGTCTCATCAGGATCCACTGTTTGACGCCATGACTGAATTTGGTAGACAAGTTGAATTGGGTGAACATTCTGTAAAAAAACTTTGCTCAGCGGGTTAAAGGTTAAAAGCATGTCGACCTTGTTGCTAAATCTTTTTAGCAGAATAGATGACATGCGTAATACCAAGAAAAATACTTATTTTGATTAAATGTATATATCTTGCTACATGTATTGTCAAATATACACATGTATTAATTGCAAGTTCGATTTCCTTTTTACAAAGATAGTTTGTTACAGTTTGGAACTTCAACAAAATGACAAGCTTGTTCGAATCCGAGGACGAAACCATATTTGATGTATTCCGCAAACGCCTTCCAACGCTCTTGCCGACATATCCACAGGAACGACTGGACTCCATCGCCAGGGAGGCTGCTATGGGCACCCATATATTGATAACGGAAGAGGTCATGCAGCATATCATTGGCTACGGAATGAAAGGTCAGATGACATTAGGTGTACAGTAAAACCTCTCTATAATGACCACTAAATTACATCAAATATTTTGTGTTGAAGGCAGGTGACTGCTTAAAGCAAGGTGAAAGTGAAACAGAACGCTCCTATATGAGCGTTCTGTTTTACTTTCACTTTGCTTTAAGCTGCCACCTGCCCTAAATACCAACTAATGAACATAATTTAGTGGTCATTATAGAGAGATTTTACTGTATATATGAATACCTATCTCAACCAACTCCTGTCCTGATGGTATCCATTGGAATCGGCTCGAAGAAGCCATTCTAATGAATATCAGTGTTTGTTGGAGAAATATCAAAATAGTTAACAAGACATTTCTTATTGCCCATGCTTTTCATTATCCAGGCTTTTGTCAGTCTATATTGTGTTAATACTGATCTAATTTTTGTCAAAAATACACATGAGTCTGCTGTTCTAAAACTTCTGAACCTGGCTTCATTATCAAGTATCTGATTGGACAAACTTTGGGCATGCTCAAAATCTGACCAATCGAATACTTGCCAATGAAAACTCGGCAAATATTCTTATAACCTCAGGGTCAGTTTTGTGTGTAGGATGGCATGATACAGGTGAAATGGTACTTGTGCAAAATAGATTCAGTGTCAAAGGCGCATGATCAAGATTACAACCGTTTGGCACTGGCTGCGAGAGAAATTAAATTAACCCTTTTCCCGTTCTGTATTTAGGCCAAATTTTACAAAGAAATGCAGAATGTGTTACATTTTAGACAGAAAAACAGATATATCAAATTATATTAGCAAACAGAGCAGACCCTGATCAGACGGCTCCTAGGAGCCGTCTGATCTGAGTCTACTCTGTTTGCAAATGCGTGAAAACGCGTATATATGAGGGAAAGGGTTAAATATACATAAGACTTTGTAAAGTGACCAAGCGTTTTAGCACAGGGGTATTTAGAATCAAACACGTAGTTGCTTAGTGTTTGGCAGGAGTAAAGGAGAGCTCCCATAGGCGTTTGACCTGCATTACTCTTTACTTCATAGAAACGCCATTTCACGCATTTGCAAGCTGTAGACCCAGATTAAACAACCATGTAGGAGTCACCTGACCAGGGTCTGCTGTTAGCTTATAAAATTATAATAAAGTTGACTCGACTTTATACCAATACAAAATTCCTTTATTAGCTCAATTTTTATAACTAAACTTTTCAAGGGAAGGTTTTGCTTTGACGAACTGAATCGGTTCTGTATTGGTCAAAAGCAAACTGAGCAGACCCTTATCAGACGGGGTTTTAGGGGCCGTCTGATGTGGGTCTACTGTTTGCATGAAAGGCGTTTATATGAAGGAACAATTAGAATGATCATGAAACTTTATACACAAAAACCCGCACTATTGTAACTTGATTTCAGATGTTGCCGTCTTCTCTCATAAGTTTTACTGGGGTCTGTGGAAACACTACCAGAACATAAACAGTGTAGGATGGCACCCAGATATGATGTCACCAGGCTTTCTCGGAAATTACGTCAAGAATGCACTGATGGAATCCAACGTGAGATGCCACACCGGCCAGGAAATCATGAAGCGTTACAGTAACATAATCTCCAGTTTTAAGCTGAGGTAATGTTTCAAAGCTTCCAGTTCTAGAACCTGAGATTTTTGTTTGGTTTGCCAGCTGCCATTGTCTTTGACGTTGCACATAACTTTACTAGTTTTAGAATGAGCCTACCAGAGCTACAGATAAAGATGCGTACCCAAATACTAACATTGTCATTTATTCACCAAACCCTAACTGTGACCACTCTTTAGAATATTCTCATCGGCAGTATAGGGTTTGGGGGGAGAAATACCTGTAAAGGACTTATTCTTGATTTTTTTTAAATTACGCATCTTTTTTGGACCTGGCCTGTAAAACCTTTGCATACAACAGTAAATCGGCATCTCATCGGGGACAAATATGTTTATCATGCTCATTTTGTTTGTAAACAATATAAAACATCACTGATTTTTTAACGCATAGAAAATTGCTCATGTTTTATTAGGGTAGGGTACCTTTATCAAGCTGGCGACGATTGTGGATCAAGATGAGACGCCAAGTAACTTGACGTCTCATCAGGATGCAAACTGTCTGCCAGTGTAACATTTGGCAGTGACATGTTAAAATAATTTCACATATTAACCCATTCCGTCATAGGCTAGTTTTAGATCCAGTCTCTTTGAATAAATATACCAAAAAGGAGCATTTACTAGAGAAAAGGAAAACTTTAGAATTGTATAGTATTGAAACCATTGTGACAAATAGAGCATTTGCTCCATAGGAGCAAATGCTCTATTTGTCACAATGGTTTCAATAATTGGCGTTTACAGAGGCGTCAAAAGACGTCAGTATGAGGAAATTTGTTAAGCGCGACCCTACTGGTATATTTGCAAATTTTATAGAGGACCCTTTCCCTCATATTGACGCCTTTTGACACCTCTGTAAATGCGACTTTCTGAAACCATAGTGATGGAGCATTTGCTCCATATGAGCGAATGCTCTATTAAAGAACAGTGGTTTCAAAACTATACTGCTCTATTTTGCCTTATTTTCTAGAAATGCTCATTCTCAGACTTGTTCAGAGGTCGGGTCTAAAAATAGCCTATGAGGTAATGGGTTAAGCATGCAAATGACTGTTTAGAATTATGCAGTTTGGACGCCAAGTAACTTGGTGTATCATACTTTGTCATCTGTTTATTTGGTGGTTTCAAAATGGAGGATAACTGCGGAAAAACACTAACCGAATAGATCTCTTCTGACAATTGCTAAGCAGGCTTAAAGGTCGTATAGTTCATAGGAACTTGTACACATTTTTACAAATCTGAAGAGGTAGACCTAGATCGGATAACTCCTATTGGAACTGTCAGATAAGGGTCTTCTGTTTGTTGATGGTATAGATTCAATTCATTGTCGTGATCAAAACGCCTCGTGTTCAAATAATGTTACATAACAATTTAGCATTTAACCCATTACCTCATAGGTTACCTTTAGATCCAACCACTTTGAATAAATCTACCGAAAAGGAACATTAACTAGAGAAAAGGGAAACGATAGAATTTTCTAGTTTGAAACCATTGTGATAGTGAATTTGCTCCTATAGGAGCAAATGCTCTATTTATCACAATGGTTTAACAAAGTGACTTTTACAGAGTCGCCAAAAGTCGTCAATATGACAATATGACCCTTTACTCCAATACTCATTTCCATACATTTGCAAACAGAAAACCCAGATCAGACGGCTCCTATAGGATCCATCTGATTAGTATCTGCTGTTTGTTGATGAACTAATATAAATAAGATTCTACAGTTTCTGCAATGGCCAAAACTTCCTGTGTCCATGTGTCATCATAAAAATCTAATTAGTATTCATTGTGTAATTATCTCTTACATGAGCATTCATGGGTTAAAGGGTCAATGTCATTACTTCTTACATGAATATTCATGAAGTAATTTAGCTTTAAATTTATACATTTTTTCAGATACGAGGAGTATACTGTAATGGCCATTCGAGGATCGGTCATTAATTTCTTAATAGAGAAAATGGAGGGCGAACCAGTCTCTACCGCATTCAATGAAGTTGTTCTGGATGAAATCACAGCGGAGATCCGCAGATATTTCGACAACATTTTGGAGGAATTTGTACAATACGAATCCTACTTTGCAACATCAGATGTGACGTCATTGGAGAAATTATTTGAAAGCATTATGGGTAAGGAAATAAAGATGTGTTCTGGTACGACAACCGGTCTAGTCTTTTCTTGTTAAACGCAATGGACCTGTTTGGGAGGAGTCAAATCGTGCTATATGCAAATGATCTCAACTAATTACACCCAGAAAATGTCGCTGTACTATTCTCAAAGTGATTCCACATTCTTAAATATACAATCGAGTCTGAATCGACTGTTAAATGTACGTATTTCAGTATTAACCTAACAGCAAATAGGTGCGTAATTCGCGATACCCACTTACGCACTTACGCACGTGCGTAACATCTGAAAGGTGAAAACATTATGGCCAAAATGGAACAAAAATCAAGATTAAATGGGATAGACTTTGATAAACGTTCCGTCTTGTCATGTAAGCTTTAACCTAGTCCCTCATATTGACGCCTTTGACACCTGTAAAAGTAACCTTTTGAAAGCCTTGTAATAGAGCATTTGCTCCTATATAGGAGCATTTTTCACAACATTTGGTTTAAAAACTAGATTTTCTGATAACATGCACTCTGACCCCTATAGCAACGGTGCGTACATTAAAGCATGTGAATTTAAAAGCACGGTCCAATTTTTTAAAAACAATCCAAATTTAAATTGGCTTTTCAGTTTTTATCCTGATCTTAATCTTAATTTGAGCGTCGTGCAGAGGTCCAGATAAGATGCGTAAATTAAAATATTTTCAAGAACCCTATATTGTGACCACTCTCGAAGAGATGATTCTAAAGAGTGGTCACAACATAGGGTATGGTGGAGAAAGGACGATGTCAGTGCTTGAATACACACGTTTTGTTATCTTTATCCGTTTCGACAGTCAAGACTTTAGATCTAATTGGAAAAATGCAACACGTGCACACGTTACCCTTAACTCTATACTTAATAAGCTCGCATCTTCCCGTCTTTACAAACAGAATACCCAGATCAGACGTGCTCAGTAAGCATTCTGATCAGGGTCTATTGTTTGCTTATGTTACAAATCGGATTAACCCTTTCACCGCCGAAGTCGCATAAATGCACCGCGACAAATAGTGCAGTCCCAGAACAGACGCCGCCTTTTCAAGGCGGCGTCTGATCAGGGACTTCCCTTTTTTCTCATTCTCTATTTCTATATATGTGCTTAATCATTTTGAAATTTGAATTTATTTATATCATTTCCTTATTGTACCGAATGATTTAAAATTTGGATTGCAGACAATTAGAAAGGTGCCGAAAGGATTAATATGGCAATTTTCCCTCAATTTCTATTTATACTGAACCAAAAAAGAAACCTGACGCTACATAAATTTAATTAACTTTTTAATTAAAACACTATATGCATTTATTTGGTCACCAGTCTATCAGGTTTTCATCACACAACACGTGTGTACAATTTGTACTGTGTGCTATCTTTTAAACTCGGTCAAAACCACATCTTGTTTCGCACGTGAACATTGTGCAGCACGAATCCGGTCAGATAGCAGGCCGACAAAAGTCTAACAAGTTAGCTAAGCTACACCGACATCACAAACACAACAAAAAACCAGACCGAAATAATGCCTAGCTTTGAGAAGTTCTGCATGACTTCGACCCTGCATTGAGCTACCAACTGTCTATAAGACTGAGTTTTATGTTAAATCGAACCTCCGGTTTAGAGGGATTTACTATATTATACATCAACGAATGTGAAACGTGCAAAAAAATATGTTAACACTATCAACAGTGTCGTCTTACATGTATATGTAAATGTTTGTCATATATTAAACGTTTGTCAAACGTGGAATGTTGAACACGTATGTATTTCAATGTTACAGGACCCACAGAGCTTCCATTTATACAACAGCTATTTCGGCAACTAGGATATTACCCAGGTAAGTAGTTTTCGATAAAATTATTTCTTGTTTTCTTTGGATGAAATGTTCCGGTGCCATATATTGTCTGCTTCAACCATTTCCCTGTTCTGTTACTTCCAAATGAACTTTTGAAAGTGGAACATTCTAGCCATTTTAGAAACTAAGAAACGGATCTAGTCGAATTCCATTCCATTCCATCAAAAGTCCTACAGGATCAGTCTGGACTGGGTTTGTTTGCAAATGCATGAAAAGGCGTTTGAGGAAAGGCTAAATAAATTATATTTTCCACTTTGTTTCAAAATAAGCACAGCATCAAACGGCTTGAATGATAATGTTAATATCTGTATGACGGTCCAGTTGGCATGTATAAAGAGGGAGAAATGCCTTTTAAAATCCAGCAAGGGAATGGTTAACCCTTTACTGAGACTACGTTTTACCTACATGTATTTGCAAACACATGTAGTAGTCATCTGACGAGGCTCTGCTTTTTGGCCTATGTACATGTATTTACTTTATTACTTTATTTGAACAATTAACTCTTTACTCTATGTATATTCATGAAAAAAATAACAACATGAATAATTAAATTATAATAGCATATGGACACGTAAATTATTGGCCATGGCAGAAAATGTAGAATCCTATCTATACTGCATCATAAGCAAACAGAGCAGACCCTGATCAGACGATTCCTATAATCTAATATTCATGTACAGTATAACCCCGCTAATGCGACCACTTATTAAACAGCCACTGGTGTCGTTTAAAGCAGGTGGTTGCTTAATACAGGAAGAAAGTTATGCAGAAAGCTCCTATAGGAGCATTCTGCATAACTTTCTTCCTGCATTAAGCTACCACCTGTCTCTCTCATCCAGAATTATGCTCATTTTTGGTGGTCGCATTAGCGGGGTTTTACTGTAATTATTTCTTTCATGAATATTCATGGGGTAAAGGGTTATTTAAACGGTTGAAGTGCGGAACCAGATTGGTTTACAAAAAAGCATCGAACTTTGCTTCGTCTGTTAAACGATTTTCATTCTGGCTTCGAAATGGGCATTACCTGTGGGCAAACAATTGGGATCCAGATGAGAAACCAAAACATTTGGACGTACCATCAGGATCCTAAGTGTTCATCGTCAATACAGTATACAGTAAAACCATCTAAATCGGACGTTAAATTTAGTATAAATATATATCTTGGAGACAGGTAGCGGCTTAATGCAGGGTGAAAGTCACACAGAAAGCTCCTCTAGGAGCTTTCTGCATGACTTTCACCCTGCATTAAGCAGCCACCTGCCTAAAATTATCTAAATTATTCTCTACTAGAATTCGGTTTAGAGGGGTTTTACTGTATATGCGGAGGATAAAACTCATAATTGATGAAAACCTTTAGTAAATTAGTAGCGTGGAAAGAGTTTAATAATGTCTTTTCGTTTCAGAGAACAACGGTAGTGGTGTAGACCAGATCATAGGAACGGGCTTATAGACACTGTGCAGACTCGGACGACAGATTGGACACAACCTAGAAAATGATAATCCATCTCGCTAGATTAATAATCCAGAATGATACATACAATTGTTAGAAAATGATCTGATCTGAAGGAGAGTTATTAAAGACTTTAGAAACAATTTTCTTTAGTTTGTTATGCACAAACCCCTTTATGCAATCAGATATTATCCTCCCAATTTGACCGGAGACTCGATTACATTTCGGCATGTTTATCGGGGTTGTTCGTAATACTCTGTGACAAAAAACAGCAAACCAAAAGCCGGTAATAATCATGTTCCTCGTGGATTGTACAGTAAAAACCTCTAACGCGACCACTTAATGAATAGCCATGGCTGTCTTTATAAGCAGGTGGTTGCTTAATGCAGGACAAGTTATGCAGAAAGCTCCTGTAGGAGCTTTCTGCATAACTTTCGTCCTGTATTAAGCTACCACCTGTCTTTGCCACTGTGAATTATGTCCCTTTTTGCTGATCGCATTAGAGGGGGGTTACTGTATTCTTATAGCGCATTCTTATACCTTCGGAAAACCGACGATAATACACGGAATATACATGAGTCTCAGTTCAAATTGGTAGGATAATAGTAAACCGCTAGATACAAGGCTGGGGTTCAGATAAAGGCCTAAATTAAAACATTTTCAAAAAATAACTCCACCAAACCTTATGTTGTGACCACACTTTAGAATGGTCTCTTCGAGACAATACTAGTTATCACACCAGGGGGTTTGGAGAAATGACGATTTTATAGTATCCGAGTACGCACATTTATCTGTTCTGGGTCCATGCTTATAAAGCTTTTAGTTGAGTCTGAGTTTCGTTCTCAGGCTTTTGATTGGTCAGATTTGAGTTCTCAAGCTTTTGATTGGTCAGATTTGAGCCAAAGGCTCAAATCTGACCAATCAAAAGCTTGAGAACGATCTCAGACTCAACTAAAAGCTTTATAAGCATGGACCCAGGTGAGAATAGAGTACGAACCGCCGAATTCGGAAAAATTATATGCAGTAGAACCTGTATTAAACGAACATCAAAAGAGTTCGAACTATGGGTCTGTAAGGCAGGTGGTAGCTTAATGCAGGTCAAAGGTAATGCAAAAAGCTCATAGTGAAACTTTCTGCATCACTTTTGCCCTACATTAAGCAAACGCTTTTTAATAACAACTCTGTTAAATAAATGAAGGACCGCTAGACAAAGTTCTATTGTACACTTTTAGAACCGAGCCCTTTGCTGTAGATACTGACACTGGTTCTGCTAAGCGCCCCCCTGGCGGATATTTACAAGTACAGTGAAAGACCGATAGTTCGAACACTAAAACCCAAGTATCATTATCGTCTTTAACCCATCGCTTGCTGAACTTTAAAATACATTTCTCCTTCTTTACCCATGCCCTGTTGTATAATTACATTTATTATAACGCAAAGTAAAATCCTCGATTTTGATTGGTCAGTTAGCCATGTATAAAAGCCGTGTATCCCTCTAAATTCTGTTGTATATACGGAGTCATGAGCAACAATGGAATTTCCCCCGCCGAGGACCTCGCTTCCTTGATATAACAAAATAAAAACGGCCGACCAACTTCACTTCGTCGATTCGATTCATACAACCGCTCTCAAACGAAATAACAAGAGTTTGGGGCGGAAAAAAGTTATCCATTTAGAAACATTTTTGTTATAGTTGTTGTATAACAATGTAAATGAACCCTATATGTGGCGAAGGTCTTATTCTGCTTTGATGCTGCATATGTTGTCAAAGTGCTTTGCACGTACCGATTAGCCCCCAAACCCCGCTTTTACAAAGATAATCCACACCCAATTCGATTCAGATTTTATTTATGTACATGCACAGTACACGTACCTGTAAATTGCAGTATAGCCGCTCCTTCCAACGCCCATTGTTTGAATATTATAAAACCGTCATTTTGACGTCATTCAAATGACGTCGGAATTGCGCCAAAATTCCCTCAATTAAGTTAAATAGTGTCTGCTTTAAAACCGCTGATCTGCTGAAAGTTTTACTAACGTCTGATTCTTTCAATCCCTTGATAAACTAATGCACTTGGAAGATCCCTTTCTATCCACAAATATAATGAACTGGTTATTATACACGATGAACTAGGGTTGCAGAGTGATATATAAAAGCCCTTACCTTACAGTAAGAGGCCCCTGAGGGGAAGCAAAACGACGCCTACATTAACAACGCTAATTAACTGCTACAAATATTAAACTTTGCAGTATAATAAAATCGTTATACAGATCATAGGCGGGATATCTGACTTTTTATTTCCTGCTGAGGAAAATACATGTAGCCCTCGCCTAACGGCTCGGGCAACATGATTTTTCTCAGCAGGAAACAAAAAGTTAGATACCCCGCCAATGATCTGTATAACTAATAATATCTTCACCGTGTACATGTGTATCGCTGTGCAATCACTGCTGTGGAGTGCACTGGTTGCACAATCAACTTGTAAATAGTGCAGACCCTGATGAGACAGCTCCTGCAGGAGCTGTCTCATCTGGGTCTTCACTATTTACAGGTAGGTATATTGACGTGAATAGCAAGCGAAGAGTTAAGACGCGTAGCAGCTTAATGCATGGATTTTCACCTAAACCCTGCATTTAGCAGCCACCTGCCTAGTGCGAAGCTCAATAGAACTCCTCTAATGCGACCACTTATGAATAAACACAAACAGGTTGTTGCTTAATGCAGGACAAAAGTAATGCAAAAAGCTCCTAGTGCATTATGTCCTGCATTAAGCTATATTTTTGGTATTTGTAAAAACTAGTCAGAGGTATTAAAATTCCATATGCAATCAGCAGACCCAGATCAGCTGGCTCCTACAGGAACCGTCTGATCTTGGTCTACTCTGTTTGCAAAGGCGTAAAAAAGCGTATCTATGGAGTAAAGGGTTAACCCTTTTATCGGATAGAGGCGCATTTTAGCGCATTTGTAAACAGAGTCGACCAAGATCATTTGGCGAATGCAGGATTTTATACGTTGACAAAGGGCTACAGTAGAACGACTCAACCTGTATTAAGTCACCATCAAAAAGAGGTAGACTTATGGGTATGTAAGGCAGGAGGTAGCTTAATGCAGGCCATAAGTAATGCAGAAAGATCCTATAGGAGCTTTCTGCATTACTTTCGCCCTTCAATAAATGAATGGTCGCTTAGGACATATTCTGCTGTATCTGATTCTACATGTTCTGCCATCAACAAAAAGCACCATGTGTTCATATACTATTAACCCTTTCGCTGCCAATGCCGGATCTGTGATTACATATGCAAACAGTTTGGATCCAGATGAGACGCCGAGTAACTCGGCGTCTCATCAGGATCCAAACTGTTTGTTACTGTTACTGTTTTTGAAACAAAAATGAAGAAAATCAAAATAATGAAAATTTGTAGCAGAAGACAAGCAGACGTCAGTGTTTGGCAGCGAAAGGGTTAAACATCAGCATTAATAAACATTAATATTCATGATGCAATTATTTCCTCAATGAATATTCAATAAGTGAGAGCCAGCCACCGCACGTTTGCAAACAGTGTACATGTATACCGTATATCAATCACGGCTTTAAACCCTTTCCTTGTAAGAAATGATGACTTCACGAATTATGAACTTTTGGTATTAGTAGACACTGCAGAGTCAAATTTCATCAGCAAACAGAGCAGACCCTGGCCATACGGCTACATTAAGTGCAGTCTGATTTGGTGCATTCTGGTCTTGGTCTACTCTGTTTGCAAAGGCCGGAAAGCCACGTACATGTATATGCCATGCTGTAAAGGGCGATTCTTGGATTACCTTTCAATCAGTTTGACTCCATATGAGCGGTGATACTAAACAGAGTCTGGTACAGTCCGGTAGAGTCCGGTAGAGTCTGGGGCTTTTAAAGATGATTAGGTACATTGTCATGATTATAATGCTGATAAATAACATTATTTAATATGTTTGCAGCTGTAACAGGTAATATCCTTAACAAAATAGCCTATAATAGCTTGAAAACACCCGGCAAATATTACCCCGGTGACGCGGTAATGGCCGACGTAAGTAGGGTAGTGTCTGGTCAAGTATTGGAAGTCCTATTAGTATTAGAATACCCTTAATTTTATCAGAAAACATTCTGCTGATATTAA
Organism: Azorinus chamasolen; assembly: GCA_963576725.1. Classification (NCBI taxonomy): domain Eukaryota; kingdom Metazoa; phylum Mollusca; class Bivalvia; order Cardiida; family Solecurtidae; genus Azorinus; species Azorinus chamasolen. Next base: position 64,323,168 of record OY755240.1, on the reverse strand, counting down.
TAAGTGATTTTATCATAAATATATAAGCAGTATGCACTTGATATGTATTGTATAACAGATTATTATTTCGCTTTTTCCAGACTGCAGTCTGGCGAAATTTCGGAGGGTGGTGTACGTAGAGTCTGGAGACGAAAACGGAAGTTTAGGCCAACATACTGCTTTTGAATTTATGATGAAATCACTTATTAATGTATTTAGAATGTCTACTGATACAATTCAGGGTATTCTTATACTAATAGGGCTTCTAGATAATACTTCACCAGACTCTATCCGACGTAGGTCGGCCATTACCGGGTAACATTTACCGGATGTTTTCAAGCTATAATACGCTCATTTTTAAATGGATATCAATTACTATAGCTGCAAACATACTTAATAATGTTATATAACAGCAGAATTATCTTGAAAATGCACTTAATCGGCGTCTCATCAGAATCCAAACGTTTTGTCCTTACATATATTTTTAAGGAAACGGTGGCTTTTGAATTGTCGAACTTTGGTAACATTGACGATTTCCTCTATCTAAGTATTTTGTGGTCTCTGAAGTTCAAACTATCATTACACTTTCTTAAAAAATAAAGCGTTTACCACATTGTCGGCTATTGCTCCTACCCCCAGATACCCCTACACCATTAACAACAGTCTCCACACTACCAAATTGACCCACCCACCCCCAAAATCCGCCACACAAGTAGATAATTAAACAATTTTTGACTTTAACCCTTTCCTCCATTAATAGTTTTTTTAAATACACCTTTCTACGCCTCTGTAAAAGTCACTTTTTGAAATCATTATCCTATGGAGCAAATGCTCTATTTATCACAATGGTTTCAATACTACACAATTCTAGAATTATCCTTTTCTCTAGTAATTGCTCCTTTTCGGTAGATTTATTCAATTAGGAAACAATGGAGAATAATAACCTGTGCATATGCCAACAATAGTGACTTAGCTCAATTGTTTACCTGTCAGTCGCTTGTAATAACCCAAGCAGTCAAAGAATCTGTGACATGCGGTACTCTTTGTTTGTTTTTATTATCAATCGACACTTTTCCTGATTAGAAACCATTAAGGGTAATTACTGTCAAAACAAATCTGGACTTTCATACCACTGGAGCAATTATCATTTGCGCATGCGTTAGACCCTTTGGTCCCACCTCCAATATTTTAATTTCATGGATAATTTTTGCAACAATTGTTCTGATTGGATCTCTTTATAAAAATTCTACTAATCTGCCAGAGGAATAGAGGAATAAAACTCCATGTTTTTCGCAATTCAGCAGTCTATTATCTGCGAATTGCTGAAAGAATAAAGTACACCGTTTGAATTTTAACCTGGAGTTATTTTTAATCGAGTTCTTCTGTTTCTCAGGTAAGACATTATTATTTGTATATAATTTGTTTTTCATGCTGCAGAATGGTAAAGTCGAAAAATAGATTTGACGCATGCTTAGTCTAATTGACTGGTGTGGAAACACTACCTTTAATTTCATGTATGAAAATTTGGCAGCTGCCTTTTGTAATTTCTCATTTTGTTTTGGTTACTTCCCTTGAATCGTCTGACGTCACAGTTCACAAATGTGAGTGACATAGACTTCTCGGAAGGAATTGATGACTGCTATAATTCATTTCGGGGCTTTAAATATGAAAAATAATCGGAAAATTCTGTCTGTCCGATGGATAGGTACTTAGCCGCAATAGCTCCTATGATGCTTTGAAATATTTGCCATCCTGCAACAGTCAATAATGAGTAGTTTTGAATATGTTTTATCTGTATATATTACATAAAAAGACACGATAATGAATTACATTATAAAGGTCTATTTGAAATATTACTGAGCTGGAGATGGAACGGTTATCATTGCCTGTGCGCAGCAGAAACAGTTTTTCTGGGCATGGGCGGACATTTGCCCCTGGGGTTTTAGCTTGGGCGGACACTTGCCCCCTGACATATGCTCCCCTATTTGACTTGGGCGGACCATTCCCCCCCCCCCCCCCCCCTTGTTAATTTTCTCAAGGACGGACCTTTGGTCGTTTTTTGCATCATCTGTCTCCCTAAAACATTTTACAGGAAGTTGGGCATTTAAAACGACAAAGTGTTTATATATAAAAATTACCTTCAAATAGCAACTAATCATGCGTGGGATTTCCCAAGCTTTTACAAACGAGTTTAATTGAGACCTCTATTTACCTTTTTTGCAATGATTTGATGCGTGTAAATATCCTCAGTATTTAATTCGGCAGCCATTTGCAAAAATTGTAAACACAGAGGTTATATATATGCAGAAAAGGGTGTGTTCCAAATCAAATGATTCTGCGACATCAAACGTGACCTTTCATTTTCTGAAAACGGTGACCTTTCATTTTCTGAAAACACTGACAGCCATATTTATTGTTTTAACACACAAATGTGTATGCAGCAGAACGTGACCTTTCACTTATTGTCATTATGTTGTTATGTGTTAAAACATGGCAAGTGTTAATTGGATTAGGGGTTTGACTAGCCTAAAGGCAGTGGAAAATTCTACACTTATGCAATTCGTTTACTGTCAAGTGTCGGCTTAGCTTTTATGATAAACAAGATCTGGGTCTGAAGGTGATAAGTATACATATGTTTGTTATTTAAATACAAAATTACTGATTTAACAATAAAAAAGTAATTTACTTAACTTAGATCTAAGCAATTATTTAAAATAGCTACATTTCTGTATTAGAGCAATTTCTAATGAACCTGAATGGAAGTCTCTGGGTTTTCTGAGATCGAGTAACACAATACATGTGGTGGCAAGACCCAGGGGACAAATGTCCGCCCAAGCTAAACCACTAGGGAGGGGGGGGGGCAAATGTCCGCCCAAGTCAAACAGGGGGGCATATATCAGAGGGGGGGGGGGGCAAGTGTCATCCCAAGCTAAAACACCAGGGGGCAATTGTCCGCCCATGCCCAAATACGGGGGGGGGGGCAAAGGCCCGGGGGGGGGGGGCAAGTGTCCGGGAGGGCAAGTGTCCTAGAATCGTTTTTCTGAGACCGATGCGATTATTAGATAAGAGAAATACGTGTATGGGATATTAATTATTGTGTTAGACCTTTAGCAAACTACTGTTTGAAAGTTCTCCAAACATTGAAAGCTCAGAATATCTCGAATACAAAATAACAAAGAAATAATACTTGCATTCAGGTGAATAATGATCTGACTTCAGTGTAAGTGTCTTAAAATTTATTATTTGTATGTCGAAAATTATCTCCTTTAAAAAACTGTTATTCATCTATCTCTTCAGTATTATATATGACTATGTGTCTCTGCTCTTTACAAAATTACTGTATCGCAAAAAATAAATTAGTACTGACATTCCTGATTGGAGCTGCATATAAAGTAGCAAGCTCTAAATGGTGAAACAGGTACTGATACAATTTAAAAGCGAAATTATCAGGCAGAAAACTAGACAGAGTAAAATACAACCTTTCTTCTGACACTATGACTTAAGTTGCCTTCTGCTTATTTGTAAATATAGTCTGGGATCATTTAATATCGCCAGATGGAGCTAAGGCATACTTAAGTCATGTTTAAAGGCTGTGTTCTTGAATAGGAAACTATCTTCTTCAGAAAAAGGTCACTTATCTATCACTTAGGTATACATGTATATGATTATGTTTCTCTGCTCCTAACAAAATTACTGTATTGCTAGAAATGAATTAGTACTTTCATTACAGATTGGAGTTGCACATAAAGTAGCGAGCTCCAAATAGTGCCATATGTAAACATACATTTTAAAGGCAAAATTATTGGGCAATGACTTAGACAAAGTAAAATACAACCTTTATTCTGTCACTGTGACTTAAGTCGCCTTCTTCTTATGTGTATATTTAGTCTGGGGTAATTTAAGTTATTTCCAGATGAAGCTTTGGCATACTTAAGTCATGGTTTAAAGGTTGTGTATGGTATAGTGCTGCTGTGAGCAAATGCTTTAGTTGGCCTCTAAGGCAAGTGTGAATAGCAGTGCTCTCTTTGGATTTGGATATGCTGGTCAACATTACATACACTCCAGCAAATTGTAGAATTGAAAATAGACAACCACTAGATCAGTTTGTGGCAAGTAATTGATTTTTTCGATAATATATAAATATATATAGCAGCAGGGGAATATTTCATGTACATGTAATTGCTTTTGATATGAATTATTTGAATATAGAGTCTATTATCTGCGAATTGCTGAAAGAATAAAGTACATCGTTTGAATTTTAATCTGGGGTTATTTTTAATCGAGTTCTTCTGTTTCTCAGGCCACACCTCAACATCAACATACAAAGTCGTACGACCGATACGACTCCCCTTACCAAAAGACGACACGACATAGTAAAATTACGGCGAGCCGCCGCAAATCCCTTTGGCGCGATCCGGCCCCCGTAAAAATAATATGAACAGTTCTACATCCTTAGAATCCACAAGTGACTTCGTAGATGACGACATAGGTGAAACAACAGCGCCATGTCCGAAGCACGCGGGCCAACTTATATTGTACCACTGCCCCAAGCACTCCCTTCTGGGATGTCATATTTGTTTTTTTCAGCACCAGAAAAGATGCAGAGCAATGAGATACATCCCAGAGGAATCGAAGAAGATTGTTGACTCGGGATCATTAAGGGAATTTATGGCAAAATTAAACGTCATCACTGATAGGTCAAAGATGATTGTGCTGGAATCCGAACACAAGATCACCATTATGGAAAAGTGTCACACTGAAGCTGTTTCCGCAATCAAGGCTATCAAAACGGAGCTACTAGAGGTGATAAACCACTTAGAACAGGAGTTATATGAAAAGGCAGAAAAGTTCAAATCAGAAGAAATCAATAAATTGCAACCTGTCATCGATAGTTGCCTTCAAATACAGACTGCAAATCAAGCCATTGCTGCCAATATAAAAGAGTTGCAGAATAAAACTCTAACTGGAGATCTGTACATATCTATGGTTTCATCAAGGGAAAAGTTATTGTCGCTGGAGAACGAGTTACACACGGTTAAAAGCGGAAATACGGTGAAACCATTCATTTTTGTGACCAACACAGAGATTCGCGAAACTCTGAACAGCTCGCGCGGACTCGGCAACCTTCGTATCACGCAGATAACCAGAGCTGAGCATGTCAAAGACATAATGGTGAAGCATGGGTGTGATAACCATCCATGTCTTGTGTCTGGCTCTGTTCTTATGCCCAAACACAAACTTGTTATAGCTGATTATTACAACAACAGCGTAAAGGTCGTTGATTCCAAACAACAGACAACACTATCAGAAATAACGTTGTCATCAGGACCATGGGCCTTAGCCAAAGTAACAGACAACACAGTGGCCGCCACTCTGCCATGTGAGAATAAGATTGTTTTTATTAGAACGGAGCCGACACTCGTCGTAGACATGGAGATTCGAGTGGACGGATCCTGTCACGGGGTGGCGTACACTGATGAGAAATTTGTCGTCGGATTCCATGGCGCTCCTGATAAGGTAGAAATAATGGACATGAAAGGTTCTGTGTTGTGTAGCATAAAGACAGACAGCAATGGACAGGTTCTATTTCACGATCCGTACCATGTCGCTGTTAATCCCAAGCTCAGTCTAATTTATGTTTCTAACTGTAGTAGTCATAAGGTAGTATGTTTGAAATTTGATGGAACTGTAGTTGCCACCTACACGGACAACAAGTTACAAAAGCCGCTTCAGGTCTTGGTGGACAGTAGTGGGAAGGTGTATGTGTGTGCACGTGATTCTGGAAACGTTCACCAGATGACAGCCGAGTGTAAGAAGATCAAAGTGCTCCTAACAAGAGATGACGGATTAGGACGCCCTTACACAATCAGCTACGACGAAACAGAGGAAAGACTTTATGTTGGGCAACATAATAACAATAGAGTGAAAGTTTATCAGCTAATCTGTGAAACGCTGTAGACTCTTAACCCTTTTAGCAAGACATGTGTAAACATTTCGGTGGCAGCGTTGTCTCCATCGTAACTTTTTCACCGCTGAAGTATCGCAGGGCTTGGCTCAATGGGTAAATCTGTGATTACCTATGCAAACAGTTTGGATCCAGCTGAGACGCCGAGTAACTCGGCGTCTCATCAGGATCCAAACTGTTTATAACATTCCTTACGTATGAGAGAAGAAATTGAAGGACATTTCACTCTGAAAGTGAAATCAAATGCCATTGTTTGCACCAATAGAGTTAGAATGTCATGCTTTTCACAGAGCTACAGATAAAGATGCATACTCAATGACTATATTCGTCATTTCTCCGCCAAACCCTATACTGTGACCACTCTTTAGAATTGTCTCGATGAGATGATTCTAAAAAGTGGAAACAGTATAGGGTTCTGTGGAGAAATAAAGGAGTTAATCTTGAAAATCTTTATTTACGCATCTTATCTGGACCTCTGCTGTTAACATATGTCTATACACTTCATTAAATCCTACAGTCTGTTTGTAATAGAGGTTGGATACTGACCAGACACAGGATTCCTCGGAGTCCGGTCTGTTTGAACCATTTAATCCTATTCCTCATGCAAACTCGTTTTAACGCCAGTAAAATAGAGCAGACCTAGAGCAGCTGACACATGTTGGAGTTGACTGATCAGGGTCAACGTCGTTTGCTTATGGAATTACATGGGTTTAATCCTACATGTGTTACTTAAGTATACAATTCTGTCTGATCAGGATCAAATCTGTTTCTTGCAGAATTATAAACGTATACAGTTTTTGTCAAAGTTTAAAATTCCTGTGAACATTTTATACTATAAAAGTTAATTTAATGAATATTCGTGAAGAGACAAAAAAAAGTGAAAAAAAAGTTTGGATCCTGATGTGATGCCGAGTAACTCGGTCTCTTATCAATAACCAAGTTGTTTTCAAATGCGAGCCAGGTGACGGATAGCGATGTAAAGGTTAGAAATAATCACTTTTTTCAGTTGAGCTTAACATATACAGTAAAACCTATAACGGCCACTAAATTGTGTTAATTATTTGGTATTTAGGACAGGTGGCCGATTAAAGCAAAGTGAAAGTAAAACAGAACGTTCCTATAGGAGCGTTATGTTTTACTTTCACTTTGTTTTAAGCAGCCACCTGCCTTTAACACACAATACTTGATGTATATTAGTGGCCTTTATAGAGAGGTTTTACTGTACTTAATCCCTTTGATAATAGTTTTCATGCAATTACAGTTTTCAGAAAGTTAGATGTTATTGGAAATTATTACAGAGTCGCTCTTTGCATTGGCAGGTCTCTAGTGATTTCTAATCTGGGTCTACACTCCTTGCAATGCAAGCTTTCTTGGCCTTTTCCATGGACGCATTTTCCAAGTGGAAAGTTTCGATCTTGATGAGACGCTGAGTTATCAGTGAAACCGCTTTCAATCATTAACCCATTCAGTCCTGGGGGCGAATTAGTGATTGTATTTTTTCACGCAGTTTGTATCCTGTAGGATCTGCTTCAGCAAAGTTTGCTCTGTTTGCTTTTGGGATGCCATAGCAAAACAAGCCCGTATTCATATACATAAAGTCGAGGACGAGGTCCATTTTCTTATAGACTGTAGCCTTTATTCAGACTGTAGATATGACCTGTTTGTAAAAGCATCGACACTGAACTATGCTTTTGTGAACATGACAATTGTAGAGAAATTAAAATTTCTAATGAATTGTTTTGGTCTACAACGCTTGCTTGCAAATACTTTAACTCGTTTGTATAAAAGGCGGAAAGTATTCTTAGGATCCTAAAGGCTCTTTCTTTTAAAATGTAAGTATACGTGTGCCATTGTACTGCTTTTATGCATTCAGCTTTGTGTTATTTTATACCGTTAACCCTTTTAGCGGTACAAGTGGTGCATTAATGGTGTAGGTTAATGTTTTACCTGACTTTTCAGGATATTTATATTATATGTGTTTAGTTTAATATGTTTTAAATGACGCTATGTGTGTTTTAATTTTACAGTGTCTTATAGGTCGAAAACGGCCGGGTGTCAATACTGAATGATGAAATGTTTAAAATGTACATGTCTTTATGTACCTATATCTGGCTGTATCGATGCATGACACTTTAATAAACTATTATGTCATATACCATAAGGAACATTTACCTAGTTAATATGACGTCATTATATCTTACTTGCTTAATTACTTCTTCTTCTTCTTCTTCTTCTTCTTCTACTACTACTACTACTACTACTACTACTACTACTACTACTACTACTACTACTACTACTACTACTACTACTACTACTACTACTACTACTACTACTTCTACTACTGCTGCTGCAACTACTACTACTATTACTACCACTACTGCTGATAATGCAGCTACTATGCTCTACTGCTATTTCTACTATTAAAAGTAAAACTACTTCCATGAATACCCATTCCTCCATAAATACGCCTTTCTACGCCTCTGTAAAAGTCACCTGTTGAAACCATTGTGATAAATAGAGCATTTGCCCCTGTAGGAACAAATGCTCTATTTATCACAATGATTGAAAACTACAAAATTCTAAAATTTTCCTTTTCTCTAGTAATGCTCCTTTTGGGTAGATTTATTCAAATATGTTGGGTCTAAAAATAGGCCTATGGAGGAATGAGTTAAGTATACAAATTACTCTGCGACATCTACAATCAGCGTATATACATCTAAAAGAAAGATAATTCAGTATGTCTTATTTAAGCATGGCACCATGGCTTAATAGGAGTTGTCTGTTCTTTCGAACGCATTAATGATAAAATAGGCCGGACAAAATGGCATTAAGGTCTTTACAGTTATGATTACTGTGTGATTAATCATTCTTTACCCCTTTCACTTATATAAACGCCTTTTCACGCATTTGCAAACAGAGTAGACCCTGATCCTAAAAAGCCGCCTGATTAGGGTCTGTTCTGTTTGTTGAGTGTATGATATAGATCTAATTCTAAAGTTTCTGCCTGAGTGTACATATTCAATTATGAAATTTATGCTAATTGATATCCATGATGTCACTATTTCTTAGATTAATATTAAATTTGGAAACGGTTAAAAACAAAGGCCCGCTGGAAAAGAAAAAACACCTTTACATTAAATATCCTGTTGATTAGTGTAACCCTGAACTCGTCGTGAACAAAATAATACCTGGGCCCAAGGTTATAAAACTTCTGAGCATATATCTCATTGGTCAGATTTTGAGCAAGCTCAGAATCTGACCAATCAGATGCTTGAGAATAATCTCAAAGTCAAACAAACACTTTTATAACCTTGGGGTCTGCTCAAATATGGATCGTTTGCAGATTCGAACAAACTTTTGAGAAACTATTAACCGAGTGTCAAACTGCTTGGATCCTGATGAAATGCCGAGTAACTCGGTGTCTCATCTGGATCCAAGTTTTTTTTAAATGCGAGGCAGATCACTGATAGTGAGATAAAGGTTAGGAGAGAGCATTTTCCTAGTTTATCTCATAAATAATAGCTTTCATGCATTTATAGTTTTCAGAAAGCTAGAAGTTTGGAAAAAGGCTTATCGCGTTAGTAGTAGTAGACGCCCACAGTCTAATAAACGCCCCATTCAAATAAACACCCCGATTCTAATTAACGCCCACTCTAACAAATGACCCATTCTAATAAACGCAATCACTCTAATAAACATCCACATTCTAATTAACGCCCACTCTAACAAATGCCCCGTTCGGTTCTAGTAAACGCAACCATTCTAATAAACACCCCGATTCTAATTAACGCCCACTCTAACAACTGTCCCATTCTAATTAACGCAACTATTCAAATAAATACTCCGATTCTAATTAACGCCCCACTCTAACAAATGCCCCATTCATAACTAAAACTCTACGTAATTAGCATTAGATGAAGGACTTTTTCAAATACAGGTGACAGCTTAACGCTGATTGAAGAAATACAAAAATCTCCCTTAGGAACTTTCTGCATTGCTTTCATTCTGTGTACAAAATACAAAAGGCTCCTTTTAAAAAAATATATAACGACCCAGAGTCTTTATTGAAGGCAATACGGTATATACATTGGAGCTCTAACTTATCATGTCCTACATTTGGTTTACCACGTTTTCAGATGATTACTGTATACGCTAATGAAAAACTGGGCGAAGTGTTTACCCTTTGAGTGCGAGAAACGAGTTGACAGTCATGGCAAACAATGTAGACACATATTAGAGGGTTTCTATAGAGGACACCTCTAATCAGGGTCTGCACTGTGTGTCATTCAAAACCATCTAGTAAATGTAAGCTGTTCATATCCAATTGACTCCCTAGTTAAACAATGATGGAGCATGCAAAGATTTAAACTTATCATCATAAATTAATCTATGCTATATGTATACAAATACATTTCAATGGCCCGAGAAAATACAGTCGAGCCTGCCTACAGCTACTACATGTACATAACTAAATCCGTAGCTGCTTAATGCAGGACGAGAGTGATGCAGAAAGCTCCTCTAGGAGCTTTCTGCATTACTTTCGTCCTGCATTAAGCTACCGTCTGTCTTAACCCCCCCCCCCCCCAAGAATTAGACATAATTTTATTTTGTCGCTATAGTCAGGGTGTACCGGGTAGTATTAAACGTTTGTACCATACACTCCCTTGCCCTAAACTAGACATTATTAATTTAACCCTTCGATTGCTATTCACGTCAATATACCTACCTGTAAATAGTGAAGACCCAGATAAGACAGCTTCTGCAGGAGCTGTCTCATCAGGGTCTTCACTATTTATACGTTGATTGTGCAACCAGTGCACTCCACAGCAGTGATTGCACAACGAAATACTTGTACACAGTGAAGATATATGTAATTATACAACAGGACATGGGTAAAAAAGGAGAAATGCATTTTAAAATTCAGCAAGAGAAGGGTTAAATACGGTAAAGCCCTTGTTCCCCGGTCTTTCAGTGAAGAAAAATTCAGATTTTTTAGGACTGCTTAATGCAAGGTGAATGCCAAGCCTCTATGAGCTTTCTTCGTGACTTCCACACCGAATTTGGATGTCATTGGTCTTGATCCATTCCCGCATATTGACGCCTTTTGACGCTTCTGAAACCATTGTGATAAATAGAGCATTTGCTCTACAGGAGCAAATGCTCTATTTAACACAATGGTTTAAAAACTACACATTTCTGAAAGTTTCCTTTTCTCTAGTTAATGCTCCTTTTTGGTAGATTTAATCAAAGAGGCTAGGTCTAAAAATAGCCTAAGTGGGAATGGGTTAAAGACCTTCATAGATACTAATTCGAAAGTCCGGTTCTGCAGATTTTTACTGTAACTAGAGAATGTTTGGAGGTGGTTAAAATTTACATGTCTGTTCATGCGTGGTACTGGAGTGGTAGTTCATGTACCCTGAGTTATTCAGGTGGTTTGCTAAATTTGTTTAGTTTAACTTCTACGCAGTATTAAATGCAGCTGAACCTCGATATATCGAACTTGGATAACTCGAACCTCGAAGTAAAATTTCGGTCCTTTAAATCTTTACAATACAGAATTGTTCTAAAATGTGTCACTGCGAATATATAGAAGCACACATGACAGCTTAATGCGAGTCGAACGTAATGCTGAAAGCTCCTGTAGCATTACTTTGAACCTGCATTAAGCTGTTGAACTTGAGAAATTGTTCATATCAGAATCTGAATCAGAATCTGATAACCACTGTTATCTCAAATTAATTTGTATGGTCCCTTGAAATTCAAGATACCGAAGTTCAACTGTACTTATAAATGTCTACCTAACATTTACACCAACACCCCTTCCCCCGAGGTATCCGAGTTCGAGATATCGAAGTTCAACTGTAGATTACCAACTTTAACCCTTCGCTTGCTGAATTTGAAAATACATTTCTCCTTATTTACCCATGCCCTGTTGTATAATTACATATGTCTTCACTGTGTACACATATTTCGCTGTGCAATAACTGCTATGGAGTGCACTTGTTGCACAATCAACTTGTAAATAGTGCAGGCCCTGATGAGACAGCTCCTGCAGGAGTTGTCTCATCTGGGTCTTCACTATTTACAGGTACGTATATTGACGCGATTAGCAAGCGAAGGGTTAAACTTTAAGTTAGGAATATGAATGTGAACATTATATAAATATTTCATCACATATTGTAGGTTTTGCAATGATGTTCACAATAGGAAGACACGCGTTATGTTTTATCATATACTGTAGTGTTTTGCAATGGTGTTCACATATGAAGCTCTGTTGAACCGTATATTTCACGGATCGAATATGTAACACGAGTGAAATATTCGCCCGAATACGTAACACGTGTGATATATTCAGTCGAAAATGACACTCGCATCAAACGAATATGGTACATAAACTGCGATTTATTCGTGTGGCTTAAGATTTTACATGCACACCAAAACTAATATGTTACACCCACAAAGTGGCCACAAAAACGAAAATGGCAACGAATTCATCACCTTTGTTAATTGTTATCTGTTTTGAAAAACAAAATCAGGTATATTTTACTTATCACATTTTATTGAAATCTTATCTATGCCACAAGTTTTCTTGGCTGATCATTATTATCATCATTATCATTATCATCATTACAATCATCATCATCATCATTTTTACGATCATCGCATCAATCATCATCATCATCAAATGATATTACATGTAGATGCATAATTTTACTGGAAAATATCACTAGATATTATGTTTCAGTGTCATGCATACCTGCGACAAATGAAGTTAAAATATGGTTAAAACAATCATGACATCGTTATTATATTGAAACTAGAGGTTTGTCACAAAAACGGATGTCTCCCCTCTAATAAAAGCAATATGTAAAGGGAAATCACTAAAAATGTTATGGTCTTGATGAATGATACTTTCCCTAATTATGCGTTTTCCACACTACATTTTTCAAGAAGAAAATGATAACAGCTAATAACTCCAAAAATACGGATACCAGATTTATGGCCCTTGTGCATTACACTTACTTTCATCATGCTCTTTCCAAAAATAAAATGTCATTCCAATAGCATCAGTCGAACAGGAGTTATTGATCGGCCAAAAAATGTAACAAAGGGCAATAACTCCAAGTATTGAAGCCAAAATTATGGCCCTTGTTCATGACACTTTCTCTCATCATGCTTTTTCCATGTATGAAGTTTCAATACGATGGTAAGAGCCACGTAGGAGTTATCGTCCGGACAAAAAAGAATTAAACAAATGTACAAGGGGCAATAACTCTAGATTTATCGAAGCTCGAGTTAAGGATCTTATGCATGACACTTTCTCTTATCATGATCGTTCCATGTATGAAGTTTCACTCCAATGCCATGTGTCACATAGGAGTAATCATCCGGACAAAAATTGTGATTTTTTTTTACAAAGGGCAATAACTCCAATATAAGTGAAGCCAGAGTTATGGACCTTGTGCATGACACTTCCTCTCGTTATGATCTTTCCATATATGAAGTTTCAATCCAATGGCATGAGCCATATAGAAGTTATCGTCCGGACAAAAAAGTGTGATTTTTTTTACAAAGGGCAATAACTCCTATATTAGTGAAGCCAGAGTTATGTACCTTATGCATGACACTTTCTCTCATTATGCTCTTTCCATATATGAAGTTTCAATCAACTGGCATCAGGCATATTGAAGTTATTGTCCGGACAAAAAATTATGATTTTTTTTTACAAAGGGCAATAACTCCAATAGTAGTGAAGCCAGAGTTATGGACCTTGTGCATGACACTTCTTCTCGTCATGATCTTTCCATATATGAAGTTTCAATCAACTGGCATCAGGCATATTGAAGTTATCGTCCGGACAAAAAGTGTGTCGGACAGACAGACAGACAGACAGACGGACAGACGGCCAGACAGACAGACAGACAGACAGACAGACAGACAACTCTCACGAAAACAATATGTCTCCCCCATATAAATATGGGGGAGACATAATAACATGAATGGCAATGTTGTTTAATTCTTTGGAATCACTGTTCAGAGTTATATCAGTTTCAAGTTTATTTGCATATATGAGTGCCAATAACTGGTATGTTATCGATGACATTACATATTTGCGTCAGTGATATTAAAATGGCAAATAAATGTAGGCAAATGCAACTGTACAAATATGTACATGTATGACATCGTTGTTTTATAGAAATTACATGTATGACAATGTCGTTTAATTCTTCGGAATCACTGTTCATAGTTATATAATTTTCTTGTTTATATGCGTATGAGTGCCATTAACTGGTATGTAATCGACGTTACATATTTGCGGCAACGATATCAAAATGGCAAATAAATGTAGTCACATGAAACTGTACAAATATGCTTAAAATAATTACATATATCACATCGTTATCATATAGAAATTACATGTATGACAAGGCTTTTTAATTCGTTGAAATCAATGTTCAGAGCTGTATCAGTTTCTTGTTTAATACAGTTATGAATCCTTCATTTGTTCTCAAAATTAGACTCCCCTTTTCACATGAACTGAAAGTCACTTTCAGTTATTCAGAAAGAACAAGAACGCTAAATAAAATGGTGATGAGTTGAATGTGACGATGAGGGTTGTGGTGATGATGATGGTCGTAATGAGGATGATATTTTTGGTGATGATGGTGATCAGGATGTTGGTTACGACGATGGTGATGGTGATGGTAATAATGATAGTGAATGATGATGCTGATGGTGAATGATGCTGATGATGACAAAGATGATAAAAATGAGAATGATGATGATACCAAAGATGATGATAAAATGATAATGATGACGATGATTGTGGTGGTTAGCATCATGATAATGATAGCGATTCTGGTCGTAATGATGATGATGACGACAACCATAATGCTCATTATACTAATTATGATCGTCGTGGTGGTGGTGGTGATTATGATGATGATGTGGAGGAGGAGGAGGATGAGGATGAGGATGAAGAGTATGATAAGTATTATTATGATGATGATGGTGATGATGGTTATAATGGTGATGATGCATGATGGTGAATGATGGTAGTGGTTTTATATCAAAATGTATGTGACATATACGTTTATTTTTTACTGCCATACTGGGCAAAGGAATATGGAGTTAACGGTCAAATATAACACACAATTGTTACATATTCGATCCGTGACATATACGTTTAAACAAAACTCATTCGACAAGTCTTCACTCTTTATTCCTGATATATTGTATTGATTTCTGCTCTAACTCTGACCTGATGCATTTTAAACCTCAGGATCGAGACAGTTTTAACACCAGGATCTAGACAGTTTGACATACAGATCACGCACAGAAGAATCTCTTTAACCCTTACAATGCTGAATTTTCAAATGGACTTTTCCAAAATACAAACATGTTAAGCTTATGCTGAATATTTAGGGATTTTTAAAGAAATGTGTAATATGACAAACAGTGCAAACGGTGATGAGAGGGCTCCTCTAGGAGCCCTCTTATCTGGGTGTACACTGTTTGCAAAGGCCATTAGTGACTCATTCCCGCACTCATTCCCTCATTCTCATTCAGCCAAGCCTTTGAGAAACTATTGACTGAACGTCAAACAGCTTGGATCCTGATCGGACACGGGGTTACTCATCTGCAAGCTGATTGAAAACATGAATCAGGTCGCAGAGAACAGGATCCGTGCTTATAAAGCTTTTAGTTGGGTCTGAGTTTCGTTCTCAAGCTTTTGATAGGTCAGATTTGAGTTTTCAAGCTTTTGATTAGTCAGATTTGAGCCAATGGCTCAAATCTGACCAATCAAAAACTTGAGAACGAACTCAGACTCAACTAAACGTATTATAAGCATGGACCCAGGATACGAGTTAAAGGAATCGAATGAATGCTTAAATAGTTTGGTATCTGATAGAATTAAAGTGATATTTTCAACAATAAACACACAATTATTTTCAATAAAATCATTAAACATGGTGTTGGTTATATTCAATCTTTCTTATATCATTTAATTTTGTTTGATTTCATTACTTTTGTTGAGCTGAGACTGGCCGTCTTATTTTTTCATACCCCCATGAAAAAATAGACCACGCCTTCCCGGGACTACTTTGTATTCGTCCGCAGTTATATAAATCGGTATTAATGGTTGAAAATAAACAAATGATTTGTGAATATTATTTTAATTTCTTTCTTACATTCAGCAGTGATATTAGATTATAAGTAATATATAGAAAAAAAATTGTTTTCATGGAGGTATGAAAAAATAACTTAGTATTAAAGTGTTACCAAGTTATTTTTTCATACCTCCATGAATACAAACCAGATTCTATATATTCCTTAAGAAGATTGTCAATTTGAACTTATATCGAAAATGTCCCCATGATAAAAAGTAATCTGTATTCGTCGATACTTATAATTTTGTTGTACAACAGAATACTAATGACTTACGTAGTTTGAACAGTTATGACACTAAACACAACCCGAATAAACACTGATACATCGGCGAACATCGGCGCAAAAACGCTTAGTTTTTTCAGCGTAGTTCTTACGATATACAGTTAAACTTCGATATCTCGAACTCGGATTACTCGAACTCGGGATAACTCAAACTAAAAGTTCAGTCCTTCCAAAACTTACAATACACAATTGCTCTAAAATGTATCGCTACAAATATCTAGAAACATATGTGATTGCTTAATACAGGTCTAAAGTAATTACTTTATATCTGTATTAAGTTGTTGCCTTGAGAAATTGTTCAGATTTGATATCGGATGACTCGAACTTCTGTTATCTCGAACTGATTTGTTTGAAGTTCGAGTTATCGAAGTTCAACTGTACTTTTTTAGTATATAAACAAGTGGTTAAGGCATTTTTAAAATGATGCAATTAGAAACTGTCACTTTAATCCTTTTGGCGCCGAATTTCTAACTGTCGTCTACAAACAACTTTTGTGAAATCATTTGGTAAAATAAGGAAATGAGATAAATAAATGCAAACTTCAAAGGATAACTTTTACAAACACTATTGGACCCAGATCTAGGCGTCTCACCAGAATTCATAATGTTGAACCCTTCGATTGCTATTCACGTCAATATACCTGCCTGTAAATAGTGAAGACCCAGATGAGACAGCTCCTGCAGGAGCTGTCTCATCTGGGTCTGCACTATTTACAAGTTGATTGTGCAACCAGTGCACTCCACAGCAGCGATTGCACAGCGAAATACTTGTACACAGTGAAGATATATGTAATTATACAACAGGGCAAAGGGTAAAGAAGGAGAAATGTATTTTAAAATTCAGCAAGAGAAGGGTTAACGCTTGGTTAACCCTTTCCCTGTTCTATATTTATTACAAATTCCAATACCTACTGAATATTCATGGACAAAATAGTTGTAATGAATTGTGGAAGGTGGGACATTGTAGCCATCATAGAAACTAAAGAAACATGTATTAAATTCATAAGCAAACAGGGCAGACCCTGATCAGACGGCTCCTATATGAGCCGTCTGATCGTGGTTTACTCTGTTTGTAAATGCGTGAAAAAATTATATGAGGGAAGGGGTTAACAGTTTTTCAAAGCAAATCGAACTTAATTATACGATTTAAACAGGAGACAGAACTAATGGAATGTAGACTGTGAAACTAAAGCAGACGACATTGTAGACGAAAATTGAAATTATTTTGCATTAATTTTAAATGAAGTGAATCGTGTGTATTTGCTGGGCACACCCTATATAACCACGCCTAACGTAGTCCACATCGTTTCACCCTGGTGGATATGTATAACGAGTAGACAGGACGCGTTTTGTTCTTCTCATGTATATGTGTACACGTTTTACAGTAGAACCTGTCTTAAGCGACCATCAAAAAGGGGTTCTGATTATGAGTTTGTAAGGCAGGTGGTAGCGTAATGCAGGTCAAAAGTAATGCAGAAAGTTCCTATTGGAGCTTTCTGCATTACTTCTGCCCTGCATTAAGTAGCCACCTGCTCGTTAAGACTCAGGACTATGTTAACTAAACGAATGACCGCTTACGACAGGTTCTACTGTATATACAAAACACAGGGGGGGGGGGGGTATATCGTTTTAAGTATTAAGGACTATATCCAAAACGGGCATTTCCCTCATGAATATCTATGTACCGGTAATAAATCGTAATATTATTAGGTGAATTTATATAAAGGCATATGCTTACAGGAAGGTTTTGGTCATGTCAGAAACTATACAAATCAGACATAGGCTATATAATTTTATAAGCAAACAGGGCATACCTAGATGAGACGGCCCTTACAGCCGTCTGATCTGGGTAAACATTGTTTGCAAGTGCGTGTATATCAGGGAAAGTGTTACACTGATGTCCCATAAAAAGTGCTCTAGAATATGCTTGTTATGATAAACTCTTGTTGAAAATAATGTAATCGGATTAACTTTTTATTTGATAGAGGGGCCAGCAACCCTTTACTCCATGAATATTTATGTAAGAAATAATGACGTCATGAATATTGATTAGATTGTTTTTGAAGAATGGCATATTAACATGTGAACTATTTGCCAAAGCAGAAACTATAAAAATCATTCCATAATATAAATAAAAGATCACATCTATATTATTCCATAAGCAAACAGAGCAGACCCTGATCAGACGGCTCCTATAGGAGCCGTCTGATCTGGGTGTACTCTGTTTACAAATGTGTAGAAAGGCGTATTTATGGAGTAAAAGGTTAAAGTTATAAATACCAAGTTTTATGATATTATTGAAACTATGCGTTCATTGTAGGGAATTCCTCCTGAAGAGGGTTCCTATTAGGGGTAATACACTATTGTATTGAATGGAACCCTTTACTCTATAAATACGCCTTTCTACGCATTTTCGAACACAGTTGACCCGGGTCAGGGTCTGATATGTTTGCTTATGATACATTATAGATATGATTCTACAGCTTCTACATCGGCCAAACAATTTCTGTGTCTCATCAATATTCACGAACTATAATGTAAGAAATTATGAATATTAATTGCACTGAAGCTGATTTTTCATAATGGAAAAATGAACATGGGACTTCTTGCATAAACGGTAATCATATCTGTATAATTTCATGAGCAAATAGAGCAGCCCGATGTTAGAAGTCGAACCGTCTGATCAGGGTCTACTCTGTTTGCAAAACTGACAAAAGTCATCTCTATCAGGTAAAGAGTTAATATACATGAATGTCCTACTGTGTGTAAGAGTGAAGTACATGTACATTATGTGGGTTATACACACAGGCCACACCCGGTTGCTTCCCACAAAGCCACGCCCTGGTACATTATTATTAATCATTTACACGTCCGCCATAAACCCTTAACATGCTGAACAACAATATGTCTGCCAATACTATTACTTCTGTGTCCATGCTTATCTGAATTTGTTCTCAAGCTTTTGATTGGTCAGATTTGAGCCAATGGCTCAAATCTGACCAATCAAAACTTGAGAACGAACTCAGACTCTACTAAAAGTTTTATAAGCATGGAAACAGATTCGTACTTGTAAGCTTTGGAGACACTGTTGATCAAATGTCAAACAGTTTGGATCCAGATGAGACGCCGAGTTACTCGGCGTCTCATCTGGATCCAAGCTGTTTGCAAATGCGAATCAGGTCGCGGTTTGCGGGATAAGGATTAACCTTTCTCATATTTGAAAAAAGGATTATTTTTTCTACCCGATATCTGATCTGCTGGGGTTCAAACCTTTTGAGAATCTACTGACAGAATGTCAAACATTGAGTTACTCGGCGTCTGATCTAGATCCAGCCAGTTTGCAACTCCATGCCAAGTCGCGCGTAGCATAAGAAAGGGTAAATGCAAACAGTGTAGATCCTGATGAGAGGCCGCGTAACTCAATGTCTCATCAGGATCCAAACGGTCTAACATTGTCAGTACAGTAAACCCCTCTAAACCGGAATTTAAGTAGAGAAGAATTTAGAAACTGTTATGCAGGTCGCTGCTTAATGCAGGATGAGAGTCATGCAGAAAGCTCCTCTAGGAGCTTTCTACATGACTTTCACCCAGCATTAAGCTGCAACCTGTCCCAAGACCGATATGTATACTAAATTCAACGTCCGGTCTAAAGGGGGTTTACTGTAGTTTGTTAAAACACGATCTTGAACGAGTTTGGTGTAATATTTTGAGCAGCAGAAGGGTTAGATTGTGTCTCACACCGCATATTAATACACAAATGTATTCGTACATCAAAAACCGATGTGTTTTCAAGCTTGAAATGAGAACTCTAGCTGGTTTTCAAAACAACAGCGAACTTAGAGGATGTATTTTACCGATAAACGTAGATCTCTGTGTTATATGGAAAGCTGGTGCGCCAAGATAAATGCGAAATGCTTCTTGTCCTATTCTTGTTACTTTTTACTGTATCATGGGAATCAAACGTACCCTTATTATTCGTCCTCAAATACTTTTGCCTCTAGTTTTATTAATATTGAACCCAGTTAGATTTGTCTCAGTTCTTTGACTGAAAAAAAGAAAGCATATATCTTATCTTGTGTGTAGTTTAAAAGTAATTTGCCAGTGAAAGGGTTACCGTGCTAATATTACCTTAACCCTTTCCTTCATATAAATGTCTTTTCAATCATCTGCAAACAGAGTAGACCCAGATCAGACGGTTTCTATAGGAGCCGTCTGATCAGGGTCTGCTCTGTTTGCCAATGGAATTTGATAGATCTGTTTCTTTTCTTTCAAAAATGACTACAATGCTCCACCTTCCATTTTAATTATTTTCGCCATGAATATTCAGTAGGTATTGAAATTTATATGGATATAAATACACACACCGTTTATAGGTTAGAATGCATACTGAATGCCAGTCAACCATATCCAGCAATACCTAGATAAATAATAACCCGACATCTTAAACTTTCTTGATCTGTTTACTGTCATTCTGGTAGTGATCATCATATACTGACGGAGTACATGACAGTTTGATAATATGTTTTGTAAACGGAGGAAGACATTGCACATACATGTATTTGCATCATTCATCGTTATCAGTATGGTAGCGTATGGCTACTACGGAAATGCTTTTGTCACCGAAAGTACAATACTGTACAATGGTTTCCACACAAGGTATGCTGTATTGTGCGTTGCAAAGCCAGACTTGCGAAAAGGCTTTACACAGGATCCTTACTGGAAGTATAGTTATTATATTCCTATAACGGTGCATGCGTGGTGGAGACTAAAAATTTCCAGTATCGTTGTAATTACCGGTGAAAATGTTTCAGAGAAGATATGGACAGAACACGAGATGTTTAAGGAAATGTACAAACTGATTAAGGACGTTCCTGGTATCAAGTTTGTTTACCTCGAGTCTACATCAAATCAAAAGGTTATGATTGCGCAGACTGTACGGATGTTTGTAAGTTCCTTTGTGCCTGGGATACCGGAAGACACGGTTATCATTACATCAGACATAGATCTGATCCCGCTTAGTGGAAAACCGTATGAAAATTTGTCAGCCCATAGGGTGAGGCTTCTGAACGCTTTTTGTTGTGATAAGTTCGAGCACAATTCGACAAAGTACAGAATGTATCCGATGTCAAATATTGTGGCTACAGTAAAAATATGGAAGAACATTACAGCCAGACATGTGGTAAAGTCAGTTCCTGACATCATACAAACTTTGGCAAAATACTACGATATTCCAGACAAGATTATAAAGGGAAGAGCTGGGTGGTTTCTGGACCAGCGAGTTGTTAGTATCCTGATAGGAAACTCAAAAGTAGAGCTTGAACAAATCAGACGTATGAACATAGATAATCACATGCCAACAAGAATAGATCGTATACACCAAGATGACTGGAACTTTACAAAGATTGACAAGACTATAGAAGACGCTCATATGCCTCTTCCAGGATGGGATAAACCGGACATGGTGAAGCGTCTCACGCATGCGCTCTTTGAGAACAAACAACTCGTGGCGAAACTAGACACATATATTGACATGTACAATAGATGATTTACGTGTTACATGTACATTGAAATAAATGTAATTTCATATATATTAACCCTTTCCTTCATATAAACGCCTTTCCAGGCATTTGCAAACAGAGGAGACTCAGTTCATAGGACTCCTTTAGGGGTCGTCTGATCAGGGTCTGCTAAATTAGCTAATGGAATTTGATAGATCTGTTAATTTAGTTTCTACAATGACTGAAATGTTTCGCCTTCCATGTATCATTATAACTATTGTGTCTATGAATATTCAGTAGGTATTGAAACTTAGACTAAATATAGAACAGGAAAAGGGTTAAGCTCTTATTCTAATATTTTATCACTACTGGGCCTTTTTCAAAATAACCAGTAGGGTCGAAATATCAGAGTTATGTACATGCATATACATGTATTTATCAAGTTTCCTTTATGGAATGTCTTCATTCAATGTATATGGTTAGTTGCACCATAGTCTGCTTTATGTTCTTCATTAAAGTGGCATGTAATTTATGATATATAAGTGAGTTCTGTTTTATTGTTAACTAGCCTTTTAACTGTGAAATAGTTCGTTACATGATTTTATATACTGGCATATAAACTACGTTTTGGCAATATCAGATAATGTAGAATCGGATATGTATTGTTTCAAAAGAAGCAGATCTTATCTCCTTACCTAACTGTTCTTAGACATGGTGAACATATGGACCACTCAATGCCTAAATTGGTATGTTACTATCTAATACATGTTTAAGCTTTTCTCTAAGAGTATCAATTTAACCCTTTCTCGGTGCACTATTCATGTAAGAAACAATGACATCATAAATATTTATTAGCAAAATATTTTTATAATATAAACTGTTTAAGGATTTGTTTTGCTTTGACAAAAACTATAAATCAGATCTTAATCGTGTCAACAGCAAACAGAGCAGATCCTGATCATACAACTCCTATAGGAACCGTCTTATATGTGCTTGCTCTGTTTGTAATTGCTTTGAATGAAAGGGTTTAAGCATTTATTACTGCATACTGCTTCACGGACTATTTTTCTATATATTTTGACAATGAAAGATTGGACTGTTACAAACATTTCAGAATCAAATCCATGTCATTCCATAAGCAAACAGAGCAGACTCTGGTCAGACACTGAATTGTTTCTGTTTACAGATGTATCAAAAGTCATCTGTACTCACGTGTTCAATGTATTTGAGTAGTGTGTTACATGTAAAAAGTAAAACTATGAGTCATGCAGGACACACCACGTACAGAACACACAGCCGCCCGAACAGTAACACAAGACAACACAGCAATTTTACATAAGTAGCAAAAACATAAAGAGACGCACAAAGACAAAATAAACAAACAAAAGGGGGAAGATGGAAGTACCGCCTTGGAACGGTCAGAGACAAAAGTCACTGGGGGGTTAAACCGGTTTAGGGGCGCACAACCTCATACTTATTCCATCCCACCCTAAAAGACAAACGGTGTAAATAAACGTATCCCCTCTCCGACAAAAAGGGTACGACAAAAACGAAATAGTACAGATATGCAACCCTCCTTCCGTATCCGGATTTAAGAGGTCGCTTTCATACTCAACCTTTCTTGTTGGCATACATGCAAAGAGGCCAGCGTGTTTGCCAACTGTAAAAGGGTTGCCAACCAGACAACCAGACATGGGGTATGTTGTAGTACTATAGGATCATATCCGTTTTAGATGAATTGTTTAACATGTTTGATGAACAAAGTTAGCAAATGGGTATGTCCTATAAGTTTGAACCGGCAATACAAGAAGGAAGATGTCATAAAATCCTTCAATGAAACTTCTCGATATTTGGATGATATTTTCAGAGACAACCCTTTCTTTGATGCTCAGAGTCCTACAATTTACCCAAAAGAAATCAAATTGAATAAAGTTAAATCTTCCTACACTTATGCAGCTTTTCTTAATCTAGACATTAAAATTGACAATGGAATTATTTCTTCTAAACATTATGACAAAAAAGATATTGATTTTAATATTGCAAATTTCCTTCATCTTGAGGGAGATGTTCTCCGTGTTCCATCTTACGGGGATTATATATATCAACTTATTCGTTTCGCTAGAACTGACGATTTTAACAGACGAAACTTCATTTAAACTGAACAGCTGCTTAACAAGTATATAAATATCAAAGAATAGATATTATAAACTAAGAAGAACAATATCTAAATTTTATTATCGAAATATCTCATTTATTGGCAATTACAAGTGTAATCTAAAGGCACTCCTGCGACACGGTATTTCATATCCTGAATTTTATGGTGATGTGATTTACAAACTTCCTAAATTATTGGACATTCCCATTTTCTTACTTTGTTCATCAAATATGTTATAAAATTCGTTAAAAAGGGATATGATCCTGTAGTACTACAACATACTGCATGTCTGATTGTCAGCCCTTTTACAGTTGGAAATCTTCCTGACAAGAAAGGCTTAGTACTATTTAAAGACGACATTTAAATCCGGAAACGGAAGGATGGCGTCGGATCTTTGTACTATCTCGTTTTTATTGTACCCTATAATACATGTCTACAGTTACTCTGTTTGCATCTCAATCATTGAGTACACTAGCGATAGGTGTATCCAGTTTGTTTCACTTAAATATGTTTTCGTTTTACATGCAATTTACCACTGTCTTTGCCATCGCGGTTGTTGTAGACTAGTCGAAAAGGGGATACGTTTATTTACACTTTTTGTCTTTAAGGATTGGAATGGAATAAGTGTGAGGTCGGGCGCCCCTAAACCGGTTTACATCCCCAGTTTGTTACGTGTGTGTGCGTCTCTTTGTGTCATTTATATGCATGTACATTTACTGTTTTTCGTCGTGGTGCTGTCCAGGCGGCTATGTCTTTTGTATGCGGCGTATCCTGCATGACTACATGTACTACAAGTTTACTAAAAGACCAAATACCTATATGTTCACCGATGCACCAGAATGCAAAATAGCTAAAGAGATGTTTTCCCCTTGTTTTAAGCAAATCAGTATATGAAGAACGATATTTATACCAAATTTAACGTCCGGTTTAGAAAGGTTTTTACTGTAACGGAAATTATGAAGGGAGAACAAATAAGTAAGAACTTACAACATAGAAGTCTCTCTCTCTTCTCTTCTCTCTATCTCTATCTCTCTCTCTCTCTCTCTATCTCTCTCTCTCTTTGTTAGTCTATCTCTGTATGTATATATTTGGCTGTCTCTGTCTCTCTTCTCTCTCTCTCTCTCTCTCTCTCTCTCTCTCTCTCTCTCTCTCTCTCCTCTCTCTCTCTCTCTCTCTCTCTCTCTCTCTCTCTCTCTCTTGGTTACACTTTGAAGAAGAATCACAGCCGAATACAACTGAACGCCGTGCGCATGTTTGTACGCACCGATAACGGTAAAATGTAAGAATTAATTAGCAGATCAATCGCAGTAGTGAGAATTAGAATATTTTTACAAACATATTGTACGGAGTTATCTTGAAACATCGAAGGTAACATTTTATCTGGATCCAAAATCTTTACAAAGATAATCTAGGAGGTCGCCCATAGGCTGTCATCATGGCACAATTCACCGATCCGATTGACCACTCGAACTAGCGAACGAGCGGTTCCTGCTTTTCAGTCCATATGTCTGCAAAATACGTGTGTCTACGTAAAAGCGGTACACACAAGTGTTGAATTCAGTTTCTGTATCCCATAAGTACGCCTTTAAAACAGAGTAGACCCATATCAGACAGCTCCTGTAGTAGCTGACTGACCAGGACTGTTCTGCTTGCTTATGGTATTTTAGATACGATACAACAGTTTCTACCATGGCCAAAACTGTCCGTGAGCTATTATACTCTTAATCTAAACTACAGGTAATTGGTATTCTTTTCTTACATGAATTTTCATGGAGTAAAGGGATACATTACTCTAACTCTACTATTTCGACTTTTTAGAGTATTTATTAATAGAAATGGTGGCGGGTGCCATCTAGTAAAATACTGGCCGATATTGATTGTTAAAACGAAAATTTCGAACTACCCGAAAGCTAAACTAGAACTCTTTGAAAATAGAAAGATGTATTGGACATGGCTCTTAATGAATAGCGTGATCTCGCTGACAGGTAAGGGGCCTGACACAAATAAGCTTACCTCAATTCTTATCGCTCGCGCCTTACGTAATAGCTATCATTCCGCAAGCTTGACCTATTAGTTATATTAATAGTATGCTTCCAAACCATGTTCCAGTATTTTGGATATTTAAGTGGACTAAGTAGAAAACTTCAGACTCTACTTTAGCTTGATGCAAACATACAACATGGTTAAATCGAAGATCGGGGAACTCCGCAACGACGAAGATTAGTATGGCAAATTATATAGCAATGTTGATATCACATAAGGACCACCAAGAATATGTGGGCGTCAGACTCGGAGAAACAATATCCCGTCATCTACGCCCAATGAGTATTTCCATCGGACAGTTTACCGGTCGTTCGTTGACGTCCCTCTACGTTAGAAAAACACGATATTCAGCAGCTTATCGAAGCAAGTTGTTATGACACTTTGCCTCATTCTATGATAAATGAATATGTCACGGACACAATTCTAGACTACTTGCGAGATGAATTGACCTTTTCATCTACGTTTTATCAAGAATTGAGTCCGTGGCAAAGACTGGCCAAGTAAAGAAGATTCGGGACACGTTGCAGGATACACTTTCAAATGGGAACATACGATAATTGATATATTCAACATCAACAACATCTGTAACTGCGTGTTCTGTTGAAAGGGCAAATTCTGCATTAAAGTTGGTCAAGAACAAACTACGGTCCACTATGCAGAGCAACAGAGAAAAAAGAAGTTGTTGTTTAAAAAGTTGTATTTTACATATCTTATCTAGAGCACTAACTATGGGAAAAGATAGGTGCAAAGCTCTTGTACTAATTTACCTAAACAAGGATATTATCATTGCCATCGACGATGTAATCACGCTATACGCAGGAAAAATGCAAGGAGAATACTCTTACTGAACCCGCTTTCGGGTTAAAGATTTGGACGGTGCAGTACCGTGCTGTTTATAAGGATGACAATAAAAGTGTATCATGACAAACCTGTAATTAATTGACTACTTCAGTGCAATTATTTGCACTAATTAAATATTGCACTGAGATTCACCTAATCGAGATTTAATACGTTAGCAATGCCTAGTTGATATATGACCCACCCACCTCGAACCAAAAAGCCCCCCTACACATACACATGTATATATATATATACACATACATGAGTGTGTATTGGTGATGGGATGTTTTAGCCATGACAGAAACTGAAGAATCAGATCTATACTAATTCATAAGTATATAGAACGGACCCTGATAAGACGACCTCTGCGAGAACCGTCTGATCTGGGTCTACTGTATGTTCAAAGACGTCAAAAAGTGTTTGTACATATCAGGTAAATGGTAAACGCTTTTACCGTCAATGTCGCATCTTTGTTTACCTTTGCAAACAGTTTCAGCGTCTCATCAGGATCCAGGTTGTTTGTTACTGTTTTGTTTTACCCATTTGCTCCCAGTGGATTCTTCCATGCTTATATATTGCCAAACATTGGATAAGTCCATTTTTTATCTAAGGGATGCCTGGTCTAAATTTTCTTTATCGTTTTGTTTTATATTGAAATTCCTATCAGCAAACCGTGTAGACTCTGATCAGACGCCGCATTATGCGGCGTCTGATCAGAGTCTACACTGTTTGCCTATGTCCCATATATGGGATCGTGGGAACTAATTGGTTAAAAAAAATGAAAAACAAAATAAATACCACGCATCTGGGTCTGCTCTGTTTGCCAATGGAATGTTGCTTTACTTTCTAAAATGGCTACAATGTATCAATTTTCATAGTATGTTACAATTATTTTGTCCATGGATATTCTGTAGGTTTTGAAATTTGTAATGAACATAGAACAGGGAAAGGGTTAATTCACTAGCCCTCAGGGCTATGGATATAAATACACACACTGTTTAAAGGTAAGAATACATACTGAACGCCAGTCAGCCATATCCAGCAATACCCCACTAAATAATAACCCGACCGGGACAACACCTAAACTATCTAGAGCTATTTACTGTCATTCTGGCAGTGATCATCATATGCTGACGTGGTGCACAGGCAGACTGTTTGCCAATATGTTTTGTAAGCGGAGGAAGATATTATATATATTTGCATCAGTCATCGTTATCAGTATGGTAGCGTATGGCTACTACGGAAATGCTTTTGTCACCGAAAGTACAATACTGTACAATGGTTTCCACACAAGGTATGCTGTATTGTGCGTTGCAAAGCCAGACTTGCAAAAGGGGTTTACACAGGACCCTTACTGGAAGTATAGTTATTATATTCCTATAACGGTGCATGCGTGGTGGAGACTAAAAGTTTCCAGTATCGTTGCCATTGCCGGTGAAAATATTTCAGAGGCGATATGGACAGAACACAAAATGTTTAAGGAAATGTATAAACTGATTAAGGACGTTCCTGGTATCAAGTTTGTTTATCTCGAGTCTACATCAAATCAAAAGGTTATGATTGCGCAGACTGTACGGATGTTTGTAAGTTCCTTTGTGCCTGGGATACCGGAAGACACGGTTATCATTACTTCAGACATAGATCTGATCCCGCTTAGTGGAAAACCGTATGAAAATTTGTCAGCCCATAGGGTGAGGCTCCTGAACGCTTTTTGTTGTGACAAGTTCAAACACAATTCGACAAAGTACAGAATGTATCCGATGTCAAATATTGTGGCTACAGTAAAAATATGGAAGAACATTACAGCCAGACATGTGGTAAAGTCAGTTCCTGACATCGTACAGACTTTGGCTAAATACTACGAGATTCCTGACAAGATTATAAAGGGAAGAGCTGGGTGGTTTCTGGACCAGCAAGTTGTTAGTATTCTGATAGGAAACTCAAAAGTAGAGCTTGAACAAATCAGACGTATACAAATAAAAAATCACATGCCATCAAGAATAGATCGTGTATACAAGGATGACTGGAACTTCACAAAGATTGACAAGACCATTGAGGACGCTCATATGCCGCTTCCAGGATGGGATAAACCAGACAGAGTGAAACTTATCACACATGGGCTCTTTGAGAACAAACAACTTGTGACGAAATTAGACACGTATATTGACATGTACAATAAGTGAGTTACGTGTTACAATGAAGCAATTGCAGAGCTACTTATAAAGATGCGTACCCTAGTACTGAAAGCGTCATTTCTCCATTCAAGACGATTCTAAAGATTGGTCACAGTGTATGGTTTGGTAGAGAAATAAAAAAGTTACATGTATTCTTGAAAATGTTTAAATTTACGCATTATATATGGACCTCTGAAATCTACTTTCATTCATAGTAACGCCTTTTGACGCATTTGCAAACAGGGGAGACCCAGATCAGGCGATTCATAATCGAACCGTCTGAGCAGGGTCTGCTCTGTTTGCTAATGCAATTTGATATATCTATTTATTTAGTTTCTACAATGACTGAAATGTTCCGCCTTTCATGTGTCATTATAACTATTTCAGTACTTTGTCTACGACTTTTCAGTAGCTATTGAAACTTGGGCCAAATATAGCATAGAGAAAGGGTTAAAACCTTTTTCTAATAATTCAACACTACTGGGACTTTCTCAAAAATAAAAGCCAGTAGGGTCGGAATATTAGAATAACATGAATATATTTTTTTCAAATGTCTTTATTCAATGTACATGTTTAGTTGCACCATAGTCTACTTTATGTTCTTTATTAACGTTTTCGCTACCAAATTATGCCGTCTGCCACATTTGTCGTCTGCTACAATTTCCTTTTTTTTATTTTACTACAATTTTCTTTCCAAAACAGTAACAAAATGTTTGGCTCCGGATGAGACGCCGAGTTGCTCGGCATCTCATCTGGATCCAAATTGTTTGTTTGCAAATGCGTGAAAACACGATTATTTGAGGGAAAGGGTTAAACGAAGTTTTGGCAATGCAAGAAACTGTAGAATCAGATCTGTCGAAAGCACATCTTATCTACCTGTTCAACTTTTGTCAGACATCGTGAGTAAAGTGGTCTGTTTAGCTACCATCTATTAAATGTTTTAAAAGCGTTTCTCAATGGATATCAATCTGACCTTTCTCGTTCAATAATGACATCATGAATATTTATTAGCTGATAGTTTATAATGTAAACTTTTCAAGGATGTGTTTGCTTTGACAAAATCTAGAATCAGATCTATATCGTGTCCAAAGCGAACAGAGGAGACCCTGATCACACGATTTCTATAGGAACCGTTTAATATGGGTTTGCTCTGTTTGCAAGTGCGTGAAAAAGCGTTTATATGAAGGAACGAGTTTAAGCATTTATAACTGCGTGAATAATTCACGAACTAATTTTTTCATATTTACAGGTTAACAATGAAAGATTTGACTGTTAAAGACACTTCATAATCAAATCCATGTTATTCCATTAGCAAACAGAGCAGACCCTGTTCAGACACTCCCTGGATTGTTTCTGTTTACAAAGGTGTCAAAAGTCGTCTGTACTCACTCTGTAGAGGAGAAGTGTTCAACGTATTTAAGTGGGGCTGTTACTAACCTACTTAACCTTTTTACCGCCGTAGTCGCATAAATGCACCACAACAATATCACAGTCCCTTTTCAAGGCGACGTCTGATCAGGGACTTCACTATTTGTCTCAATCTCTATTTCTATATATGTGCTTTATTCCTTAGAAATTTGCATTTATCTCATTTCCTTATTTTACTGAATGATTAAACAAACTTGGATTGCAGACGACAATTAGAAATTTGGCGCCAAAAGGATTAAACAAACACATATATGTTCACAGTTGCACCAGAATACAAAATAGCTACTGGGATGTTTTTTCCTTTGTTTTAAACAAATCAGTAGATCTACATGAAAAGTCATGTAGTGAAAGTTTCATATTTTCTTCTTGACATTTGCCAAAATAGACCTGTACGTGTGAATGAAGCTTTAGGATAACAAAAAGCCAGCTTAGGATAATAAATCACACTCAGTCTTGAATTCATTGGGACCTGCAAGTTTTATTTCAAAACAAAACGAAATGGAAACAAGTAGTCATCTTGATTCGAGTTTTGAGTGAGAACAAAGATATTATGGGAATTATGAAGTGAGAATAAATATATACAGTGCTCCCTCCCTACAACGACCCTCTCAATAACGATTCCCTCCTTACAACAACGCCTGTCATTGTTTCCGAAACAACACGGTTCCAAACACAACTTTTTTCCATCGTAGTTTCTGTATGCCTCCATCAAACCCTATGTTGTGACCACTCTTTAGAATCGTCACTTTGTGACGATTCTAAAGAGTGGTCACAACATAGGGTTTGATTGAAGCATAACGAATTTAGTTCTCGAAATACACCTTATCTGGGGATCTGCAGACAAGCTAATTATGTTTGATTTCCCTCCCTATTACAACTCCCTCTGAACAACACATACAATCTTCGTATCCCAAAGGGTGTCGTTGTAGAGAGGGAGCACTGTAAGTACATGTATGAGTCAAACCACACAACCGCCCAAACAGCACCACGACAAAAAACAGTAAATGTACACGTATATCAAAGACACAAAGAGATACACAAAGACATAACAAACAAACAATAGGGGGAAGATGGAAGTACCGCCTTTGAACGGTCGGTGACAAATGTCACTGGGGGTTTAAACCGGTTTAGGCGGCCCAACCTCACATTTATTCCATTCCCATCCTTAAAGACAAACAGTGTAATAAACGTATCCCCTCTCCGATTAATCTACAACAACAGCGAAGGCAAATACAGTGTAAAATTGCATGTAAACGAAAACTTGTTTAATTGAAAAAAAAATGTATCCACTTATCGCTAGTGTACCCAATGATTGTGCTGCAAACAGAGTACATGTAACTGTAGAATGTTAATCCGTTTCCAGATTTAGGAGATCGCCTTCATAGAGTACTAGACCTGCATGCAAAGAGGACAGTGTGATTGCCAACTGTAAAAGGGTTGACAACCAGACATGCAGTATGTTGTAGTACCATAGGAGCATATCCCTTTTATAATGATTTTAATGTATTTAGTGAACAAAGTGAGAAAATGGGTATGTCCAATAATTTTACGAAATTTGTAAATCTCATCACCATAAAATTAAGGATGTGAAATACCGTGTCGCAGGAGCGCCTTAAGATTATACTTGTAATCACAAATAAGTGAAGAGATTTTGATAAAATAAATTAGGGAATGTTCTTCTTAGTTTATGATACCTATATCCTTGTTTAAGCAGCTTTTCAGTTAAAATGAGATTTCGACTGTTTAAATCATCAACAGAATAACAAGCTTTTGCGAAACGAATAAGTTGAGATATATAAGATGAGATATGAAACCCCGTAAGATGGGGCACGGGGAACATCTCTATCGAGATGAGGGAGATTTACAATATTAAAATTAAAGTCGTCTCTTTCGTCATAGATTTTGGAAGAAATCATTCCATTGTCAATTTTAAGGTATAGATCGAGAAAAGACGCATACGTGTCTGAAGGGTTAGCTTTATTCAACTTGGGTTCTTTTGGGTAAATGGTGGGAATCAAAACATCATAAAAAAGGTTATCTAAGTTGAAAATCTCATCCAAATATCGAGAAGTATCATTGAAGGCTTTTATGACATGTACATGTGATTGTGGGTTCAAACTCAATATGAAACATATCTCATAGCAGTACACAAACAAATTGGCGACCAGTGGTGCACAAATCGTACCTCTAGGAGCATTATGGTGCCACCTGTCTCCAATACCGATATTTATACCAAATGTAACGTCCTTTCACCGCCGCAGTCGTATAAATGCACCACGACAAATAGTACAGTCCCAGATCAGACGCCGCCTTTTCAAGGCGGCGTCTGATCAGGAATTTCACTATTTGTCTCAATCTCTTTTTCTATATATGTGCTTTATTCCTTTGAACTTTGATGTTATTTATCTCATTTCCTTATTTTACTGAATGGTTTAACAAACTTGGATTGCAGACGACAATTGGAAATTTGGCACCGAACGGGTTAGAATGGTTTGTACTGTAATGGAAGTTATGAAGTGAGAACAAATAAGAACTTTGAAGCATGAATTCAAAAGTGATTAAGTTTGTGGTAACTCTCTAGGGATTCCAAACTAAGACAATGTGTTAACCCATTCCTTCATATAAATGCATGCCCATGCATTTGCAAACAGAGTAGACCCAGATCACATGCCTCACTAACATAAGCACATCCGAAATTTAATTCTGTAGTAAGATTACAGAGGTTCAGATAAGATGCGTAACTTAAAACATTTTTAAGAGTAACTTTTTTATTTCTCCATCAAACCCTATGTTGTAACCACTCTTTAGAATCGTCTCGAAGAGATTTTAGTATTTAGGTTCAGATAAGATGCGTAACTTAAAACATTTTCAAGAATAACTTCTTTATTTCTCCACCAAACCCTATACTGTGACCACTCTCGAGGAGATTATTCTAAAGAGTGATCAGAACATAGGGTTTGGTGAAGAAATAACAAATTTGCGAGTAGTATTTGAGTACGCACCATTATCTGCTGCTCTGAAGATGTAGCATAAGAAGCACTAAAGTTGAAAGTACGAAGTTGGAAGTCTGGGAAGTTGGAAGTCAGAAGTAGGAAGTCAGAAGTAAGAAGTCGGAAGTAGGAAGTCAGAATTAAGAACTTAGAAATAGGAAGTAGAAGAAATATATCGGAAGTCCCTCCAGAGCTGTCATACATATATATATCCTATTTCATTCGAAATTGTCAACAGGTTATTGATAAAACATCCTGGACCGCCTCTTCGTGCAATCAAAATAATTTATTCGATCGCAGCCTGAGCATATACAGCGGAATACTGTACGCACTTTACTGAAAATGAAATAGAAGCAAATATATATCTGAATTTAGTCAGTAACGCCTCTCTGTGTCTGTGTCTGTCTCACTGCCTCTGTCTCTGTGTGTCTCTCTCCCTCTGTCCATCTCAGTGTCATTCTATCTCCTTGACTGTCTCTTTCTGTGTCTCCCTCTGACTATCTGTCTCTGTCTGTCTCTTTGCTGTCTCTGTCTCTGTACCTGTCTCTCTGTGTTTGTCTCTGTTTCTATCTCGTTCTCTCTGTGTGTCTCTGTCGGTCTGCCTCTCTTTCTCTGTCTGTCTCTCTGTTTCTCTCTGTATCTGTCTCTTTTTTGATGGTTACATGTACTTTATGCAACAATTGTGACGATAGTCTCGGTCTGTGTGTCTTTCTCTCCCTCTCTCCATCCCAGTGTCCCTCTATCTCTATATCCGTCTCTTTCTGTGTCTCTCTCTAACTCACTGTCTCTATCTTTGTCTCTCTCTAACTCACTGTCTCTGTCGTTGTCTCTCTCTTTGCTGTCTCTGACTGGCTGTCTATTTATGTCTATCTTACTCATCTCTCTCTCTCTCTCTCTCTCTCTCTCTCTCTCTCTCTCTCTCCCTCTCTCTCCCTCTCTCTCTCTCTCTCTCCCTCTCTCTCCCTCTCTCTCTCTCTCTCTCTCTCCCTCTCTCTCTCTCTCTCTCTCTCTCTCTCTCTCTCTCTCTCTCTCTCTGTGCATCTCTCTCTGTCTCTCTCTGTCTGTATCTCTGTTTCTCTCTGTCTCTCTCGCTGTCTCTCTTTCGTTTTGCTGAATAATTTATGCATACATCGGTGGTGAATAGTGTTATTTACTAACAATCAGGCGTGCACAAATGTCTATAACACTCAAAAGAGGAGTTGGAAATACAGCTGTTAGAGATCGATATATATTATGCATAGTATATAACCCGCCCGCAGGCTTCTATATCTACTATAACACTCCTAACTATCAGATTCGGATTTTAACCATTTACATGTACTCAATAAATACGCATTTATATTCCTTTGCAAACAGGGTAGACCCATATCAGACGGTTCTTGTAGGATCAGGGTCTGCTCTATTAGCTTATGAAATAATATAGATACATGTATGACTCTTCAGTTTCTGCCATGGCCAACCATTCCTTTGTTCATATGCCATTATAAAATGAATCTAATTACTATTCGTGATATTATTATTTTGTACATGAATATTTCATGAAGTAAAGGGTTAAGCGGATAGTACATTTTTAGGCGTTAAAACTTGTTTCATCTGCCAAATCGTTGATACCGTTTCAATACTGTAGAACCTTTCCTAAGCGGCCATTCATTTATTGAACTCAGAGGTGTTAACAAGCAGATGGTTGATTAATGCAGGGCAAATAATAATGCAGAGCGCTCCTATAGGGGCTTTCTGCATTACTTTTGACCTGCATTAAGCTACCATCTGGCTTACAGACCCATAATTAAACATCTTTTTAATGGCCGCTTAAGCTTAAGGTTCTACTATAATGGAGACGAGGATTGGGTTCGCTACGGACGTCTGCAATTTACGGGAAGAAAATCTTTCAGCTCTTCGCCTTTAGTCTTACCAGGGTCCATGCTTATAAAACTTTTAGTTGAGTCTGAATGCAATCAGGGTGTCAAACAGTTTGGATTCTGATGAGACGCCGAGTTAGTCGGCATCTCATCTGGATCCAAACTGTTTGCATAGGTATTCACTCATCCGCCCATAGCAGGCTAAAGGTTAAAAGAAGTAATACAGGTGGAATTCAAGATTATCTACACTGATACAAACATTTCTGTGTATATATGCAATTAAACCTCTCTAAGCCAAAGCCTTTGGCCAAAGCAGAAACTGTATAATCATATCATATCTATATTATATCATAAGCAAACAGAGCAGACCCAGATCAAACGGCTCCTATAGAAACCATCTGAGCTGGGTCTTCTCTGCTTGCAAAGGCGTAGAAAGGTGTATTTACTGAGTATAGTGTTGAAATTTAGATCCAGTGCAAGTTTGACTATTTCCGATCAGAAAATACTGACCAAGTGTCAATCACTGACCAAGTGTCAACTGACCAAGTGTCAAGCACTGACCAAGTGTCAATCACTGACAAAGTGTCAATCACTGACCAAGTGTCAATCACTGACCAAGTGATCACTTGCGTCCTAATGAGATGCAGAATTACTCGGCGTCTCATCTGGATCCAAGCTGCGAGACAATGACGCGACGATTGTTAATTTTCAGTTATAGAACCATTGCAACTACAATGATATAATTACCAAACTCCGGACACAAGTATTTTCCAATTATCTCATGAATATATATGAAAGAGATAAAGAACTATTGAATATTGATATACAGTAAAACCACTCTAAATCGGGCGTTATAATAAGTATCAAAACCTGTGTTTCAGACAGGTTGCAGCTTAATGCAGGTTGAAAGTCATGCAAAAAGCGCCCTAATGAGTTTCCTGTATGACTTTCACCCTGCATTAAGCAGTCACCTGCCTGAATAGACTTCATTGGTTCTTTAAAATTCCGGTTTATTGTACTGAATTTTTGAAATGGTATATGTATAAGGGCATTTGTGTCGAGGCAGAAACTAGAATCTTAAAAGGGGCATAGGCAAACGGTGTAGACCCAGATCAGAGGGCCCCTAGTGGAACTCTCTGATCTGGGTCTGCACTGTTTGCTGAACATATCGATGACAAATGTTTATACCAGCAAAAATATGCACCTTTCTACGCCTTTGCAAACAGAGTAGACCCAGATCAAGACGGCTCCTATAGGAGCCGTCTGATCAGGGTCTGCTCTGTTTGCTTGTGACATAACATAGATATGATTCTACAGTTTCTGCCATGGCCAAAACTTCATGTGTCCATGTGATGAACCCATATCATCAATATCATTATCAATAACTGCAACTTTTTTGTTGGCTATGCCTCCTCAACATGAAAAATGGGTACGTACCAAAATAAGATCTGAACTGGTTTTCCTGAAGTAATATGGGAATAAATGGGTAAGCTTTTTAAGCAATCACAAACTTGTTTTTTCCTAGTGTATTTTAACCATTTCCTCCATAAATACGCCTTTCTACGCCTCTGTAAAAGGCACTTTTTGAAACCATTGTGATAGAGCATTTGCTCCTTATCACAATGGTTTCAGAACAAAATTCTCAAATGTTCCTTTTCTCTAGTAAATGCTCCTTTTCGATAGATTTATTCAAAGAGGTTAGAGCTAAAAATAGCCTATAGGGTTATGGGTTAAAACTACCGTCAGACTAGCATAATGAGACCCCGCATTATTCGGTGCTTGCAAAGATTTCTCGAATTTTAAAATCATCACAAAATAGATTCATAACTAGGGTTTGTGTTTGTTTTTTAACAGATCATTACTCAATTGCTCACTGATTATGTAAGTTAGCTGTAGCAATTGTTTATTTGAGCGTCTGCTATGCTATGCTTTGAGGGCATCACATCATCATCATCTTCTTCTTCATCACTACCACCGTCGTCACCGTCATCATGATCATCATCATCATCATCATCATCATCATCATCATCATCATATCATCATCATCATCATCATCATCATCATCATCATCATCATCATATTGAAACTATTGTGTCAAGCAGCAACACAGTGGTGCCATAAATGAATATATATACATGTAGTAAATCCCTTTTTAAGAGACCATGGTTGTTATTTACTGCAGGGTAAATGCCGTGTAGAACGCGTTTTGCATTACCTTTGTACAGCATTAACCCATTCCCTCATATTGACGACTTTTGACGACTGTGTAAAAGTCACCTTGTGAAACCATTGTGATAAATAGAGCATTTGCTCCTATAGGAGCAAATGCCCTATTTATCACAATGGTTTTAAACTACACAATTCTAAAATTTCCTTTTCTTTAGTTTATGCTCCTTTTCGGTAGATTTATTAAAAGTGGTTGGATCTAAAAATATCCTATAAGGTAATAGGTTAAGGTATAACTTTCCTTAAAGATTCGGAAATAGACTCCCTTGTGATGGTCGCCTTAGACAGGTTTTACAGAAGTAAAGTATTGTTTTATAATACCCAGGCCTCTGGATATTCCATGTAGGGAACTTGCGGGGTAGGTCGGTGTTTCTTTCTGTGCGTTTTGAGCACGAGAAATATATTGAATGCATTGAAAACTATCACTAAAGGTGATGAATACCCCCGCATTGCAGCCTTGATTGCAAATCCAAGTTTTTGACACAAACTACCCATACACAAACTACCCATGTAACATGACCAAATGACAAAAATACACAAAGTTCAAGTGGAGAAAATTCTGTACTGGCTGCCACTTCAAACACAGGAAAAGTGTGTCTTGCACATGTACTATTCGTGTTTAGTATGTATGGCAAGTATCAATTTAATAAGTTTCAAAATAAAGGAGGATTTTGTGACAACTCCCCATGTTTCATGCAAAAATTACAAAAAAATACTCAAAGTTCAGGGGGAGATAATTCTGCAATAGCCTGCCATAAACACATGAAAATTGTGTCTTGCACATCTACCATTTCGCGAGTTCGCGACACCAACTATATGTACTCATGTTTCATGCAAAAATGACAAAAATTCTCAAACTCAAAGTTCAGGGGGAGATAATTATGCAATGGCCAGCAGTAAAAACATGAAAATTACGTCTTGCACATCTACCGTTCGTGGTTATTATGTATACCAAATATAAACTGAACAACTTTCAGATTCAAGGAGGAGTTAGCGACACCAACTACAATGTTTCATGCAAAAATGTTAAAAAAAACCCTCAAAGTTCAGGGGTGGGGGATGATTCTGCAATGGCTAGCAGTAAACACATGAAAATTGCGTCTTGCACAACTACCATTCGTGGTCATTATGTATACTAAAAATAAATTCAGTAACTTTAAAACTAAAATAGGAGTTCGCGACACCAACTACCCATGTTCAAATGCGGACGGACGGACAGACGGACGGACCGAGCGCCCGACCGTCCAACCGACTGACCGCCGGACAGGCTGATTCCAGTATACCCCCTCAAACAAGTTTGCGGGGGTATAATAAAACACCTCGGGGTCTTTTTCCACGTAATAGATACAGTACGAGTCTTACTACCAAAGTGTCTTCTTACA
Source organism: Azorinus chamasolen (assembly GCA_963576725.1). NCBI lineage: Eukaryota > Metazoa > Mollusca > Bivalvia > Cardiida > Solecurtidae > Azorinus > Azorinus chamasolen. The sequence goes on along the minus strand of OY755240.1, from coordinate 64,284,175 downwards.
ACCGTTATCAGGACAGTTTGTTCGCATGACCCAAGACGTTTCCGAGGCGTAGCCGAGGACACTTGTCTGAGGTCATGCGAACAAACTGTCCTGATAACGGTTGTAAGAAGACACTTTGGTAGTAAGATGAGTACATGTATCTTACTTGTACGACAGTACGTTGTAGACTTTTAATTTTGATTAAAAATGAATAAAAATGAATATTTCACAAATGAGTACAAAATGTTTTTCCCCTGATTCACCCAATTCAAATCCTAGATAGATAGGTTTTAACCACAAGAATCACGTGCGTACAAAAGTGTCCACTTACAACCGTTATCAGGACACTTTTCAATAGCTTTGCTGGGGGTCTGTCGTACAACTGTATATAGCAGAGCCTAGCGACATGACCGAAATACTGTTAAACGACGTAAACCCCCAAATACAAACGTAACATTTTAAAGAATGTTCAAACATATTATATATTGATGTTTAAGCATTTTGTATTGTCAAGTTATAGTCCGTTTCCAATCATAACCCGTTTCTCTATAAATACGCCTTTCTACGCCTTTGTAAATAGTTTCTATATAGGGTCTGCTCCGTTTGCTTATGATTGCGCGGGCCCCCTCAGGGGCCCGCGCAATTAGTGATGGGGAAATTTGCTTTGGTACTGGAGCCGGAATGTTTTTGTTTTTACCGTTATATAAATCGCAACATCACCACCATCCACATTTTTCCTATCCGGAACAAGATTGTCGTGTTCGGTATCATAATATAAAATATTTTTTAGCAACACGAAACAATGCCTCTGATTCGTACCAACTATTTACAATTTGCAATTTGGGCAGATGCATTTTGACATGTGCACCACCGTAATAGTGTGTATCGCGACTGAAGCAGATGTCAACTTTACCGACTTCCAACATCGCCTAATTCCATTCAGCACAGGACCAACTCGCCCCTGTCCAACTCGCCCCTGTCCATGCTACATTTATACCAATCGTTTCAAAACTTCACATTTCTTATTTTTCGCATTTCTCTATTAAATACTACTTTCCAGATTATTGATGCAAAGAGGAAGATTTAAAAAAAAAATAGCCTATGAGGTAATGGGTTAAACAATAAACACCATGTAAACAGTAAACTCGTTCAACTGTCATACCAGTTTCTGATAAACATAAGTTGAACGTCAAAGAAAAACATCCACAAGATTTTCCTTGATTTCAAACTGCACTTAATGCCCATCTGCCAATTTGTCTAAGTTATGACCACTCAATACAGGTTTTACTGTATAGCTTTCATTTTACCATGTATATCATGTACACGTGTAAATATATCTTATTTTATTGTATGACAGAATTAAACCAAGACAACTTATTATTATGTGATCTTACTTTCCGAATCACCTTTGCCTATGTAGGAGACACGTTTTGATATACTTGTGCTAAATACGGTACTTGCTCTTAAGAGGCAAATGCTCCGTTTATAACAATGGTTTCATTTACACACTTCTTATATTTCCCATTCCTCTAGTAAATGCTCCTTTTCAATTTTTTGATGCAAAATTTAACCTGTGAGGTAATGAATTAAAACACAATTTAAGGAGTCAAATCATTTGCCTTTCATACTGGTTGGTGTTAAACGCATGTTTAATGTCAGACCAAAACAACAACAATATTTCCTGCATTTCAATCTGCATTTAAGGTGGCGAGATAGTTTAGCTCCACATATCGAAAAATCATATTTCTAACTACCTAGAGCCATTTTCTCTGAGCCTAGTTGGTTAGTTATACTAATGAATTTGATTATTTATCAGAAAAATCGATAATCCTATCAAAACCGACATTTGAAATCTATTTAAATGTACCAGTTTGATCTTTTCAAACAGCAATTACAAGGTTATCTTTTGGACTAAACTTATTGTACTTGGCTAATATGTCCAGGGATCCGTGTCAAAGATGTTTGATACAACTATCCGTTTGGGAGTTATGCAATATTTTAGTTTTAAGCCCCTTAAAATTCTGCTTCCCGCTACGTTTCTTTTGATTTTAGACGATCGAAGCAAGATATCAAAAACCTGAGACACGAATCCCTGGCTCAGGCAATGCTCTTTGATATGCCGCAAACAAAGTATAGTTCGGACACAAATTACAGAAGTTATGATTGTTTGAAAAGGCCGACTGCTTTAAATTTGCATCTGTCAAAAACATGAAAAGGAATAGAAAGACCCCATTGTGTTGCGTTATCTTATAATTATCTATAGCTTTCAATCAAATTTATATCCAATGGAGAGCCTATAATATGTGTGATATTTTCCACTAAGCTCCACTATTTTCCACTGTATCTCCCTTTCTTCCATCCGATCAATTAAAAAAGATGAATTAATGGCTGGTTTCCCATAAATCACCCATCAAGAAGCTTATCTAGTCATGGGGCCTACATAGTTTGATGCTACCTAGAGGCAAATGCGGATAAATAGCCGCCTATTGCTTTATCACGTATGTGCCCTAATTATCAGTCCCCCCCCCCCCCCTAGGTGCCCCTGATAAGCCTTCCTCGTATATGGCTTACTGGCTAAGTCAGAGAAAAGATCGATGGTAATAAAGTAAAAGGGGTTTATACGGCTTTTTTTGTGGTATATTTTATGGTATTTCGTTAATGCAATGGATAAAAGAGACTAATGTCTATTCATTAATGCAAAAATATAAAAAATGATTATTTTTGTTGCTAACATACTGTGGCACCTTAATGCCCACTTTTAGTACATTGTACTTACCGGCTGTTACTAATGTTATAATCACCCGATATAAGTTTTTACTATATAGCTATTATCTCACTATGTCTACATTACGTACAAGTACCACGTCATTTTATGACAGAATTAAACGAGAATTAAACTGATCATTATGTGACCTACGTCACTTTACTTCACGTATCACCTCGCACCAATGTAAGAGTCACTTTTCTAATCAATTGTGATAAATAGAACATTTGCCCCAAAGAAGCAAATGCTCCATTTATCACAATGGTTTCAAATCCACACACTCTTATTTTCCCCAATCTCTGGTAAATGCTCCTTTTCAGTTTATTTATTGCAAAGATTTAAATTTTAAAAGTAGCTAATTAGGTAATGAGATCAACTTTAAGCAGTAACCATCGTTTGCCTTTCATACTAGTTGGTGTTAAACACATGTTGAAAGACATACCAAAACTTCCACAATATTTCTGCATTTCAACCTGCTTTTAATGCCAACTTCCACTTACTTACCAGCTGTCAATTTTACTTAAAGTATGATCACTCAATAAAAGTTTTACAGTATAGCTTTTATTTCACTGTCTACATCATGTACTCATGTAAATATCTCTTATGTTATTGTATGACATATTTAAACTGAGACAAGTTATTATTGTGTCACCTTACTATAGGAATAGCCAGTATTGCCATAATGTATGAAGTTTTAAGGTTATTGCACTTTCTTACATTAAAATACACCCTCTCTAAACCGGACAGATATTAACAGTAAGTTACACTTTCAAAACAGGCGACTGCTTAATGCCAAAAACAACCCCTGCAGGAACTCCTTCAATCAGTTATCCTGCAATCAGCACTGCACAGTCACTCCCTAAAAAGTATGATCAAAATTATTGTTGCAACTATGCGTTCGGTTGCTGATCCTCTTTTTTCAAAACATGTACGCATTAAAGAAGATGATTTAAAAAAAAAAGATAGTGAATGGTTTGATGCTGAATGCAGACACGCTAGAAACGCTAGACACGCTAGAAAAGTGTACCTCTGTGCTTTACACAGTTACAACAGTAAGCCATTGCCTGAAAATAGAATAGTATTATGCGAAAGCAAAATAGCATACAAGAAATTAATTTCTCGTAAGCGTAATAATTTTAATAACATAACGTTTACGCCATTTTGGTCGATCTTCCGGAAGAAGCCACATGCTACTAACGAAATAATCGTAGACAAGTTTATTTTAACTATTTTAAACAATGATGGACTCTTCTAAACAAACTGTTAATGAGGACGCAGAGTTGCTTTGCTATAGCCATGATTTTGACAATCCTAATTGCAATTTTTTAAATTTTGATGAAATTAATTGTGATATTTTAGCAGTTGTTAAAAAACGCAATTCAGATAAAGCGGTAGGGGTTGATATTCTACTAAGTTCATACTTTATTGAATCCACTGATATTATAGCTTCACACTTGTGCGATTCATTCAATGCCATTTTGAATTCTGGATTTTATCCAGACTCATGGACCCAGGGCATAGTTATTCCATTATATAAAAAGAGTGATCGTATAAACTCTTCCAAATACAGGGGTATTACATTGATTAGCTGCTTTGCTGAAATATTTGCAGGGCTGTTAAATATAGAGGATCTTACATGAGTGATCATTACACATTGTTTTATGAAACGAGTTTACTATAATGATATGACACGAGCTTTGGCGAGTGTCATATTCATAATAGTAAACGAGTTTCTATCACATAAGCTTTAAAATGCCAAAGAAAATGAAACAGGCTATATAGCTGACGGCTGTTTCGGCCATTCCTTACAAACAGCGCAGTAATACAACGGACGGCCCACATGGAGCGCTATGATTGGCTGGCGCTTACATGAGCGCTACGATTGGCTAACGATTGCTAATTTGCATAAAAAAATGCACTAGTGCATTTCCGCAATTCACGGCACTCAGTTACGGTACTCCGACAAGGCAGACTATCTGATAAAACAGGGTTTTAGCATAGTGTGAGGAAAAAAATATCATATCAGATGCACAGTTCGGCTTTAGATCGTGTCGGTCAACTGTAGACGCGGTGTTTATTCTTCACGCTATTGTACTGAATACGATAGCGTCTAATAAACGTTTGTACTGCGCTTTCGTCGATTTAAAGATGGCATTCGATAGTATAAATAGAAATTATTTGTGGTTCAAGTTATATAAGTTGGGTCCTAACGGTAATATTTTACGTGTTTTATAGGATATGTACGATAAAGTCAAGACATGTATTAGAAAAGGAAGTACTTATTCTGAGATCTACGATAATTACATGGACTCATGCAAGGGGATATAATCTCGCCCATAATGTTTGTTTTTTTCTTGAGGATTTAGAGTTAAATCTGCAAGATCCAGATCTTAAAGGAATAAGTATAGATGATATTTAACTTGCAATTTTACCTCATGCCGATGCCATTGTTGTCTTTGGTAGATCGCCACATGACTTGCAATATAAATTGGATAAATTAAATGAATACTGCGAAAGTTGGGTATTAGTTGTAAATTGCTCGAAAATTAGTAATGGTGTTTAGGAAAAGTTTAGAAAAATTTAATGAAAATGAAAATTGGTCGTACGGGGTGAGATTTTAGAAACAGTAAATGACTTTAACTACCTTGGGACGGTTTTCAACTACACTGTGAGCTTTGTTTTAAATCAAGAGTTTATAGTAGGTAAAGGGCTGAGATCATTGAATGCACTCATGGCCAATATTAACTGTTTAAACCTGAAATGTAGTGTTACATGTCAGTTATTTGATGCATTTGTTAGTTCTATTTTGAATTATGGATGTGAAGTATGGGGTTATACTTAATCTAAACAAATAGAACGAGTACACCCAACATTTTGTAAGAGGTTACTACACGTGAAGAGATGTACATCGACATACAATATATATGGTGAAATGGGTCGATATCCCTTGTATATAAATCGTTAGAACTATTAAATATTGGCTGAAACTAGTTTCAACACAGAGTGTAATATTATCTACTTTATACAATAATGTATTAGCCGATTGTAGGCGATACTTCCATCTTTCCCCTATCGTATGTTTGTTTTGTCTTTGTGCGTCTCTTGATGTTTTTATAATTATGTACATTTGCTGTTTCCTTGTGTTGCTGTTCGTGCAGCTGTTTGTTCTGTATGTGGTGTTTCCTGCATGACTCATTTTTGTACTTTGGTTACAAGTATTTAAGCATTACTAGTAAATCATGGTTTTGCTGATGTTTGGATTGATCAAATAATTGTAAACCCGAAATCATTTCACAAAATATTTAAACAAAGATTAGTGGATGGTTTTATACAAGGTTGAGATGAGAATATCAATAGTAGCGGTGCTCTAGCAACATACAGACATTTTAAAAGCTGTTTCGGATTTGAAGCATATTTAGATACATTGGCATATAAACTTAGATTTTATCTTGCTAGGCTGGGTCTGTCTTCACATTCATTAAAATAGAAACAGGGAGATACGGCAAAATAAGCATACCAAGAAATGAAAGATATTCTAGTTACTGTGAAACTCGTGATATTGAAGACGAATTTCATTTTGTTCTTTATGTAGTTCATACACAGACCTGCGTAAGAAGTATATAAAAAGTGTTATTATGCTAGACCAAGTTTTGTAAAGTTTTGTCAGCTACTACAACGTCAAAACCGTCAGGAACTAGTTAAACTGGCTCAATATATAAAGTATTCCTTTTGCAGGAGAAACGCACTTGTTAACGCTTACATGTAAGTCATCTCAAATCTGAATAGACAGCACTTAACGCACAACGTAATTAAATCGATTGTAATTGTACCCGTAAACCAGGTTTAAGTCCCCCAGTAGCTTATTTTGGTTGCTGGCCGTTCCAAGGCGGCACTCCTGCTTTCAGCCTACGGTCAATTTTGTTATTTAATATGCTTAATGTTTAATGTGTTTCGTCTTGATATGCGTCCTGTTATGTTTTGCCTTGTGGCTTTACCGTTTCTTGTTAGATGGTGTTTGGTGCGGTGTCATTTCGTGTGTGACTCTCCCTGTTTGACTATTTTTCCATATATACTGTCAATCTGAAAGATCACTTGACCTATGTGACATATGCTATGTATATGTATTTATAACAACAATGTACATGCTTGCACAAGTTGAATAAAGATATGTTCTGTTCTGTTCCTAAAACAATGCCCAATTTCTGTTTCGTTTACACAGGTTTCATTGTACATAAACGTCATATCTCTCATTATGCACATAGCGTTACTGAGAGCATAATGATACGACGTAGTTTGCCAAAGATTAACTCGTCTCTATTTAGTTCCGTCTCACAATGCAACATCATGTTTGCAGATATTCTGTAATACACTAGTCATCAATTAAAATGCTAGTTTTTCCTTGTTATAAACACCTAGTCAGTTATTCACATTTTCCTTACAGTTGAACATATTTCAAAAAATGACCATTTCCTCAACATAATTGCCTTTAGAACCCTTGTAACTGTTTGATTGTTACAATTATTTCAGAAAATGAAACATAGCTACAATATAGATCCTCCTTTACAGCTTTGTATTGTACTTATTTACCAACATTGTGTCATTTGTTTCAGACCCACCTCGGCCTTTATGTTCTACTATATTATTATCCTCCCAATTTGACATGAGACTCGATTAAATTTCGGCGTGTTTATCGGGATTGTTCGTAATACTCTGTGACAAAAAATAGCAAACCAAAAGCCGGCAATAATCATGTTCCTCGAGGTTTGTACAGTAAAACCCCTCTAATGCGACCACTTAATGAATAAACAATGCTGTCTTTATAAGCAGGTGGTTGCTTAATGCAGGACAAAAGTTATGCAGAAAGCTCCTACAGGAGCTTTCTGCACAACTTTCGTCCTGTATTAAGCTACCACCTGCATTTGCCACTGTGAATTATGCCCCTTTTTGCTGGTCGCATTAGAGGGGGTTTACTGTATTCATATAGCGGATTCTTATATATGCCTTCGGAATTTTTTCGAAGATTACCGACGATAATACACGGAATATGCATGAGTCTCATGTCAAATTGGGAGGATAATATCAGTCTATTCGTTTCAAAGTTCACAACAAAACACTTAAGTTTGTCTTTTCAAACTATTCCCCCGTACCTTCAATGTCATAGTAGCAAAATGCTTGACAACAAACTATACAGTCAGTTTATTTCAGCTTACTTTGCATTTATAAATCTTATTTCAATGTTTACTAGCATTCCACTCTGCAATAATTACATTTGTGAGCGATATACGATGTCAAAATTTCGCAATTATGCCATTAGATGTGTCCAAAACTCCCTACTTCAAACATACCGTCTGCAGTTTGAAAATATTAACAAAGGACAGTTACATCCATGTTAAATTCATACAGTTGACAATTTATAACTCTATTACACAATCTTCCTAGCATTTCGTTTGGCCGCGCTCTCTGTTGCTGCCTCTGCAGCAACTTTTGTACTTGTATACTATAGAGATGATTATACAGTTTCTGCCAAGGCCAAAAAAGAATGCTCCTGGGCTATCATGATAAATCTTTACCCTTCGCTTGCTGAATTTTAAAATACATTTCTCCTTCTTTACCCATGCCATTTTGTATAATTACACATATCTTCACTGTGTACAAGTATTTCACTGCGCAAGCACTGCTGTGGAGTGCACTGGTTGCACAATCAACTTGTAAATAGTGCAGACCCTGATGAGACAGCTCCTGCAGGAGCTGTCTCATCTGGGTCTTCACTATTTACAGGTAGGTATATTGACGTGAATAGCAAGCGAAGGGTTAATTAATAACCATGATGACATTTCTTAATTGAATATTCATGGAGTAAAGGTTTAATAAACTTTTACCCATTTACTTGATAAAGACTCATATTTACGTGTTTGCAATCAGATTAGACCCAGATCAGACAGCTCCTGTAGGACAGGATATACTCTTGGTATGCCAGATGGGTCACGTGTGCACAAAATACCCGTTCATACAGAATGAACCCCATATTTTAAAGTATTCTCTCCTGGACTTTTTTGAGTTAATCTACTGAAAAGGAGCTTTAACTATAGAAAATGAAAATTTTAGAATTGTGTAGTTTTGAAACCATTGTGATAAATAGAGCATTTGCTCCTTAGGAGCAAATGCTCTATTTATCACAACGGTTTTAATAAATGAGTTTTAGAGGCGCAAAAATATGTCAGTAGGAAAGAATGAGTTAAACGTGAGTGTTGCAACCTAGCTCTAACCTGTTAAACGCTGAATTTTCAAGTGTACTCGTCCATCACTGTTTAAAGGCGTGGTCCATTCAGTTTGAACGGGTTTTTCGATTGACAGTGCATATCCTAATCAGGGGGCTCCTCTAGGAACGCTCTGATCAAGATCTACACCGTTTTCATGACAGCCAAATCGTTTCCCGCATTCAAAGAGCTAAGCTTTGAATGAATTGCAATCATAGTTGCAGAATGGTGCTGTGTATAAAACTAATGGCAAGACTGTAACACCCCTCTAATGTGACCACTTAATGAACAAACATGGCTGTCTTGATAAGCAGGTGGTTGCTTAATGCAGGACGAAAGTTATGCAGAAAGCTCATATTGGAGCTTTCTGTATAACGTTCGTCCTGTATTAAGCTACCACATGCCTTTGCCACTGAATTATGCCCCTTTTTGGTGGTTGCATTACAGGGGTTTACTGTAGATCATTCTGAATGCTCAAAATAGAAAACCTTATTAAAAGAATGTCTTAACATAGAAGACTGGGTCTAGTCTGTTTGCAAAGACGTAGAAAGTCTTGCAAAGTCCTTAAATAAGCCTTTCTATGCCTTTGCAAACATAGTAGACCCAGACCAGACTGTCTGATCAGGGTCTGCTCCGTTTGCTTTATTAAGCAATATAGATACGATTCTACAGCTGCCATGGCCAGCACCTCTGATGTCTATGTGCTATTATAGTTCTAATCTAGTTGATATTTATGGTGTCATCTATTTTATGAATATTCATGGAGGAATGGGTTTATGCTAGACGAAAGTAAAACTTCTACAGGAGCTTTCTGCTTTACTTTCGTCTTGCATTAAGCAACCACACGACCTTAGAGACGGTATATATTCATAAAGAGGTCTCCTTAGCGGGGTTCCTGTATACAGTAAAATCTCTAGAACGGACGTTAAATTTAATATAAATATCGGTATTGGAGACAGGTGGCAGCTTAATACAGGGTGAAAGTCATACAGAAAGCTCTAGGAGCTTTCTGCATGACTTTCACCATGCATTAAGCAGTCATCTGCCTAAAAGTATTTAAATTCTTCTCTACTAGAATTCCGGTTTAGAGGGTTTTTACTGTATTAGGCCTGACCGTTTTACTTTCAGACTAGAGTGCAACTTTTCCAAATGAGTAACATTGCATGAAAATATTGTCTACTGTAAGACATCCTACATGAATAATTGGAATGGTCAAAACCACCAGGTCATAAAATGGGTAATACTTGACAAATACATTAAAACCTCTCTATAACGGCCATTAAATTGTGTTAGTGGTTGGTATTTAGTGCAGGTGACTGCTTAAAGCAAAGTGAAAGTAAAACGGAACGCTCCTATAGGAGCGTTCTGTTATACTTTCACCTTACTTTAAGAGTCGCCTGCATTTAACTTAATTATACTTTGGTGTAATTTAGTGGCCGTTAGAGAGGTTTTGCCGTACGGAAACATTTGAATACGACGTCAACTTATCAGGTAACCTTTAGGTTTGTAAGTTCAGTAGAATCTAGAAGCGGTCATTCATATATTTGAACAGTTTTAAAAATCCAGGCGGTTACTTAATGCAGGGCAAAAGTAATGCAGAAAGCATTAAGGAGCTATGAATTACTTTTAACCTGCATCAAGCTACCACCCTGCTTTTACAGACCCCTAATTAGACCGGTATTTGACGGCTGCTTAAGACCGCTTCTACTTTAGTGCATTCGAGTCTCCTCAAAAATGTGTCTTTCAGCTTTGAGCAAACAGTGTAGACACAGGCCAGATGCCTAAAACATACTTGCAAACAGTGGAGAGAGAAACGGGCAAGGTTCATAAGTCAGAAGTTTTTCACTCAAATTTGGACATGGAAGTTTTAACCCTGTACTTCATGAATATGCATGCAGGAATCGGCCCATTATGACTTGAATTTGTATTAAAACAGCTTGCAGCCACTGCAAATAGTTTACAACAAGATTTGTAAAATATCTTACAGGGCAGACCTTGGATAAGAATGTCCCTATAAGAGCTATCTGATCTACAGTGTATATTCTCCAAATGCCTTATTGCGCCTCTGTAAAAGTCATCTTTGAAGCCATTTTGACAAATAGGGCATTTGCTCCAAATGCTCTATTTATCACAATTGATTCAAAACTACATAATTCTAAAAAGTTTCCTTTCTCTAGTTAATGCTCTTTTTCGGTAGATTTATTCAACGAGTTTGGGTCTAAAATAGTCTAGGAGAGAATGAGTTAAGGGTTCAACATCGCATAGGCTTATCATGAGCTATACTGCTTGCACTGCCCAAAGCATCGGCCCAAATACAGTAAAACCCCTGTAATGCAACCACTTAATGAATAAACATGGCTGTCTTTATAATCAGGTGGTTGCTTAATACAGGACATAAGTAATGCAGAAAGCTCCTCTTGGAGCTTCCTGCATTACTTTTGTCCTGCATTAAGCTACCACCTGCATCTAGCACCAAGAATTATACCTCTTTTAGGTGGTCGCATTAGCGGGGTTTTACTGTACAACAAGTATCATCTCGAATGAAAGGAGCTAAAATGAGTTCAACTAAAGGTCTCAAATTTATCTTTAATAATGTTTTTTCACATTAACATGAACATTTCAAGTGACAACTACATTGTACATATGCTTCGGGTTGTATTTGCATTCGTGTTCAAGTATGTGCGTCGGTACTGGCATAGAACCATCCTTAAACTAAATTCTGGTCCACTCTATCGTAGTTGCCTGAAACAAACAAAGGAGTGTGTCACATTAATATGTCATACTACGTAGACGTCTACGCATTCTCATTAACCGACATGTTGTACTGTCATTTGCAAACAGTGAAGACCAAACTCGGGGCTATTTGAGGAGCCCTCTAATCAGGGTCTGCAATGTTTGTCCTTATTTCAAAATTTAAACGTGGATTATGCTGATTCGGTATGGGATAACTGTACACACTATGAATCGATTTAGGCTTTGAATTAAGGATATGTTCGCCTTGGACGGGTTCGAGATACCGGGGTCTGACTAATTAGATACAACTTATTATTTGATTACAACTCTCGTTTTCTATATACACGTACATGTATTTTCATTGATTTACCATATCGACTTGTATATGTATATGTATGACATGTTTATACCTTGATGTTATTTGGAGAGGACTCACATAGGCTTTGCCTGTTGTCCAATCCTTTTCTCTGAATAAAATATTGTTTAAATTAATTAAATTAATGTTTGTCATTAAAAATCCTCTAACAAGTTTAAGCCTTTCATACTTAGTTGTGCTATTCCACGTTGCAAAGAATACAATATGTCTATTTCATTTATTGAGACCGTTGACAGCTTAGGTTAGCCATGACAAACAGTTTGGATCCAAATGAGATGTCAAGTAACTTCACTTCTGATCAGGAACTAAGCTATTTGACAGTGTTTGACCTTAATAAGTCGCCCCTAAAATGTTCGCCACCATAAGTTGTACATGCATTGCAAATTTGAAGTTTGTATTGCAATGGTGACAAAGTTATCGCCAACATTAAAGTTGGTGACAAACGGGCAAACCAACCACCCAACCGACTGATGACTTTGCATATGACCTTTGATCTTAATGACCACGACCTTGACCTTAATAAGTCGCTCCATAAGTTACATATGCATGCCAAATTTGAAGTATGTATGTGTAATGAAGATACAACTATCGCCAACGTTAAAGTTGTGACGGACAACAACAGACAGCAAAAACAATATGCCCCCTATCACAGACATGAGGGGGGGGGGCGTTATTGCATAGCCAGTATTGCATCTGCATTACCTTGCCCTGCATTAAGCAACCCCCTGCTTCTAATTGCATGCATGTTTAATCTGTCCGTGGTCGCTGAAAACGAGTCTCATTATTCTGGAAAGCTTATTACCCGTGTTTGGATATCCAAGTCGCTTGAACATGTCCCTAATCAATCCGCTTTCGCCTGGCCCTGCAAAAAAAGAAACATTTTGCCGACTAGCTGAAACACTTCAGTTATGAACATTCAAGTTGTTTGTATTCCATGCCATTTTAATTCGGTTTACCCTGACGTTTTTTGTTGGCGTTTGTTAAATAAGCTGCTGTAATCCAAAAATGTTTCTTCATTTCTTAACTCCTATTCGCGACCTGGTCACATTCGCGATTTATTTCGCAGGATCAAAACTGTTTAACCCTTACCAGGTTTGTTCCAAATTTCAGTACCTACTGAATATTCACTGACAAAATAGCTCTAACAAAATATGGAAGGTGGAGCATTGTAGTCATTTTTGAAAGTAAAGAAACAAGACCTATCAAATGCCATTAGCAAACAGCAGACCCTGATCAGACGGCTCCTATAGGAGCCGTCTGATCTGGGTCTACTGTTTGCAGATGCGTGAAAAGACGACGTTTATATGAGGGAAATGGTTAACACTCCGTCAATAGTTTTTCAAAACCTTGATCAAACTGGAAGTTAAAATTGCACGATATCCAAACTTTCACAGCAGGGCAGGGGTTAAAACACCAGAGTCCGATCTATATTAGACCCCTTGTTAATCGGGGTCGCCTTGAATTCAACCATTACTTCCATTTTTAATCTTCTCGATACTCATTTGCAAACAATAGAGCCAAGATCTCAACTTCTGTAGGAGCCGTCCAAGGAGTGTCCATATGCCATAGAACTTTAGGTATTAAATATTCATATATAGGTAAACAATATCCATGTAGGAAAATAGATAACATTACACACTTGAAGTGGGACACGTGTGTGTACCGTCATTTGCAAACAGTGTAGACCCAGATCAGAGGCTCCTATGGGTTTATTTCTTTCGCTCTGCATTCAGCATCTTCCTATACAGTAAAATCTCGATTATTCGAAAGTTTAGTATGGAAGAATTTAGACAAACACGTTTAGGCAGATGGCTGCTTAATGCATGGTGAATGTCATGACTTTCACCATGCATTAACAAGCCACCTGTCTTAAAGATCGATAATACGTATTTTAGTGTACGAATAATCGAGATTTTACTATACACATGTATATCATTAAATGGTCGCTTGTACATGTAAGCCGTTGTATGACCTTTGCGTGGAATTTGTCTACTCTAGATGTAGTCTGTACATGGCAGAAAGTTACCATCGTAGAGCTTCAAAAATGCACAGTAAAACCCCTATAAACCGGACGTTCAGTTTTAAATGTCGGTCTTGTAGATTGCCAAAGTGGCAGATTAATGCAGGGTGAAAATCATCCAAAAAGCTCCGAGGAGCTCTCTGCATGACTTCCATCCGCCTAGAACTAAATTCTCAACTAGAATTCCAGTTAAGAGGGGTTTTATTGTGCAATTTTGGATGAGTTCATTATCAATGGGTTAAAATAAGATCAGACCACACATACTGAGCGTATTTTCCATTAACTTCTGAAGTGGTACAGCATTAGGCGTGTTTGTCGCCAAGCTCTCCTCAATAACGGCAATGTCACTCAGGATAACATCCACGTATGCGCGAATCCTTCCTGCGATAGCGTCCACAATCACTTTGTCGAGTGTCGTCGTAGCTCGTTCGGTAATCTCGACGTGGCCAATCAGCAAGGACGAAACCTTTGTCGCTATGTACTCAACGGTCATCTCTTCGGATCTGAAATTTTAGTAGATAATGCTTGATCTTTAAACAGATTCGGGATTTCCAATTATTGTTTCACGATCATCAAGTTCTGGGTTAACTTTAACCTTTTCCTCTATAAATGCAGTAAATCCCCTCTAAACCGAAATTCAAGGGAAGAATTTAGATGTCTAAAAATTAGGCAGGTGTCAGCTCGCTGCTTAATGCAGGATTAAAGTCGGGCAGAAAACTCCAGGAGTTTTCTGCACGACTCATTCTGCATTAATTAAACTGCCACCCGTCTCCAAACTGATATTTATAAATCTAATGTTCGGTTTAGAGAGGTTTTACTCTACTCCTTTTCATGCCTATGCAAACGGGAGGCCAGATCAAACGGCCCATGTACTACTGAACTATCTTTAGATTCTGCATTTATGAAATTCATTTTAAATTATATAAATGTAGCTCTGAGGGTCTGGGTTTCTCTAAGCCAACAAATCCCCTTTGAATTTTTACCTCATAAAAATTAAGTCAATAAATATTAACTTTTTCACCGCCGCAGTCGCATAAATGCACCACGACAAATAGTGCAGTCCCAGATCAGACGTTTCAAGGCGGCGTCTGATCAGGGACTTCAATATTTGTCCCATTCTCTATTTCTATATATGTGCTTTATTCCTTTGAAATTTGCATTTATTTATCTCATTTCCTTATTTTACTAAATGATTTAACTTGGATTGCAGACAATTAGAAATTTGGCGCCGAAAGGTATAAGGAAGTGATCCAATTCATGCATACATTTCAGTTAGGAAAAGGCTAAGCCTCTAAATACTGGAACCAAAATAGGCATTTGCAAATACTAAACCCAGAGCATATTCAGCCATGTCTGCCAGTCCACACTGCATCAACTTTTACTTGACACGGTTAAGGATTAGACCACATTTGCAAACAGAGTAGACCCAGATCAGACAGCTCCTAGAGGAGATGTCTGATCAGGGTCTGCTCTGTTTGCTGTAGTGTTCATACACATTTCGGTGTTCATTCCGATTCTGTACCATTTTAGTTTAAACATTTTATTTGAAAAAAGTATGCATTGATCATGATAACAACAAAGTTCAAAGTAGATAGTCGACTGTTATAACCCGTACCTGCATGGGCTATTTTAGACCCAACCTCTGAATAAATCTACCAAAAAGGAGTATTTACTTATGAAAAGGAAACATTTAGAATTGTGTAGTATTGGAGCAAATGCTCTATTTATCACATTGGTTTCAAAAAGTGACTTTTACACAGGCGTAGAAAGGCGTATTTATCGAGAAAATGGTTAAAGGTGGATCTCATTCATTATGAAAGGGTATAATTTTGTGACCGCATTTGTGAATGGCAATGCAGATCCTAATCAGAGGGCTCCTCTAGGCTCTTTGTTCTGGATCTACAATGTTTGCAAATGGCAGCCAACGCGCTTCCCCTCTTTTAAAGGGTTGGCGTGCAGCAAGTTTATTTTATTTCTTCCGAGTTCATATTCACATACGATTGTATCGACTTTACCTTCTCTTGAACATTCCGATCACCTTGCCGTAGCGTTCTTGAACCTCCATTCCAGAGTGGCATCTTACATTAGAGTCATAGAGGGCGCTCTTGACAATATCTCGCAGTGAACCACGTGACATCATATCCGGATGGAAAGCCGTTGTATCCACGTTTCGGAAATGCTGCATGAAATTCTGGTAGAGCTTGTGAGAGAATATCCCCACATCTGAAAGTAACAAATGATAGTTTAAGTCCAGTCCCATCAGTTGATAGCGAATAGTCATTCATTCTTAACTATTAGACATCTAGGGCCATTACAAACCGTGACTATAATAATTCTTGATATTCGAATTTACACATTGCTAAACAGGTATTCGAATTACATGAATTGCTAGACCAATTGGATTCGTCTTCTCGGATGAATTTTCATGTTTGTAAAGCATTATACTCCGAACAGTTGCTTTGATCATTAGTTTAACGTTTCACGTTGAAGTTTGAACTTGATCTTGGTATGGCGCGACTCAATGTGCATCGTCTCTATGAATAGTTCAAATATTGAAATTTTCGGACGGTCAGAAAAACATGCCCCGGATCTCGACATTTACGATCAAACTAAAACCCATGTCCACCGATTACAGCACTGAGCAGCAATATTGGCATGAAAGTCCAACACTTAATTTAAACCTTATTTAATATAAGTTATAAAACAGTTTTACTATATTCGAATAACCCATCCTCTAGGGGTCATCTGATCTGGGTCTACACTGTAAATGTCGGTGCATGCGCGTTCTACAATTAAAGGTTTGAACCCGAATATGGGGTCAGAATATTTGTAATTTTTTCGTCATGCAGTACAATATAAAGAGGTCTAATTATGGACCTGTGAGGGAGGTGGTAGCTTAATACAGGTCAAAAGTAATACAGAAAGCTACATGGAGTCTGTTTTACCGTGTATTAAGCAAGCGCCTGCTGTTTAACCCTTTACCCAATAGCCTGTTTCTAGTTTTGAAGACATATGACCACTTAAAGCAGGTTGAAAGTAAAGCAGAATGCGCCTTAAGGCGCATTCTGCTTTACTTTCAGCCTGCTTTAAGCTACCACCTACTAGGATATAGAAAATATTTATTATGCAATATGTTCATGACTGTATGAATTTGAACTATTTTCTTCAGCGGAGGAATAAATCAAACACGCTAAAAGCCGCTTCTATCAGGTAAAGGGTTAAGACCCCTATGTTCAATAAATGAATGGCCACTTAAGATAGAACCTTATGCTGTGGATACCCTGTGAATGCTGTGAATAGTTTCTCCGAGACATTCTAAAGAGTTCACAACATGTTTTATCCAGAATTGATTTTAGTGTTGAAATACACCATTTTATCTATGACTGGGGCGGTTACCTTTGAAACCATATCCAAAAATATGCTGCATCATTTCCTCAACAATCCAATGGTGAGTGGCAATAACACCTTCCTGTGCAATGGCGCTAACTCTGGTTTCGTCATATGTGGGAAACAGTTCTACCATCTTGGCACGGATGAATTCAAACATATTAGCATCTTGTCCTTGGAATGCGGCTACCAGGTGATTAAAAGACCAACCTTAAAATAATAAAATATATAGGATTGGCCTTACGAGAGATCGTATGATGGAAAGCAACGTAAGTGTTAATTTATGACAATCGCTACTGCTCGTAGTAGAAATCATTGCACACATTCTAGCGTGTTACAGTATAAATGTTCAGTAAAACCCTCTATGACAGCCACTAAATTAAATCAAATATTTTGTGTTAAAGCATGGTGAAAGTAAAACAGAACGCTCCTATAGGAGCGTTCTGTTTTACTTTCACCTTGCTTTGAGCCGCCTACTGCCTTTAACAGCATTTAGTGGCCGTTATAGAGGTTTTACTGAATACCAATAGATCAGATCGTCGTATGATACAACTTAACCCTTTCCTTCATATAGACGTTTTCTCACGCCTTAACAAACAGTAGACCAAGATCAGACGGCTCCTGTAGGAGCCATCTGACCAGGGTCTTGCTTTGTTTGCTTAACGGAATTATATAGATACGATTCTATGTATGTGCAACGGCTAAGAATATATGTGCAAATATAAAATTCCAACCATTCGCAAAAATCGCTAATTAAGTATTTCACACGCGAATATTCAACAGGGAAAAGGATTAACGATAATTATAGAACTTGCCCGAAGTTTAGTAAATCGGTCTTTCGTAAGTCACATGGCTCCTACATCGCACCATGGTCAACTTTGGGATAGCATTCACTCTAGTGAGACGTAAAGAACCGTGTCGATTTTTAATTGAGACCTTTCCAGAAATACACATTTTTGGACGAAAGACATAAGATGCAAATTTTCCGTTTGTTCGTATTTATACTCAATGTTAATGGATTAATCCTTAGGCCAATAGCGAACAGAATTTCAATTTCAACCATTTTGGATCCAGATGAGACAAGAATAAATCTATATCTCAAACGGATCCAAGCTGTTTGTTGACACTCCGTATATTTTCAAAAGTTTGAATGAATCGTTAGTAATAGTCCATGCTGAATTTTCACAGTGGAATAATGAAATTAACCCTTTCCCTCAGACGCCTTTTCATGCAGTTGCAAACAGTAGACCCAGATCAGACGGCTCCTATATGAGCCGTCTGATCAGGGTCGGTCCGGTTTGCTAATAGAAGTTGATAGATCGGTTTCTTTAGTTTTTAAAACGGCTACAATGTTGCACCTTCCATATTTCATTATAACTATTTTGTCCATGAATATTCTGTAGGTATTGAAATTTGGACTATAGAACAGGGAAAGGGTTAGAAGTAGGATTCATTCTTTATGAAAAGGTATTAACCCTTTGCTTGCTATTCACGCCAATATACCTACCTGTAAATAGTGAAGACCCAGATGAGACAGCTCCTGCAGGAGCCGTCTCATCAGGGTCTGCACTATTTACAAGTTGATTGTGCAACCAGTGCACTCCACATCAGTGATTGCACAGCGAAATACTTGTACACAGTGAAAATATATGTAATTATACAACAGGGAATGGGTAAAGAAGGAGAGGAGAAATGTATTTTAAAATTCAGGAAGAGAAGGGTTAAGACGACAATTTTACAGTAGAATAAATGTTCAGGATTCAAGAGAAAATTCGTAACTTACGTGCAAAGATTTTGTCAAAATATGTAGAAGGACATGCGAATCGGAAATGAGCGACCCACTTCGTGAACATCCTCGTGTAGAACTCGGGCAGACCCGTGTAATCTCCGTAAAACATGGATAGTGTGGCCCGCCAGCGGGGTTCGAGCATCTTGACGTACATGTCCATGAGCTGAGGCCAGTCCTCGGGGAAATCTGAAAAAAAATGAAGATAAGATGAACGCTTTCCTTCACTAGTATTCATGCGAGAACACTGAATGTATGGATCTTGATTTTTCACGAACAAGGGAATAGTTTGTGATTGAAGCTGTCGATTTATGTAAACAGAACAGACCCTGGCCAGACGGCTCCTAGAAGACTAGGTGTAATGTTTGAGAAGGCCAATCTATAATGCGTCTATATTAAGGGTAAATATTAATCATTTCCCTCATATAAACTTTTCACGCATCTGCCAACAGTATACCCTGATGAGATGGCTCCGTCTAAAGAATGTTTGGTGGAGAAAGGAGTTATTCTTGAAATGTTTAATTTACTCATCTTTTATGGATATCTGGTTCTCATACACATAAATATGCAAGCGTCAAAGTAGGCAACTGCTTAATGTAAACCAAAAGTAATGCAAAGAGCTACTTATAGCATTCTCTGTGTTTACAAGGTCCTGCAGACTAGTGTATATTAATCCGTATTGTGTTTCTGTAGTGTTGTACTAGTGTTTTTCAAACTACCAACCTTGCATTCTGTTAGCATATAAAGGTGTAGGATCCGAAAAGTTGGCTATGAGCATGCGCATTATGTAGTTCGATCCAGGAAACTGGAATAGACGATCAAGGTCAAAGTTCTTTGGATCTACTTCCGGAGGTACCATGGTATTGCCTTCAAACACGGAATTGCCTTCAAACATTGGATTGCCACCGCCGAACATGGGATTGCTGCCATCAAACATTGGATTGCCGCCACCAAACATTGGATTGCCACCACCAAACATTGGATTGCCGCCACCAAACATTGGATTGCCGCCACCATACATGGGATTGTCGCCAACATACATGGGATTGCCGCCACCAAACATTGGATAGCCGCCACCAAACATTGGATTGCCGCCACCATACATGGAATTGTCGCCAACATACATGGGATTGCCGCCGCTAGACATGGGATTGCCGCTGCCAGGCATTGGATTGCCGCCAACATACATAGGATTTTCGCCAATTATGGCCCCATTTTGACGATATCTTCTGCCATTCGATGAGGGAATGTTAGATTTCCTCAACGGGTCCGGTAATTCGGAATATTTCTCTTCCCTGAGGGAAAGACCTGCAGAAGAAACAAGCATGATGAACAAAGCATAATAATCCCATGTCATCATAGTACCACTTAGCATAGCGCGAACAGGAGTGCTCAGTAACTATAGTGCAGACCCAGATCAACATTACACCCGAAAGGCGGTGTCTATGGATTTACATAGATAATTTTCAAAGTTGAGCAATTTAGACAATAGACGCCGTACCGGTCTGATGTGACAGCTGATCGTATATTCACGGACCTGTGACCTATAAACAATACGCCATAAGCTCATACGTCTCGAGTATTGCGCTGCTTCTCCGTTTGTTATATTTTCTATCTAATTTGACAAACGTTATCGTGCACATACATGTACACCCTTCCAAATCTGAGCTGTTTTAAACTGCGTTTGTGTGTACAAATTCAACATAATTATAATGATACAGTAATACTCTTAAAGCGACCACCTAAAAGGCACATTTCTTAACCCTTACAATGCTGAATTTACAAATGGGCTATTCAAACTTCAAACATTTCAAGCTTACGGTGAATATTTAGGGTTTTTTCTAAAGAAAGGTGCATACCCTCTTGTAATCCTCTCGTCTGGGTCTACACTGTTTGCAAAGGACATAAGTGACTCGTTTCTCGCAATGTAAGGGCTAATGTCACATGGAAGCTTAACGCAGGACGAAATCTATGTTTATAACGAAACAATCAGAACCCGGCTAAAGCCAACACGCATTAGCTACGTGTAGGCATCCACCATTAAAAGGCTGCCATTGCGGTGGCGGCCACGTCAAATTTCCGATTTAAAAGCGAAACGTATATACATTAGATGGTACTATATATTCAATATGAAACGTTTTAGCATTTCCAACTTTGTAACCAGTTTAGATCTAAATGAGGCCGGGTTTATCAACGACTCCAGTTCCAAACTGGCCGTCGAGGCAGTCAACTCTGCAGGGTTTCGTGACTCGGAAGGAGTTTTCTTGTAGCAGACCGTGGAACCCCGTTGCAAATATCTAAACCCTAACAAAACCAAGTAGATTATTTCTGCAATAACGTGTCTGCTACAGTTCTTGTGCAGGTATATGAAGTCGTTTCCTCAATATCTTTAAAACGGTCTGGGTTGTCAGGATCGAAACTGTTTGCATATACCATCACAAATTGGTTAATAATAAGCAACTTTTTTCAAAGCTGTAATAAAGTAAGAATAGCATTACACGTAATAAGAAACTAACCTTGACACATGGCAACGAGGCCGAAAAACAAGATGGCGGTCCTCATGGCTGACTCAGACTGAAGTGGCGACGAGATGGTTTCCCTGAACTCTGTTGTCAACTCTACTGTCCAGACTAGTGTTGGTAATGAGCACGAGCTACCCCGACTTATATACCCGACAACGTCCTAAAGAGAGGCACCAATGGGGGAGCTATGATGATGATCGACAAGAAAATGGGATTATCTATTCAATTTGATTTTGTTTTACATTCGTCAGTCAAGACATTTATTGTTTATTATTATTAGGATTAAAATATATGAACAATATGAGTCTGAATAGTTATTTCTATTTAGAATAAGCTCACTAACACCCCCAAAAGAGCCCCTTTGCAGCTCGGTTATATTAGTTATAACTCCTAAAGGTATGATCACATATGCGTTTTTTTGTTTTATGTTGGTTCAATGCATGTCATCGTGACAATGTAGAACCAGATGAGAGGTCTCTTCCTGTATGGAACCCTCTGAATTTTGTCTATATCTGCAGAAGGAAGGTCTTCAATCCATTCCCTCATATTGACACCTTTTGATGCCTCTGTAAAAGTCACTTTTTGAAACCATTGTAATAAATAGAGCAATGCTTTATTTATCGCAATGGTTTCTAAACTACACAGTTCTAACGTTTTCCTTTTCTCTGGTAAATGCTCATTTTCTATAGATTTATTTATATGAGGGAATGGATCTAAACATAGTTTATGAGTTAACCATTTACTTGATAAAGACGCATGTTTTATGTATTTGAGAACAGAATAGATCCCGATCAGAGGTCTCCTGTTATGTAATCATTATAACCCTTACAACGCTTAATTTTCAAATGGACTATTCCAAAATTCAAACGAGATCAAGCCTATGGTGAATATTTAGGGATTTTTCTAAAGAAAAGTGTAACATGAAGAACAGTGCAGACCCTGATAATAGGACTCCTCTAGGAGCCCTCTCATGTTGATATGCATTGTTTGCAAAGGACACTGGTGATTTGTGTCCCGCATTGTACGGGTTAACGCTGTGCTCCTCTGCTCAAACGTTTGTTTCCTGTTTTCGTGATTTTGTTGGGGCGTTGTTGATGTTGTTGTTGTTGTTGTTGTTATTGTTGTTTGGGAGAATGGGGGAGTGTGGGTGTGGGTGGTGGGGGTATAAACAAATCCTCGTACCCTCATTTTATTTATGACATTTTCGTCTTTCTTTTATTATACAATCGTATTGTCTTATTTCGTTCGCTGCTAAAGATGAACATGTGATCAGCTGTGCAAACAGGTTGGATGAGAATGCGAGTAACTCATCGTGTCATCAGTATTAAAACTGTTTGATATTGTGATCATTTCTATTTTTTGATGATGACGTCACTTCCTGTTTTGACTCCAAAGTGGCGGGAATGTAGTAGTAACTCGTCGTGTTATCAGTATTAAAACTGTTTGATATTGTGATCATTTCTATTTTTTTATGATGACGTCACTTCCTGTTTTGACTCCAAAGTGGTGGGAATGTAGTAGTAACTCGTCGTGTCATCAGTATTAAAACTGTTTGATATTGTCATTTAAGCATACGGCTAATTTTGCAGACGACATACAGCAAAACCTCTCTATAACGGCCACTTAATTACATCAAGTATTTTCTGTTAAAGGCAGGTGGCTGCTTAAAGCAAGATAAAAGTAAAACAAAGTAGCGTTATGTTTTACTTTTACCTTGCTTTAAGCTGACCTGCCCTAAATACCAACTAATTAACATAATTTAGTGGCCGTTATAGAGAGGTTTTACTGTATCCTGCAGCGAAAGATTCCACTGTAATACTTTACTCTGACATTATTTTAATATAGCTAGGTCTTTGAATGTAATAAATATATAAGTTCAGTAAACCCCCTTTAAACTGAAATTTTAATAAAGAATTCAATTATTTTAGACAGGTGGCTGCTTAATGAAGGGAGCTTTCTGCATGACTCTCAACCTGCATTAAGCTGCCATTTGTCTTACAGGCCGAGAATGATACTAACTAGAACGTCCGGTTTAGAGGGGGTTTTACTGTATGAAGTTTCAACCCTTTCCTCCATAAGTACAACTTTCTACGCCGTCACTTTTTGAAACCATTGTGATAAATAGAGCATTTTCTCCTTAGGAGCAAATGCTCTATTTATCACAATGGTTTCAAAAACTACAAAATTCTAAAAACTTCCTTTTCTCTAGTTAATGCTCCTTTTCAGTAGATTTATTCAAAGTGGTTGGATCTAAAATAGCCTATGAGGGAAAGGGTTAAAGCAAACAAAGAAATGCTATTTCGCTGGCTACCTTTAGCATAACTGACTGTGTTAACGATGTCGCTACCACACACCTTCGACAGAAAAATATGCCGTCTACTGCATCTTATAATTTCTGTCAATTTCTGCCATTTCTTTTCAATAAACATAATAACAGTACCAAACAGTTCGAATCCTGATAAGACACCGAGTTATTCGATGTCTCATCAGGATCCAAACTGTTTCCATAGGTAACCACATATTCATCCTCGACAGCTTAAGGGCTATAACCGAGGACACGTCGCGCGAAAGGTTCGGGAAACACGTGCGTCTCGTACAAAGTCAGGCACAGCTAAAACACGAGCTTACATGTACTGTGTACCACAATGACTTAAATTTCCCAAGTTTACAAACTACACAGTTGCAGCCATGTAACCCTTTCCCTGTTGAATATCCATGTTGGAAATACATTAAAACCCCTCTAATGCGACCACTTAAACATAACCGTAGCTGTCTTAATAAGCAGGTGGTTGCTTAATGCAGGACGAAAGTTATGCAGAAAGCTCCTATAGGAGCTTTCTGCATAACTTTTGTCCTGCATTAAGCTACCACCCGCCTTTGCCACCCAGGAGTATGGCCCTTTTTGGTGGTCGCATTAGAGGGGTTTTACTGTAACGGTGTGAATATTAATAAGCTGATATTTTATAATGGCATATGAACACAGGGTTGTTTAGTGTTGGTATAAATTATAGAATCAGGTCTACAGTATCCCTCCCACAGGAACCGTCTAATCTGGGTCTACTCTTTTTGCAAAGGCGCAGAAAGACGTATTTATGGAGTAAAGGGTTAAAACGTCTGCAACCGAATCCCCAACATCCTATAATCCCGACCCACCCCCACCAACCCCAACCCACCCCTTGGTGTGTCGAAATCATATCCAGTAGACGTAGACAGAGTTTGTAAACTAGTGACGTTCACGATTTACTTGATCAATCAATAGAGACACAATTCTACACATATGCAAACAGGGTAGAAACAGAATTAACGTTTGATCAATGTCTGCTCTGTTTGATTATGACATAGTTTACATGTAGATGTAAGTCTACGTTTTTTTCTGCCATGGCAACGAATCCCTTGTTCATATGACATAATCAAGCTTCATCTAATTAATATTCATAAAGTAATATAGTTCTAGAACCGCTTCATTTAATGAAAAACCATGGGTGTCTTTATAAGCAGGTGGTTGCTTAATGCAGGACAAAGGTAATGCAGAAAGCTTCTCTAGGAGCTTTTGTCCTGCATTAAACTACCACATGCCTCTAGAATTATACATCTTTTAGGTGGTCGCATTAGCCGGGGGTTTACTGTATCCTTACGCGGATGTCTATTAACCCTAATACGTCTTCTGACGTCGTCATAAACAGAACAGCCGTCTGATCAGGGTCTACCCTGTTTGCTTCTGAAATTAATACAGGTACAAGGTAGGACACTACAGCTTCGCCATAGCAAATGTTTTCTTTGGTCATAAAGTCAATTTAACCCTTAACTTCATTAATATTCATTGTAGAAATAATGATGTCATGAATATTGATTAGGTTATTTTTTAAAATTGCATAATTATACGCAGATGATCTATATTATTCCATAAGCAAACCAAACATAACAGATCCTGATCAGACGGCTACGATAGAAGCCGTCTGATATAAATCTGCTGTTTGTGCAAAGGTATAGACAGGCGTATTTATGGAGTAAATAATTAAACAATAAGCTAATTAATATGCAGACAATAATTATAATTGAATATCCGCGTGGTATAAAGTTAAGTAATCGAATAAACAAAGAGCTTATCCATGACAAAGTTTTTCAAATATAAATAAAAATGTTTTCTAATTTAGATTTCAAAGCAGACTTTCGTCGGCTACATTTAAAAGAATGTCAAATCTGGATCTGGATCCGATTTAATAGACATATCGTCTGGATCCAATTGCTTGCAAAACGAGTACAAATTCTCCCCTAATACATGTATACTACAGTAAAACCTCTCCATAACGGCCACTAAATTGTGTTCATTATTTGGTATTTAGGACAGGTGGCTGCTTAAAGCAAGGTGAAAGTAAAACAGAACGCTCCTATAGGAGCGTTCTGTTTTACTTTCACCTTGATTTAAGCAGCCACCTGCCTTTAACACAAAATACTTGATGTAATTTAGTGTCCGTTATACTGAGGTTTTACTGTACATTGAAACCTATCTACAGCCACCACACATACATGTACTATGCAACCTGGTCTGTGCAAAAATTCCAGACATGTAAACGTGCAATCGTAGACGATGACGTACGACGGTAAAATGTCGACCGGAGCCTTGGAAACCAAACTGTGCATTTGTCATTTCGTATTTGTACTTTTACGTTTTACTGTAGTGTAACTGTATTTTGTTAATATAAAAATGGACAGTACGATTTACTGTTTAATATTGAATTCATGTTTACTAAACATATTATCATTATTAAACAATTACATCAGCAGATATGTTTCAGACACGTCCCGGGTTAAGTTTGTACCGTGACAGTCGGATACATTGTTATTACATGTATCAATTTATGTACATGTACATATATACGAATCCTAGACATGTTAACTTCCGGTTAGTAAGGTAAATGCAGGAGAAAATATCGGATGATAAAATATTTGGATTCTGATAGTTATACTGTGATATTGGATTTGGAAAGTGGCTGACTGTGATATGTTTGATGTTCTTACACCGGTATTTTATAGAATTTTAACTTTCGGTTTTTGAAAAGGTGATTTTGACCACTTTCTTTGCATTCTTATAGCTGTTGACACCTGTGTGTTACTATTTATAGTAACACGTCTAGGAATGGTGTGAATGGTGAGCGAGGTGTTGCAATACAATGAGTCAAGACATTTTGAATAGAAGTCATGGGGCGACCAATATGTCCCAATCCCAATCTCAGTCTATTCTGTGCGATGGGGACCCCTTGAACACTGCTGAAGATGCTGCTGATTTCGTGGCGTCTGTGATGGCATCACGACATGCTGAAAGAGTAGAGACACCTAAGCAGTCCCGCAAACGCAATGCATCAAGTGATATTGACACTACTGCTAAGAAAACTAGAACAGTGGGTAGCTCAAGTCGCTCGTTATTCGACAAGGGTCCGAAACCGGCTCCTCGTAGGCCGGCGTCTACTGAAAATGACTTTGACGTAGTTGAGCTCCTGATCAGTAAACTCTCATCCGACCTCCATATGTTGTTCGACTCTTTAAGAGAGCGTATGGATGATCTTGAGTCAAGCCTTGAACAGCGCATCGCCACCAAGGTTTCTCAAGTACTTGATAAACGGGTCAACAGCGAGATGAATCGGCTTCGTAGAGACGTTGACGGCAATATTTCGACTTTAAAGCAGGACGTCGTGGCAGAGGTCTCGGCTGATTTAGATGGCATCAAGGACAGACTCGAAAGTGTTTCTTCATGTGTTGACCGTACCCCGTTGGCTGATGACATAACACTCAACGTTGTTATACGTCGATTGCCTGAAACGGTCAACGAGGATGTTACGTCCAAAGTAAATGCTCTGGTAAAGGACGGTCTTAAAGTCGCTGACGTCCAGTGTTTAAGTGCCGACAGAAAGCGTTCGCGTGGTGAAGACAGACCGGGGGTTGTTATTGCGAAATTCAGATCGCATGATGATAAACGCAAGGTGATGTCAAAAAAAAGTTCTTCTCGGAAAACGCGTCTATGGAAAGGTTTTCCTAGATCACGATCTTCCCCGAGCAGAGCGGGTGATGGCAAGTAACTTCCGATCCGTCATTAGTGCGGTGAGAAACAGTGGGCTTCGTGTTGTCGGTAACCGTGTGGTTAGTGTGAGAGACACAAACAGTTCTGCGAGTGATCACGCAAGCTTCAGATCTAGGTCTAGTACCGATACGCGTGGCATTCATCGCGGTAGTGTGTCAGGCTCTCAGGGCAGCCCGAGCCGTGAGAGCGAATGTCAAGAGCGCCAGGGCGCGCGCGATCAACATAGACGCCCTGGGTCAGGTAATGGCTACCAGCGGCAAGGTCAAGGTAGTGTTGACCGCGCCACAACGTATATAGGTACGGGCGTTCATCGTCGGCTTGGTGGAGCCAGGGGACATAACCGTGATCGACATTAGCTGTCCGTCGGGTTTTGGAACGTTAGAGGGTGGAGTTGCAATAGCAGATCAGATAAACTTTTTACTTCGTTCTGGATCTCTTTTTAGAAATAATTTTGATGTTTTGGGTGTTGCTGAGACTCATCTTTTAAATGACCCTGTTTTAGATATTGAAGGGTACAGATGGTTTGGAAACAATCGTAAGAATATACATAAACGGGCCAAACATGGTTCGGGGTGTAGGATTTTTAGTCGGAAATCATATATGTGACGAATTTGAAGTCAATGTTGTTGACGATTCTTTTGAATGTATATTATGGATAGAATTACGCCATATGTTTAGAATGAAATCTATTTTTGCAAGTGTTTGTTATTTACCCCCTGAAAACTCGTCCCGTTCTTCTGACGTCCATTCCTTTTATGATACTCTTTTGACAGATGTTTATTCTTATCAGAATAAGGGCCGTATATACATATGTGGCGATTTTAATGGCAGATGCGGGGATTTAGATGATTTTATTTGTGGCGTTGATGAAGTTCGCCCGCGAGATGTAATTGATTTTGCTACCAGTGCGTATGGAGAGTTACTTATTGAGTTATTACTTATTTGAATACGAACATGTGTATTCTTAATGGCCGCAACTGTATTGCAAACGACTTTACATCTGTATCGACGAAAGGCAAGGCAATTGTAGACTATTGTATTGTCATACAGGATAGCTTAGAATGTTTTTCTGACTTTAAAGTTACTCGTACTACCGATGTTATTAATACTACAGGGACTATCCCTGCGGTAGCACCTGTCAGTTTACCGGACCATTCTTTATTGTCATGGAAGATAACTTTAGAGAATACTATCTGTCATGCTGAATCAAGTGATGCTGACTCTTTTAACTGATCTTACATAAAATTTGATTTTAGAGACATGCCTGCCAATTTTCTTGGCACGTCTTCTGATATTGATAAGGTTAATGATGTTATTCGTAGACTGGAAAATGATGTTCAGTCCAAGAGTGACATTGATTCATTGTATGACAGCTGGTGTCAAGTTTTAAAAGGTACAATGCTTAGAGATTTGCCGCATAGGAAAGTTTTACCCAGTGTTACATCTAAAAAGAAGCTTAGGAAAGCGAAACCCTGGTGGTCTGAGCGCCCGACTCATTCATGGAATGATATGTGCCAGGCTGAATCTGATTGGCTTTCATGTCACTCCAGAAATGATAAAATCCGTTTTAAATATGTTTTTGTTTTTAAACGTAAAGAGTTCGATCGTGAAGTTCCGAGAGCGAAACGGTTTTATTGGTACTTATTGCAAACTGAATTGTTAAATGATTGTAATTCTAACAGTGTTGACTTCTGGAAACGTATAGGCAAAATTGGCATAGGTCAGAAAAAGGGTAGTAAAATACCCATGGAAGTAATTTTAGAAGATGGTAGTAAATCATGCGTGACAGATGATATCTTAAATAAATGGAAAACCGATTTTGAATCTTTATTTACTTTTAAACAAGATGAAGTTCTAGGTGATGGTTACCTTTAGAATGTTAGTCCAAGTTTATATGATTGTGTAGCAGATGTGCTTTCGTCCGCTGGGTCTACCGGTGTTTATACCATTTAACTCTGTCGATCGTTTGATTACACTTGAAGTTTTGGCCTTTATGGTACAGTAACATTATGTACTTACATTTTAAAGCCTGTTTCTTTTTAGATTCCGTTGGTACACTTAGTAATTCATTTATTATCCGACAAATTGTCTTTCGTCATTGAATTTCGAGCGTGTTGTCGTCCATACTGATGCACTTTGACCTTAGCCAATCAGATTGATAGTTAGTGGTATCACTCTTCTATTACTTGTAAATGAGATTTATTGGAACCAGCATTCGTCACGCTACAATTGGGCTTATATAAAGCGGTTGCACGTGTGTCTCGTCCCTTCTTTTGGCAGTCTTGGAACAGTCCAGGTTGGACTGGGTCGGGTTGGTACACACGTGCTTCCTATATTATATGTTGTTTCTTATTTGATTATTTATGTTTCAAAAGTTCTAATTCTAAATTTGCATTCAGTTACTTAGCGTTACATACGCTACTTTATTGTTATTGTCGCTGTAGTTTAGAAGGGGGTTCTCAGCTTTATTCTGTCAGTTCCTTGTCAAGGGATATTTTACAGAATATAGCATTAGGTCAGACCACCGTCGGTGGTTATTTGTGCTTTGCTACTTACAATTGCACTGCCAGTGCATAACGCTTGTGCATAGCACCCCAAATTTCCCCACGTGCAGAAGTCTATAGTGTAACAGTCGCATGAGCTACTGCCAGCAGCCGGCGACTCGTTCTATTATATTTGGGACAACCTCTGAATTGTTTTAAGTTACATTTTAGCATCTAATAGGGTTTATACCTGTAAAAATAAACTGTAAAGCAAAACTCTATGCTTGTCTTGTGTCCAGACCACTTCCCATGGGAAGCGACGATGTATGAGTAAAACGAGTCCTGCTACATTTTTGGAACCTCCGGCGGGACATCGTCAGGTTGGACACAATGCATGCTTAGAATTTGCTATTCGGTAACTAAGGTTCAGGAGTAGTATCAGAAAGAAGCCTAGGAATTATTAAGGTATACTTGTGTGAGAGTTTACTGTAGCGAGCAAGACTCTATATTTAGGCACGCTGTCACAGGACTAGGGCGTGTTTATTTCATTTAATTGACAGGTAATAGACACAATATAGAAATAAATGTACTGGAGTGATCCAGACGGTGACCCAGATATTGGGACACGTTACCCGATGCGCGGGGGAGTATATACGAGGGAAGATGTTGGTGAGTACCGTAGTGTACCTACCAATAGACCCAGATTTGCATATGATACCCGAGAGAGTCAGGGGATATTTTCATCTACAGATTTTGTAGAAATTGATGAGTTTCGTAGGGGGCCTGTAGATAGGACTAGAAATTTATATGAAAACCCTGCGGGTGTGGGGACATTTTCACCAGCAAATTTCATAGGTTATAGGTCTAGTACCCCAGAGAAAAGAGTGACCTTTGACCCATCAATTATACCTGATACTGTGAATACACGGTCCACATGGGCATTAGGGATATGTAGTAGATCTAATGGGGGATATGGTCAACCCAGTCACTTGAGTACTACAACAACTGTGACTAATTCAAGTGGGTTGAGGTCAAGCATAGTACCTACAGTCAGTTCAATTGGATCCATTGATTTCTCAATGTTGGGGCTTAATACCCAGGGTACGCAAACAGGGGTAGGAATCGGTACTCAGACTCCGAGGGTTGGTACTCAGACTCCAAGTTTTGGTACCCAGACTCCGAGTTATGGTACTCAGACTCCAAGTTTTGGTACTCAGACTCCAAGTTTTGGTGCCCAGACTCCGAATTGTTTTACTCAGACTCCAAGTTTTGGTACACAGACTCCGAGTTATAGTACTCAGACTCCAAGTTTTGGTACTCAGACTTCAAGTTTTGGTGCCCAGACTCCGAATTGTTTTACTCAGACTCCAAGTTTTGGTACCCAGACTCCGAGTTATAGTACTCCGACTCCAAGTTTTGGTACTCAGACTCCGAATTGTTGTACTCAGACCCCTAGAGTTAGTGCTAGAACTCTTTTAAATACGCATACTCAGGGAGCTGGGGCTCAGACTCATGATTTTGGGACTCAAGGTCAGGGATTCAGTCATGCTCTAGGTACTAATAATCCGGGTCTAGGTTTTGGTAGTCAGACTGGACAAATTGGTCCACAGCATAATACGTCATTGCAACCTCCAAGTTTATATAGTCATTCTTTGGGAACAGGCGTCACCACTACAGGTGATCTCGCCAAAAAAGAAATTGAGCCTCCAATATTCAATGGGCAAGGGAGGTGGAAGAATTTTATCTTCCGGTTTGAACAAATCGCCACCTATAATGGTTGGGATGAGCGCACAAAACGCTTGCGCCTCACAATTTGCTTAGACGGTGATGCACTTGACTTTTGTGGCACTCTCCAGTTTGGCGACTCCTTGACTTACCATGAGCTTAAGATTGCATTAGACAGTAGGTTCTCATCCCCTGATAACCAAAATATGTACCGTTCACAATTTCGTGCACGTGTACGACGTGAGAACGAGGATATAAATACATATCTTGGTGACCTGCAAAAGTTAGCCAGCAAAGCTTTTCCTAAAGAGCAGGGTAACCTGTTTCATCAACTGGTATGCGATCAGTTTACTCAAGGCATCAGAAATAGGGAATGTAGGGAATTTTTGCAACTGGAAATGAGCAAGACTAGGGCTAGCGGGCACTCGCTTGTGCAAGAGGTGTTAACACTAGCTCTCAATTTTGAGGCAGTTAGGGGTCCACTTGATAGACCCAGAAAACCCTTTACCGATTATGACAGACCTAGTCACTATGCACCACAGCATCATGTAGGGCCTAGAAATGACTTATATCAAGCTGATTATCATAGGCAAAATAGGTACCCGGTGCCTAATGCAGATAGGTCAATGCAGCAAAATCAAAGGCAAATGCAGTATAATCCTAGGCCTATGCAGCAAAATCCCAGACCCGTACAGCAAACTCAGGGAAATTATGACAGGAACCCTCAATACAATAAGGGTCCAAATCATTATAGGTCGGATATCGTTTGTGATATCTGCAATAGGAAAGGTCATGTTGCCTCAAGATGCTGGTACGCAAATCAGGAAAACTAGGAGACGCTGAGTTAGGGGCCGATAACTCAGCACTTACAAAGTCATGCAAAAAAGTTACATTTAATGAGCATGTAACAGTTAATGGTTTGCATGATAGGCCTAGTCAAGATATTGACGAAACACTTAACCAAAATCAAATTGACACACATAGGCAGCAGGAGAGTAATCAATTACCTTCAGCAAGCACTACATTCACATTAGAAGGGTCAAAGGTCAACTGTCAGAAGGCTGAACCTTTAATTGTAAATATTGAAAATCAAAGTACAAAGAGTACTGTTTTTTCTGATAATGGTGTAGACAACACCCCTGTTCAAAAGGGAAGCATAAGCAATGCAGATAATGCATTTGGACAGAATAGTTTAAGTTCAGCCTCCTGTAAAGTTCGAGTTGACCCTGTTCAGATAGGACAAAACAATGACAAAACACAGTGTGAACACGAATGTTCCCATAAAA
This sequence comes from Azorinus chamasolen, assembly GCA_963576725.1. Classification (NCBI taxonomy): domain Eukaryota; kingdom Metazoa; phylum Mollusca; class Bivalvia; order Cardiida; family Solecurtidae; genus Azorinus; species Azorinus chamasolen. The sequence continues at coordinate 64,250,781 of OY755240.1, read as the reverse complement.
TCTCAAATGCAAGTTGGTATTTTCACGCTGAGATAGGGGGTATTCCTTTACCTGCATTGTTTGATACCGGCTCCCCGGTGAGCATCATTTCACGGGAAGTATATGAGAGTTTGCAGGATAAGCCTAGTTTAGAACCCGTGGTTTTAGAAATCACGGCAGCTAATGGGACAATGTTAGAAATCCTAGGCAAGGGTATGTTTGAGTTGAAGACAGATGTTCATACATACAGGTGGCCCCTTTTGGTAGCAAACATTAAGGGAAGTTCTTGCATTGTGGGACATGACTTCATTGGCACACAAGGTCGCAGTCTTAAGTGGTCGAATTTACTTTGGAAGACTAAGGCAGGTCTTATACAACTTTACGACATTAGTTCAAATTCAGTTGGTAAAGTATGCGTAACAGACCAAAAGATCATAATAGATTGGCCCGTACCTGCAAACAAGACAGAGGTAAAATGTTTCTTAGGGATTGTCAATTTTTACCGTCGGTACATAGAGCACTGTGCAGACCTACCTGAATCCCTGAATTACCTCGCCAGGAAAAAGGTGAAGTTCAAGATAAGGAACTTCAAAAATCCAGACGGAATGCTAGCCCGGTGGCTGAGCATTTTAGAGACTTATGATTATGAAATAACGTATAGGAAGGCTAGTCAGATTAATCACGTTGATGCGCTATCACGAGTTCCTCCCCGTAAATGCAAAAATATAGGCTGTGTGGACTGCGGTAGCAAAAGTCCTGATTGGCTCGAGAGTCCGAGCTCTTCTGACCAGGGACTTTGCCCCGACCCTCAAACTCCGACAAACTCAAATCGGTCTGCACTCGACGAGGACGTCGCGACCGTTAACACATTAGATACTTCGCGTCCGAGGGGCAATCCGTCCTCGTCTGCCTCGGGCTCAGCCGCTGAACCAGATTTCAGACCTAATTGGCTCGATTCTTTTAGCCAGGAGGAAATTCGTGAGCTTCAGATTAAGGGTAGCAATATTAAGCCCGTGCGCTTGAAACCATACTTAGGGGATAACTTGCCTCCTTGGATTTTTGATGAGCAGGGTGAAACGATTGATCCCGATCAAAGTATGCTCATGCAAGCACCAATCAATGATGGGGCAGAAGCTGTGGGTTTGGAAGTGACCCTTGATTTCGAAGAGAGCGAACCTAGTAGACCCGCTACTCGTGTAACGAGATCAGGGCGACCCGTCAAACCCAGAGATATATACTCCACATAGTACGTAAACTCAAGATAGTGATAGAGAGTCAGAGAGTGAGTGCGAGAGTAGCCCTTGTACTGATTTAACAGTTATATATACATATCATACACATGTATAATGCTCCATTTTAATAGGGATAGGAAGCACGTGTGTATCCAGACGTCTGTCAGGGCAATAATACATTTGTTTCATTTATTTTGATTTTGTTTAGTTTAATTTTATTTCAAACATTCTAATTATTTATTATATACAGGAGCTTTCTTTCTTAGGGTGCAGTACTATTAAATGAATGCAGACTTTCATCTTTGTAATTAGAGATGTATTGCTCTTACGTATTATATTGAATTGTTATGCAAAGTCTGCATTGAATATGAATTATTGTTTTCATGTGTCTAATGTTTACACTTTCGGGGTCTATAAATATTTATAGACAGATAATTACTGCATCTTGTCGCAGTTTTATTCAGATTCATTATATGATCAACTTTGCAGGCCTTTCGTTTTGAGCAATGCATAGACTAAGATGTAAAGTTATATCTTAGAACCAGTGCCCTTGGAAAGGAGTTATTTATTATTGTTTACTTTTGTTTGTTTGAAATGAAAGCTTTACAGTTTGATCAGGGTTTACATTGGTAGCGTTATGCTCAGTTGTAATAGTAGCATATTGGTTTTATCCAGCCGCTTGTTTATTTTCTTATAAATTCAATCATCATGGTTGTTTTTCCAACTAATGTTTACCAGATGTTGGAAAACGTTCATGTTGATCTTATGCCTGACCAATGAATTAAATTGGTGTCTAGTTACCAGTGGAAACCCCGTGTGTTATACCTTATTGTGTTATTGTTAATGGTTAGGGTTTACATTGTTGTTACTTCATTTTAGCATTTACTTGATTAAGCGGAGTCTACAGTATTATTACTTCAATTCTGTATTAAGCAGAAACTACCTCTACATGTACCGGTTAATTAATTGGTTTCGGACTTTATCTTTGTCTATAGCTGGGAAAAATAATAATTGTCACTGCGTGACAATTTTATTTTTCTTCGTGATAGGGGAAGGGTGTGTAGCAGATGTGCTTTCGTCCGCTGGGTCTACCGGTGTTTATACCATTTAACTCTGTCGATCGTTTGATTACACTTGAAGTTTTGGCCTTTATGGTACAGTAACATTATGTACTTACATTTTAAAGCCTGTTTCTTTTTAGATTCCGTTGGTACACTTAGTAATTCATTTATTATCCGACAAATTGTCTTTCGTCATTGAATTTCGAGCGTGTTGTCGTCCATACTGATGCACTTTGACCTTAGCCAATCAGATTGATAGTTAGTGGTATCACTCTTCTATTACTTGTAAATGAGATTTATTGGAACCAGCATTCGTCACGCTACAATTGGGCTTATATAAAGCGGTTGCACGTGTGTCTCGTCCCTTCTTTTGGCAGTCTTGGAACAGTCCAGGTTGGACTGGGTCGGGTTGGTACACACGTGCTTCCTATATTATATGTTGTTTCTTATTTGATTATTTATGTTTCAAAAGTTCTAATTCTAAATTTGCATTCAGTTACTTAGCGTTACATACGCTACTTTATTGTTATTGTCGCTGTAGTTTAGAAGGGGGTTCTCAGCTTTATTCTGTCAGTTCCTTGTCAAGGGATATTTTACAGAATATAGCATTAGGTCAGACCACCGTCGGTGGTTATTTGTGCTTTGCTACTTACAATTGCACTGCCAGTGCATAACGCTTGTGCATAGCACCCCAAATTTCCCCACGTGCAGAAGTCTATAGTGTAACAGTCGCATGAGCTACTGCCAGCAGCCGGCGACTCGTTCTATTATATTTGGGACAACCTCTGAATTGTTTTAAGTTACATTTTAGCATCTAATAGGGTTTATACCTGTAAAAATAAACTGTAAAGCAAAACTCTATGCTTGTCTTGTGTCCAGACCACTTCCCATGGGAAGCGACGATGTATGAGTAAAACGAGTCCTGCTACAATAGATTACCTTATAACGCACCTATTTGTATTTTGGAAGTCAGAAAAGCTGTTGAACGTGCAAGACTGGGGAAAACAACTGGTTGTGACTGCATTCCCGCTGAGGTTCTTAAGAATGATTATTGTATACTGTTTCTTCATGTCTTATGCAACTTCTGTTTTGAACGTGGCATTGTGCCGTCGTCATGGGGTAAATGCATCACTAACCCAATTCCGAAATCCTCTTCGACTGATCCCAGAGATCCACTTCTTATAGAGGCATTGCCTTGGCCTCTGCTATGTATAAAATTTATTGTAACGTCTTAAATTCTAGGTTGTCTAAATGGGTAGAATCCAATGACAAACTTGTTGATGAACAAAATGGTTTTAGAAAGAAACGTAGCACAACAGATCATATTTTGTCTCTTTCTAACATGATAGAAACTAGGAAGAAGATGAAGAAATCTACGTTTTTCGCCTTCATTGATTTTAAAAAGGCATATGACTCTATCAATAGAGATAAGCTATGGAAACGTGTAAGAGATTCTGGAATTAATGGGAAAATGCTTGTTGCTTTAAAGTCATTGTATAGTTCTGTATCGTCGTGTGTCCGTGTTAATTCTTTTACGACAGACTGGTTTGATGTTAAAGTTGGCCTGAGACAAGGCTGTATTGTATCCCCACTTTTGTTCAATTTATATATTAATGATCTAGCCGTATATCTTAAGTCACTTAATATTGGTATTGATGTAGGGCAAGATAAAGTATGCATCCTACTGTATGCAGACGACATCGTTTTTTTTAGCTGATTCAGCCCAGGATTTACAGTATCTACTGGATGCTGTAAATGATTGGTGTGCAGAGAATCAGATGGTTATTAACTGTAACAAGAGTAAAGTGATTCACTTCAGAAATCCATCGAAAATCAAGACAGATGTTGTATTTCAGTGTGGAAACGATGTCGTTCAAGTGGTTGATAGATACACTTACCTAGGTTTGGTACTGACGGAATATTTAGACTTTAACGTTACTGCTAAAGTAGTCGCCCAGAGTGCAAGTCGTGCCTTAGGTCTAGTTATTGCAATATGTAAATTAGCAGGGGTTGTACCATATTCTGTTTTTACAAAATTATACGACTCAGTAGTTTGGCCTGTAATTGGCTATGGTGCAGCAATTTGGGGATGCCGGTCATTTTCCTGCATTAACGCCGTCCATAACAGGGCATTGAGATTTTTTCTCGGTGTTGGCAATTATACAAATATACACCTAGTGCGGCGTTGGTCGGGGAGATGGCGTGGCAGCCCCAGATTGTTAGACAGTGGAAATATGTAGTCCAACTTTGGGCACGTATTTGCAACACCCTTTCAACGCGTATTAATAAACGTATTGCACTTTGGGCGTCTGCTGTTAGTGGACCGCATAGTAAACAATGGTTTTCTGTGGTCAAATCTAAGCTTATAGAATGTGATATGAATAACTGTACTTGTCTTGATGTCCGTATATCCAAGAAGCTGGTTTGTAATGCTGTTGAAAGCAGTATGATGAGTCAATTTGTCGACAATTGGAAAGACTTTGATCAATAGTCCCACTGGTAGGGGTAGGAATAAATTACGGACATACTGTACACTGAAATCGGAATTCTATGTCGAAGCATATTGTAAAATGATATTGCCATTTAGGCACCGTGCAGCTTTTTGTAAATTTAGATGTGGGGTTTCACCTATAAGATTGGAAACGGGTCGGTATGAGAATCTGGCGGAAAAAGATAGAAAGTGTATTTTCTGTGACGAGATGGAGTCAGAATTACACGTTATCCTCCACTGCCCTTTATACCATGATATTCGTGATGGTCTTTTTGAAAAGGCAACACAAGTATCAAGTACTTTCTCTTCATTAGGTGATGGGAATAAGTTACAATTTCTGTTTACTGAACCTCATATGGTCAGAATCTGTGCCAAAACCTGCTTTAAGATTTTAAATCGAAGGTCTTCGTTTTTATGTAAATAATGCAAGTATTCTCTTAGCCCATTCCCCATGTATTCTTTTATGACCACCCAGTTACCGGTTGCTAATCAGTGCCTTTCTGATCTGATCAGAGGGGTTATAAGATTTCTTAAAACCTTTTTTGGGGTATGCGTTTTTGCGCTGTGTTTTCATGGTCAAATTTTACTTTGCTGTTTTAAGCAATTTTTATGCATCTTTGGAACGATTAGCGACCTGTAATTGGTTTTATTGTCACTGTATATAGTGTGAGTAAATAAGTATTCATTTGTGATATGTATAGTCTCTTATAATTCTTTAGAGAATGGCTGTATACATCGTCTGATAATTCATCTATACATGTTTGTTGTTACTGTATGTATGCAGATGAGACTGAAATAAATAAATAAATAAATACTAATTACCTGGGTGCTAATATTGATATATTTTGCGCACAAGAAATGTCACAGATGTTCAAACTGCAATCACATGTATTTCTGCCATTGTTTACAGCTATCAGCTGAGAATACAGTATAGTTCAGAGACCTTCTCAAAATACTATATTTTAAAACCCTTAAGCTTGTGTTATGCATAAATCGAACGTGACTTCAAACTTGAGAAATTGAATGTTGATGACATATTTTATCATTATAACGTCTTATCATAATCCAGTTATTTTTATACTTTCCATAGCATATACATACAGTGTTGTGTTGATAAACCAGTTTTGTGAATATGTTTTCTGATATCTATCACTATGATTTTTTCATGTGTTACATGAGTACAGACTATGTACAGAGTATTACATGAAGCTAAGAATTGAGTAATCCCAGATTGGAAAATTTCTGTCTTTGGTATACACAATTATAATGCCATATTTCATTTTTTCGCATTCGGTTTGTTTTAATCGATTAAAATGTACATTGTATGGCTACTCTGTCCTGTCTTTTAAATTACAGATACTTTTTTATTATATTTCTGTTTGTTAATTTTTTTGTATGAAATGCTTCTGTTAGAGAGCCCTGGGGTAGATTAGTCTGTTGACTAACCTGGTAATCCTCTTTAAATAAAGTATTTCACTCATTCATTCATTTCATTCACTTTTGTATATTAATCACTTACAGTTTATTGTCCTTCTCCGGCATGCTTGTTGTGTATTTATAACAATTGGCCGACCCCACCAACCTACCGCTGAGGCAGGGTTGAACTACAGCCATACACATTAAAACTCTGTGCGTTTTCCTGCTACTCTAGTTTTTCAATTTAACCCTTAGTAAGTCACATGAACTCGCTCAAAGTTTGGGCGACAATTTGGTACATGTGGGCGTGTCATTTCAGATCGTTAATCTCCGTAACACTTACCTTATATGGAAGACGAAAATTGCATACAGTTGTAAACCGAAACTTGTAACTGTCAACTTTCCATTCGAGAAAGTAGTTTTGAAACGGACATAAACACATCCTCACCGTTGCAACTTAACTTCGCTTACCCTCGCAAATCGACAATATTTATACAAGTTATGATTTTATTCTTCAAACATTGAGTTAACATTTGTCAAAAGAAAGGCATAACCATGTTTTCCTAATTCGCTGTTACAATGTACAAAATTAATGTAAACCGCGAGAATGCCTCTGCACAAAATGCAAATGCACAGTTAGTTTTGCAAGGTTCCGGTCGATATTTTACCGTCGAAAAGTTCATTTCAACATTTCATTGTCTACGATTGCACAGTTACATGTCTGGAATTTTGGCACAGATCAGGCTCCAAACACATACAGTCTAAAAAGTCTAATATTGTGTTCTAACCCTTTACTCCATGTATATTTGTGCAAGAGATTATGACGTCATGAGTGTTAATTAGATTCATTTTTATAATGGCATATAAACACAGGATATTTTGGTCATGGCAGAAACTGTTTGAATCAAATCTATATTATATCATCAGCAAACAGAGCAGACCCTGATCAGACGGCTCCTCTAGGAGCAGTCTGATCTGGGTCTACTCTGTTTGCAAATGCGTATAACAGCGTATTTATGGAGTACAGGGTTAAGTTTGGTGGTTACTTAATACAAGACAAACGTAATTCACAAAGCTTTCTGCATTACTTTCATCCTCCATTAAGCAACCGCCTGCTATTCTAGAATATCCATGTTTTATCCATCATGTGGACGATATAGGGAGGTGACGTTGTATTACCCAGCCTTACTCACATTATACTGACATTGCAGTATTCAACTTGGTGTCTAACGAAGGACTAACGAGTGTCTTTCTCATCAGCTCTATATATTATAGGTTAGTATCGTGGATTGGTCGCCTTTATCCGACGAGGGGAGAAAATGTTGAGGCGAGGCTTGCCGAGCCTCAATTGTTTTCTCTCCGAGTGGGATAAAGGCGTTCAACCCATGACACTAACCTATTTTTCGATGTATCCAGACATCCACGCATCAACAATACCAGAGGAATTGGTTTTTTTTAAAAATACAAACATGAGAAACCCACAACCGCTCCCTTAACCGTTGTTATGTGCATGAGAAGGTGACCCTAGAATGCTTCCGCAGAAGAAAATACAGTAAAACCTCTCTATAACGACCACTAAATTACATTAAGTAGTTTGTGTTAACGGCAGGTGGATGCTTAAAGCAAGGTGAAAGTAAAACAGAACGCTCATATAGGAGCGGTCTGCTATACTTTCACCTTGCTTTAAGCAGTCACCTGCCCTAAATACCAACTAATTAACACAATTTATTGGCCGTTATAGAGAGGTTCTACTGTAACTACGACAAGTTCCTTTATAAATTGGTTAAGAAACCATCTAACAGAAAAACTGATTGATTTGGAATAGAGAAGTTAACTATATGAATACCGCATTCTTTTCAGCTTTCTGTCAAGACTGGATACAGTAAAACCTCTCTATAATGGCCACTAAATTACATCAAGTATTTTGTGTTAAAGGCAGGTGGCTGCTCAAAGCAATGTGGAAGCAAAACAGAACGCTCCTATAGGAGCGTTCTGTTTTACTTTCACCTTGCTTTAAGCTGCCACCTGCTCTAAATACCAACTAATTAACACAATTTAGTGGTCGTTGTAGAGAGGTTTTACTGTATTATGTTTCTGAGGGTGCTGGTTCATACTCTGATCGGCAGATATGATGAATTTGGCTATGTTGGGATCCAGGTCTTCAGGTGAACTTGTGTGAAACTGCCTCTGCTCATTTTTTGTTTTCCAAGATTCTTTCAAAAGGGTTTTTTTCAGGGTGTTCTTGTTTTCTTCATTTTTAAATGAATGTCAATACATCATCATTTGATAAGCTAAGAAATTCTATGGCGTTTGACTTTTCCTGTTGACAGTCCGGGAGATCTATGTTTATATTGCTGTCAGCTTCTTCAACCATTTCTAGATCTATATCAAAGTCTGAGGAAAACATTCCAAATCTAAGACATTCATCCGCAGCCTCCGGTGAATCAGTTTCTTCATACCATTCTCACACCGGTCGGATAGAGGTGTACGGACTTCCTGTGTTGCGATTAGCGAATCGAAGGTTGAGTGAAAACTGGATCCAGCAGTAGAGTATTTTGTATTCATATGCAATAATAAACCACTTTTTCACGGTGACAAGTTGTCAGATCTGCAGTGCATGAACCCATTTAACGGACAGCATTATGTTGGCTGCCAGTTCGCAGCTCGCAGTTCGCTATTAGAATAACGAACGACAAAATAGTTCGCAGTTCCCATGTGAATTAAGAAATAGTTTGCAATTGAACTTGCGAATAACGAAATGGTCATTAAAAGCTATAATTAGCAGTAATTATATATGTATTGTAGACATTGTAGAACCGATTCATCGTGGATTGTCGGGTCATTTTGCGGTTTGTCATTCGAGCAACGAAATAGTTTGCGCTTCAATACCACAATATATTTAAGACACTGTAGACCCAAATCATAGTTTGATCAAAGCTTATACAGTAGAACCCCTATAATGCGATCACTTAATGAATAAACATGGATGTCTCTATAAGCAGGTGGATGCTTAATGCAGGACGAAAGTAATGCAGAAAGCTCCTCTATAAGCTTTCTGCATTACAATTGTCCTGCAATAAGCAATGACCTGCATGTACCATTCAGAATTATACATCTTTTAGGTGGTCGCATTAGAGGGGTTTAACACTATATAAAATCCGGAGCCATTTTGCAAGTCGCCATTTGAATAACAAACTATTTCGCAGTTCAACCTCCCAATAATGAAACTGTCAGAATAAGTTATAAACGAGCGGTGATGGTGATATTCTAGACACTGTAGACCCAAATCAATGTGGATTCAAAGCTTCTATATAAAATCTTCGGTCATTTTGCAGTTCGACAATAGAATAATGAAATATTTCACAGTTCGCCATTTTAATAAAAAAAACTACTTCGCAGTTTAACCTACGAATAACGAAATTTCAGAATAAGTAAAAACGCACAATGGTGATATTCTCAACACCGTAGACCCAAAACAATGTGGATTTAAAGCTTGTATTTAAAATAGGTTGCCATTTCCCGGTTCCACATTCGAATAACGAAGTATTTCGCAGTTCAACCTCTCAATAACGATATGGTCAAAGTAAGTTATTAATGTTCAATGATGATATTTTAAACACTGTAGACCCATTTGCCATTTGGCTGTTGGTTATTCGAATAACCAAGAAACGAAATTGCAAAATAAGTTATAAATGCGCAATGATGATATTTTAGACAACCCAGAACCCAGTCATAGAGGAATCAATGTTTTAAATATAAAATCGGGAGCAGTTTATTCTTCGAATAACGAAATATATCGCAAATAAGAAAATGGCCAAAATAAATTATATAGGCACAATGATGATATTTTAGACACACTAGACCCAAGTAATAGTGGAATCAATGACATATATTAAACCCGGCGCCATTTCGCAGTTCGCTATTCGAGTAACGAAATATTTCCCAGTTCAACCTCCAAATAACGAAATGGCCAAAAATAAGTTATAAATGCACAAAGATGATATTTTAGACACACTAGACGCAAGTCATATTGGAATCAATGATTATATATTAAATCTGGCGCCATTTCACAGTTCATTATCCGAATAATGAAATATTTCGCAGTTCAACCTTCGAATAACGAAATGGCCAAACAAAGTTATATATGCGCAATGTTGATATTTTAGATGCACTAGACCCTAGTCATAGCGGATTCAAACGTTATATATTAATTATTGGGTCCTTTCGAAGTTTGTTGCTCGAATAACGAGAAACTGTAGACCCAAATAATCTTGGTTTCAAAGCCTATGCATAAATTCTGGGTCCAATTCGCGGCTGGATATTCGAATAGCAAAATAGTTAACAGTTCAACCTCCGAATAACGAAATGATGAAATTACGCTATAAATGAGCAGGGGTGGTGTCGTAGACATTGTATACCAAAATAACCGTCGGTTCAAGGTTTATATCAACAGTATGTGGCCATTTAGCAGGTCGTCGTTCGAAGAAAGATCTGGTATCTCCTAGTAACTAAATGGTCAAAATAAGCTATAAATGCTTAGTGGTGACATTCTAGACTCTACAAACCAAATAAATACAGTCAACCTTCTATACAGCGGTAGTTTCCATGTTGATTTTGCCAATATAGGGCGATTACCGATGTAAAGAAATTGACCAGTAGTTTGTATATCCCATCCTTTTAAGGTTTCATAGCTTATTCCATTCATAAAACAAGCACATCTTACAACAGATATTTGTACTTTATAATTATTAATGTGTTTCGGGTAGTTTGTTGTGGTTGTTGATTAACTTTACCTAAAATGAAGAAGTTTGCTGTGTTTTGAAATATGCTACTATCAGTTCTAGCCGGACAGGATTGAATTCATTAACTGGGATATATACTGAAGCGGGAATTTTTATTGCTAACTGTTTTGTATTTATTACATGTTAATACGACCAACATATTTTGAGGCTTTTCTTGTTGTTTTGTCAATAAGAATATAAGTTATAAATAAAAAAAAACTCTAAGAGACTGGAGAGGCAATGAATGTATTGATAGATTTTAATCAAGTTCATATGTACGTACCAGACAAATGTATATTATTTGACAGTCTTGTTGGATCTATCTTAAATTATAATGCTGTTGTATGGGGCTTAATCTTGCTATGTTGTTATGATATGAGCGAGCATAGACTTCGAACGTGTCTACATGCTCTGAAAGTGCCGGCCTATCAAGTGGTAAATATACTGTTAACCATTTCCTTCATATAAACGCCTTTTCACACTTTTGCAAACATAGTAGATCCAGATCAGACGTCTCCTATAATCAGGGCCTGCTCTGTTTGATTTGACATGATATAGATCTGTTTCTACAGTTTTTATCACAGCAAAAAAATCTTTGAAAAGTTAAAGCTTAAAAAATCAGCAAATAGATATTTATGATGTCATTATTTCTTACATGAATATTGAACAGGGAAACGGTTAAACTAAGTTGCTTTTGCAAATAATGGTAGACGTACATGAGACGGTTCCTGTAGGAGCCGTCCGATCAGGATCTGTTCTCTTTGCTTATGAGTAATAATGATCCGACTTTGGCCAGAATTAAATATCTTCACGATGTCAAAATTATTTCATGAATATTCATCAGATAAAGCCTTAGATTTGGCAGTAAAACTTCATTTGAAGACTACTGGCGTTAATTTAAAACTGTCCTAGTTTTCTACAAAATCGAGAAACACCGAAAGAAATTTGCTAACTTATCAAATTTTGATCTTGTGCGGTCGCTCTTATGATGACGGCGAAGATAACCGTCATGTCATTCATTGTGTAGAAAACACGAATGCTGCCGTTTTTAATATATAAACGCAAGGTGACTCGTACGGCTTGCTGTATTGTGAATATATGTTACCATCTTGACAAACAGATTAGATCCAGTTGAGATGTCATATGACTTGGTTTCAAACTGTTTGACACTTCAAGTATGCCTTGAGAAACATCGATGACAATTATTTGGCTCTTAATGGCCCTGTCACATTATAGTGTATGAGACGAACGTACGCACTGCGTCTGAAAAACTGGTCATACGCACAACTTGTGAGCGTATGAACTCGAATGTTCAACCATTATCTTCGATGAACGTATTAGCAGCGCATGAATAGAGAAACGTATACGAGTGTGTGTCAACTTATGTCATCGTCAGTGTTGCGTATATCCGCGTATAAGTAGCGTATGCGAGCATGTGAGTAACGTATGCTTAGCGCATGTGAGCGCATGAGTAGCGTATGAATAGCAAGAAATACCTTAAATACCGGTACGTTAGTCATTTGTCAGACATACGTTAAAATTACGTTACTGATACGCTATCCATATAGGTTGGGTCCTAGTAGTGGTTACCGTAGCATCCCCCCTAGACTTTTTTCATGGGTACCAAATTGTTCGTTTGGGTCCTCAGAACACATTTGAGCATGACCCCAAAACGGTTTCCATGGTAACCCGAGGTAATTTTCGAAACTACGTTGGTTCAGAAAATGCGTCATAACTATGCTTTACGAAGCATTAGAAGGACAAAACAAGTACCAAAGTAAAGCAGAAACATATAGCTTAAATATGATATATAATTTAATTAATATTCATAAATGCATTCTTATGAATATTAATGAAGAATTGAAAAATGCGTTTTTTTTAGAAAAAAAAAGAGTTTGTTGTTCAGTCTGAGAGACTTATTAATGCACAGAAATCATTGAATTTAGGTTTAAATTCTTTGCTTAGGTCCTCCGAACACATTTTGAGTATTTCCCCAAATAATATGGTCCCATCTGTGTTTAATTAAACGGTTTCCATGGTGACCCGAGGTTAATTTCGAAACATCCTTGGTTCAGAAAATGCGTAATAACTTTGCTTTTAGAGGCAATAGAAGGACAAAACAAGTACCAAAGTAAAGCAGAGACATATAGCTTGAATATGATATATAATTTTATTAATATTCATAAATGCATTCTTATGAATATTAATGAGGAAGTAAAAAATGTGTGTTTTTTAGAAAAAGGGAGTTTGTTGTTTAGTCTGATTGGCTTATAAAAGCACAGACATTATTGAATTCAGGTTTAAATTGTTCTTTGGGGTCATCAGAACACATTGTGAGCATTCCCCCAAAGTAATTTTGTCCCATATATGTTTTATTGAACGGTTTCCATGGTAACCCGAGGTAAATTTCGAAACATCATTGGTTCAGAAAGTGCTAATAACGTTGATGTTAGAGGCAATAGAAGGACAAAACAAAAACCAAAGTAAAGCAGAGACATATAACTTGATAAGGATATATAATTTTAATAATATTCATGTATGATTGCTTATGCATATTAATGAGGAAGTATAAAAAATCCGCTTTTTTAGAAAAATGAGTTTGGTTTTTTTCTTGGAGGCCTATTGATGCACAAAAACTATTGAATTCAGGTTCAAATTGTTCGTTGGGGTCCGCAAAATACAATTTGAGCAACCCCCCCCCCCCCTAAAAAAAAAGTGTGTTCCAGCTATGTATTTTAACGGTTTCCATGGTAACCCGAGGTAAATTTCGAAACACCCGTGGTTAAAATAATGCGTCATAACTTTGCCTTTAGAGGCAAAGAAAGGACAAAACAAGAACCTAAATAAAGCAAAGACATATAACTTGAATATGATATGTAATTTAACTAATTTTCATAAATGTATTCTTATGAATATTAATGAGGAAGTAAAACAAACCGGGTTTTGTTTAGAAAAAAGAGTTTATTGTTTAGTCAGAGAGGCCTATTAATAAACAAGAGTTATTGAATTCATGTTTGAATGTTTTCATGTGATCATACAAGGAAAAAAATTAGCTTTGTTGCAGGTAATATTTCTATAAAGCATACATATTTCAGCTATTCTGCATATAATGTGCGTAAAGGAATAAGCAATTTTCTCTGAGCATTGTATTTAGTAATATTTTGAGATTAATTTCTTATGTGATATGTGATTTATTTAACATAAAATACCAAAAAATTGTACCAAAACAGACGAGAGTAGAGGATTATTACTTTGTGTATATAATTGATTTGTTCATGTCTTTTGAATATAAATGCCATATTTATGTATATTAATGAGATATAAAAATAAACACACTTAAATTAGCTTTCGTATCTGTTATTTAATTAAAATCTAAAAAAATAAAGTTATTTAGTAGAATCCCCTCTCTCTGGAGAGAGGAGGCTCTCGACCAAGAGGGACACGATATCCCTCCTCTACAATAGAGAGGGTCAAAGGGTCCTGAGTGATAGTGCGCCACATTGATGAAGGTCGGATCGGAAAGGGGCAGAAAGCGCGTGTCCCTATTACTGGGGCCTAGAAGGCCCAGAACCACTAGGGCGGGAAGGGAAGGAACCCTGAGATGCCAGCCCTGAGTTAGGGGAAAAGGGAAGGGTCATATCCGGCTCTTGGCCGGCCCCGCTGAGAGGCAGAATAGGGTCTGGTTGTCTTACCTTTCTTGGTAGGTCACGTAAGAGGCTTACATTTAACCTTGGGATTAAAAAAAAAACAGACCCGAAGCGGGAGGGTTCCTGGTAGAAGCCCTGTCAGATCTTTCTCCTTAACATTGCCACCGAAAAGTTGTTCGGAGGCAAAGAGATACACCCACAGCTCGTCCATCGACTTGTCCTGCAGACTAGAGGAAGGTGTCACGGCGACCGCAGAGCATATTCGCTGTCGATGTGGGCCATTGACCCAAGACCAGTTGGGTCGAACGGCCCAGATGGTATGAACGGCACTTAGTAACTTCGGATTCAAGCTCCACAGAGAAGGTCGCAGATAGGAGGTCAATGTTTGAAGCTAACCCCATCTGTTGGATGCAACTCCCGATGCTAAAGAAGTGTGTGAGAGAGAGAGAGAGAGAGAGAGAGAGAGAGAGAGAGAGAAAGAGAGACAGACAGACAGACAGACAGACATACAGAGACAGAGACAGACAGACAGAGACAGACAGACAGAGACAGACAGAGAGAGACAGAGGGAGAAAGAGAGAGAGAGAGAGAGAGAGAGAGAGAGGAATCGAGAAAGAAAGGCATAATGCCCGCCCTTGGGCTGTCGGAATCAAGTGAGGGGATCTGATAAAATAGGATCATCCCTAGGAGCCATAATGAACAAAGTGTATTTCTGCTCTCCCTCAGAATCCGTCCTGGTGAACGCCACGGATGGCAGCACCCGGGAGGAGTGGGACCCGCAACAGATATAGAAGTGTGGACTGTGGGTTCACGTGAGAGCTATTCTCCCTCTAGGGATGAACTCACAACATGCCCTGGTCAGGTCGCCAGTGAGGTGAAACTTGCTGGTTTCCAGAATGAGTGTCGGCTAGCGAGATCGACCAGCAGGCAAATCTGAGGAGGAAGAGCGATGTCTCCGCATAGAAGAGTAATGGTAAGACCTCGATCTGCACCTTTCGATGAGAGCGATGCGAGTGCCGGTTCCCATTAAAAGAAAAAGAAGGCATTTTACGCCTCCTACGGGGTGGGATGGGGGCTGGGGAGTTCGAAGTGTACTCAGAAGATGAAGAGTAATTGCAGGGTCTAGACGACCAAGAACGTTTAGAATTAGCCAGAGCAGCTTCCTGTTGACTTTCACCATTGTAATGCGGTGTAGAGACAGAATGCCCAGTAGAAAATATTGGACTGGTAGATGTACCGGTCCACTTTGGTATCCCGGTCCAAAGGACCGGACCGGAACACCGGAGGACCGTTGGAGTGCAAATTTAGGACACCGGGCCAAAGAATACACAACGACATCTTTGGGTCGGGGCTCGGGTCTGCCGGTGACGTCATGAAACGGAAGCACTAACATCACGACACCGGGGACCGGTGACGGATAACTGGGCCTAGATTCAGCGGGACCAGGCAAAACTCTCCACACAACAAGCGGACCGGGAGACCTGGCAACAATAGTACAAGGGATCAAAACAAAGGGCACCATTCAAGTGGTAAACGGGGAACCCGCACCCGGGCCAGCAGTTGGGTGCCGAGCTGCAACTAACAACTGGGGAGTCGACTGCACTACAGGGTCTGTTGACGAAAGAGATTTTAAAGAAAAAGCAGGCTTCTACTGAGCTTTAGAAGACAGTGATTTGTCTGTTGCTAGGGAGTCGCTGACCAAAGAGAAGAATACTTCTTCCGACGGACAGCAAGTTCCCACGTCTCCAATGCCCAGAGGGATGAAACTGGACAGGGAGTTGAAGCGGGGCATCCGCAGCAGACCAGACACATTTAATGAGTTGTCCAGCCTGCCGCGAAATGCCCGCAAGAAGCCCTGCGTTGCTCTGGCATGCTGTGGTAAATAATCAAGCAAATGCATAAGACATCGCGAGTAAGTTCGAAGTCACGCAAGGCTAATATGGGTAAACATAAGCTGATGATTGCAGCCGAGATGCTATATATATTCTATTGTGTTGCAAAACACTCATAAAAGTAATATTCTTCATAAAACATGCATGAGGCTCAATTCCTCCGCTGTATTTTCTTACAAGAAATGTGTTGTTCACATAAATGTATATTGCAATATAATAGAAAAAAACTTACTTTCCTACAACAGTTTACATTCTCATTAATATCCATGCTACGGTAACCAAAACTAGGACCCAGCCTAATATGATAGCTTTACTGGCCGACTTCATGCCAACGTATGTGAAGCGTATTTGACCTATAAGTGACGTACCTTTACCGACACTCTAGCGTACTCAACGTGTGCCTAGCGTATGGTGAGCGTATGCGTAACGTATATTTCATACGCTTGTATACGCCGAACTTTTTTGAAATTATTTTCAGCCTCTACGTATTAGAACGTACACCGACTTTTGGCAGCGTACTTAAAACGAATACGACGCATGCCTAACCTACTCCTAACATATAACTGCTTATGCGTACAAATCAGCATTTTTTCACATACGCTCGACGAGACTATAAACCGAGGTCCGATGTGCTTTACACTGGGCATCTAAAAGAACCAGCGAAACTCAGTCGATACTAAAAGTAGGGCATCGTACCCGGAGGCCTGTTCAGGAGCGCGGGCGCTTGATTGAGCGCTTGCCCGAGTAAAATTATCACTGCTGAACGAGATCGAGCGCCCTTTCTAAAATCAAGCGTTCCGTAACTGAAACCAAGATGGCCGCCATTTCAGAAGATATACAAGTTGTTCTTCTTCAAATAGCACTAGAAGCTATAATAGAATCACTGAGCTATCGGAGGCATATATTTTGAGGAGCCATACAATTTTAGGAGGCTGTGCTATTCAACATAGAGCACACACAGAGGATAGAGAGCTACGTGGAAGAAAATCCGAAGAAATATTGCCAACTTACAGCGATCCTCTGTTCAGAGCTTATTTCCAAATGAAAAATCGTCATTTCAGGTACGTATTAGTTAGATTATCAGAAATATCTAGGCTACTTCTATGATAGTTTATTAGATGAAGAAATTTCGAACTCATTTTATAATTAGACCTTGAGGATAATTGGATACCACTGCACCAGAGACATACATTATATATAGACTATAATAGAGCTAATACAATGTAGTTTTAATGACGTATGTACAGGTTTTGGTATTGGTAGAAACTGTAGAGTGAAATCTATTATAATTTCATGAGCAACCAGACTAGACCCTGATCACATTAAGCCCTTACTCATAAATGACTGACTGTTTAAGTCACATAAATGCTGGGTTGTATTAAAGAAAAGGGAATTGCCACGACCTCTTTGGCATCTTCAGCGATATTTCGCTAATGCAATGGGTAGAAGAGACTATTGGTAATACAATTTGAAAAAATATATTTTCGTAATTAATTTGACGGCCGACACCTTAAGACAAGTGCTACTATGAAATATACCAGAGACGAGAGTTTGAGCAAATATATTTATACATTTTGTTCGAGTAAGACAGAGGTTGTTTGTCTCGGCCCATTGGATTCTAAGTATGCTTCAAGTGTTATCTTCTTACATTTCAAAGTGTATATTTCTTTTTTTCAGCACTCGCTGTCTGGGGCTCCATAGACATCGAGTTATCCGCTGCTTGTTTGAAAAAGTAATCACATTTATTCGCCATAATCCGCAGAAATAGTTGATCATCCTGCTTCAAACACTATGGGAAGTTGTTCGTTGGAATGTAACAATATTGTAGATTTCGATCCTTAGTTTACTTGCCCTATGTCTGTATGATTCGTTCCAGAACAAGAATGTATCCATGAAAATCATTCTGCATTCTTTCATCTTGTACACGTAAATGTAGAGGTTAATGAAAGTATTTACAGAGCTAGATATATAACTCAAACTTTGAAGCACTATCTGCATAGTGAGATCACCCTGTATGGCTGGTATGAATACAAACACCATAGAGTATGCTAGAATAGGTATACTCAATAACTCGTACGCAAAAATTACACCCAATACTGAGACAGTGGTTCTAAACGATAACCTATTGTTTGGCTTGGTCGTGCTCGCCTTTTCACACTGACCTGTCGTTGTGAGGGCATTAATGGTGTTAAGCTGACGGCGCATTATGTTCCAAATCTTAACATATGCCAAGATAATGAACACATGATAAATAAAATAAAACGTAGCCACTATAATTCTCACCGGTAAGAAAAGTGTCCATAAGTCACATGTATTTAAGTCAAATGCACACTTTCTCCAAAATGTCAGTGTAAATGTGATGCAAGGAAGAACTGTATGGGTAACCCATACATGAAATGTAAAACATCTTATCGATACATTATGTATGTATTCCCTATACTTCATTGAAGCTGCTAGTGCCACCAGTCTTTCCAGAGTCAAGCCTGCAACAGAGGCAAGCGAGAGAAGCGTAAACGGAACAGACCCGACAATTCGGATATAAAATACCACAGCGTAATGGTCGTCCCCAAATAAAAGCATAGAGACACTGGTCAAAATGAGGAAAGCTGAAAGTAAAGCTTCACTGATCAAGTAATTGTAAGAAAAACGTTTGATCTGGCTCGGTAGTCGTCGGCATTTACGAAGAGTGGCGATGGCGACGCACTGGCAACACAGTGCAAAGGATGTTAAATGAATGGCGAATATGTTGATTAACTTTGTCCTCAGAGTCAGATCATTCGTCATATTCACCAGAAAATCGGAGATGTTCTTGTTAGTTGGAGACGTTTGTGTCATTTCTTGACCGTAGAACTACCAATCTACAAAGACATAATATAGTAATATATAAATGAAATATTCCTAATATAAATAAACTACAATCACAGAGCTGTAGATAAATTGCGTTCTGGTCTATTAAACTCTCTTGTTTCTCAGCCAAATCGTATCTGGCTGCAATTCATTAGAATTGTCTCGGAAAGGCGATTCTAATAAGTAGCAGCAAAATACAGCTTGGCGAAGAAATATCAAAAGCATTTAATTATAGTTGAAATACAAGCTTCTATTTGTATTAGGAATATTTCACTCATCAATTACTTTCTTCAGAGCTGTAAATAAGGTGTGTGTTTTAACCCTTTCCATCATGTAAACGTGTTTTCGCGCATTTGCAAACAGAGTAGACCCAGATCTGACGGCTCCTTAGCGAGCCGTTTCATCTAAGTCTGCTCTGTTTGCTAATGGAATTTGGCATACGTGTTTCTTTACTTTCTAAAGTGGCTACATGTTCCACATTCCATGTTTCATTTTAACTATTGTTAATGAATATTCAGAATAAAACACGCGTCTTACTTACAACGCTGAATAAAGCAATGCATAATTGAATACTGTAAAACCCCGATAGTTAGAACACTTAACACATATATCACTATCGGACTTTAACCCATTTACTCCCAGTGAATTCTTCCATGTTTATACATTTGATTAGTCTATATTTTATCTAAGGGATGCCTGGTCTAAATTTTCACTTTTGTTTTTGTTTTATATTGAATTTCCTATCAGCAAACAGTGTAGACTGCAAAATGCGGCGTCTGATCAAAGTCTACACTGTTTGCCAACGTCCCATATATGGGATCGCTGGAGCAAATGAGTTAAGATAGGTGACAGCTTAATGCACGGTGAAAGTCATGCAGAGAGTTCCTATTATAGGGATCATTTTTTTATTTTGGGAATTTTTTTTTCTCAAGTTTGTCAACATTTTTAAAACAAATATATTTTTCCTAAAGATTGATTATTTCTAATCGCAAACAGGGGATAAGGCTGTACACCGTTCTTTTGTTCTGAATGGTTTATCGAATCAATAGCTTCAGGGCATATCAACATATTTAGGAAACAATTGAGAATAATAACCTGTGCATATGCCAACAATAGTGACTTAGCTCAATTGTTTACCTGTCAGTCGCTTGTAATAACCCAAGCAGTCAAAGAATCTGTGACATGCGGTACTCTTTGTTTGTTTTTATAATCAATCAACAGTTTTCCTGATTAGAAACCATTAAGGGTAATTACTGTCAAAACACATCTGGACTTTCATACCACTGGGGCAATTATCATTTGCGCATGCGTTAGACCCTTTGGTCCCACCTCCAATATTTTAAGTTCATGGAGTATTTTTGTAACAATTGTTCTGATTGGATCTCTTAATAAAAATTCTACTCATCTGCCTGGGGAATAGAGGAATAAAACTCCATGGTTTTCGCAATTCGGCAGTCTATTATCTGCGAATTGCTGAAATAATAAAGTACATCGTTTGAATTTTAACCTGGAGTTATTTTTAATCGAGTTCTTCTGTTTCTCAGGTAAGACATTATTATTTGTATCTAATTTGTTTTTCATGCTGCAGAATGGTAAAGTCGAAAAATAGATTTGACGCATGCTTAGTGTAATTGACTGTTTGTGGAAACACTACCTTTAATTTTATGTATGAACATTAGGCAGCTACCTTTTGTATTTCTCATTTTGTTTTGGTTACTTCCCTTGAATCGTCTGACGTCACAGTTCACAAATGAGAGTGACACAGACTTCTCGGAAGGAAACGCTGACTGTTATAATTTATTTTGGGGCTTTAAATATGAAAATTAATCGGAAAATTCTGTCTGTCAGATGGACAGGTACTTAGCCGCAATAGCTCCTATGATGCTTCGAAATATTTGCCATTCCGCAACAGTCAATAATGAGAAGTTTTGAATATGTTTTATCTGTATATATTATATAAAAAGACACGATAATTAATTACATTATAAAGGTCTATTTGAAATATTACTGAGCTGGAGATGGAACGGTCATCATTGCCTTTCCGTAGCAGAAACAGTTTTTCTGAGACCGATGTGATTATTAGATAACAGAAGTACATGTATGGGATATTAATTATTGTGTTAGACCTTTAGCAAACTACTGTTTGAAAGTTCTCCAAACATTGAAAGCTCAGAATATCTCGAATACAAAGAAATAATACTTGCATTCAGGTGAATAATGATCTGACTTCAGTGAAAGTGTTTTATAAATTTAAAATTTATTATTTGTATGCCGAAAATTATCTCCTTTAAAAAACCTGTTATTCATCTATCTCTTCAGTATTATATATGACTATGTGTCTCTGCTCTTTACAAAATTACTGTATTGCAAAAAATAAATTAGTACTGACATTCCTGTTTGGAGCTGCATATAAAGTAGCAAGCTCTAAATGGTGAAACAGGTACTGATACAATTTAAAAGCGAAATTATCAAGCAGGGAACTATACAGAGTTAAAAAAAACACCTTTCTTCTGACACTATGACTTAAGTTGCCTTCTGCTTATTTGTAAATATAGTCTGGGATACTTTATTAATAAGTTATTTCCAGATGGAGCTTTGGCATACTTAAGTCATGGTTTAAAGGTTGTGTATGTTATAGTGCTGCTGTGAGCAAATGCTTTAGTTGGCCTCTAAGGCAAGTGTAAATAGCAGTGCTCTCTTTGGATTTGGATATGCTGATTAACATTACATACACTCCAGCAAACTGTAGAATTGAAAATAGATAACCACTAGATCAGTTTGTGGCAAGCAATTGATATTTTTAGATAATATATAAATATATATAGCAGCAGGGGAATATTGCATGAATTATTTGAATATCGAGTCTATTATCTGCGAATTGCTGAAATAATAAAGTACATCGTTTGAATTTTAACCTGGAGTTATTTTTAATCGAGTTCTTCTGTTTCTCAGGCCACACCTCATCGTCAACATACAAAGTCGTACGACCGATACGACTCCCCTTACCAAAAGACGACCCGACATAGAAAAAAAACTTACGGCGAGCCTGCCGCATAATCCCATTTGGCGCGATCCGGCCCCGTAAAACTCCTATAGCAGCTTTCTGCATGACTTACACCCTGTATTAAGCAGTCACCTGCCTAAACATCCATCAATGTTCCACAACTAAAATTTCGAAGTATCGAGATTTTACTGTATTCCTAATTTCAAATGCAAGCTTGTGTTTCAGTATTTTGTGAATCATCAAGTAAAGCAGTTAGATTGTTGTTAGATTGAAGTACATACAAACACGATACTTATAATTATTTGGGATCTGTGTTAACACAGATACCAGTTCTACCGGAACTGCGAGAGCAAATCAGCCGGTCCTCACAAAACGATTTACTCAGATGTGTAATGTAGTTAGGTAATCAGCTCAACTTATTACAAAAAGTACTATCGTGGACCGTTTTTTAAGACAAGCAGTTACTGTATTTGGTCATTTTTTCAACAAATATGACGAATATTTTTAAAATGATGCGATATTAATAATATTGGGGTATTTATGCACACTTATACACGAATCAATTTTTGATAAATTGATTGGCGCCATTTTGAATATCACGTGACTTTACGCAACCTCCAACGCAGTTATGTCCCCTAATAGACCGCACGCGTGGTGACAAGGGAGATCACTGTGAGGAGTTTGCATATCGAGTAGGAGAATGAAAACTTTGCAAAGAATTTGTTTACCAGACACGCATTTTGGATGAGCTTGAAAATCGTAAGTACATATACATACAAACATTAACGCTTAGGTTATCATTGTCTTCTATTTATAGTTCTGCTATGACTTTCGTGAACACGAGTTATTATCTTGAATCTTCCGAGTTATTACAATGCTGTGAAAGAATATCTGCAGCACCTGCGCTATTAAGTTTTTAACTTATTCATCCCTGAGACTTTAGTTAAACCCCTTCCTCCATAAATATGCCTTTTTACGTCTTTGCAAACAAAGTAGACGCACAACAGGTTTCTGGACGACTCGGCACCAACTAACCGGGTCCCTAGACAATTCGGCCCCAAAACGATTCGACACCATGGTCAACTCGGCCCCTCCCAAAAATTTACCCTAGACGATTCGGCACCTATTTATTTTCATGAGTTTTTGTTATCAAATTTACATTTTCCCTGTCAATCAATCGATAAAATGAACTTATAAGGTGGATCCATATCATCATTATAAATTGTTATTACGAAACACTGAATTGGATTAAATCTATACCCGTAAATTTTTCGCACCAGTTTTGAAAACTTACAGGGATGACAGTTTTATTTGTTATAATAACAAATAAAACTCGTCTCAGTAATTTTTCAACTTATAAGGGCATTCTTCTTGGGGGTTTTAGACCTTAGAAATAATATGTATCATCATCACAAGGCAAACAAAAAGGTGAACAGTATCTTCTGCAGGGGCAATCTGATCTGGGTCTACTCTTTTTGCAAAGGCATACAGAATTAAACTAATCATACCTGCAAATAATTACCACCTGACTTTTAGGCATAATTAGACATGCTTTGCCAAATTGGTGGTCAATTTAAAGAGGTTTTATACTGTACAATGGTAATTTTCGTGGATCTACTCGTAGACATTGTTACAATGGTTTTGCACTAATTTCTCATGGTAGTGAAAGTAAGCATTGCAATTGGAGCTGTCTGGTCAGGGTCTGCTCAGTTTGCTTATAATAATATGGTGTTATATAGATCAAATTCTATGGTTCTGTCTGTACCAAAATATCCTTTGTTAATAATATGCAATTTAAAAAAATTATCCAATAATATGATACCAATGATGTCATTAACCCTTAAATGAATATTTAAACAGAGAAAGGGTTAATTTATGGACATATAGTGAAATCTGAAGAAAGGTTGTACAAGGCCTTCCTGTATTGTTGTTATCCTGGTAATACACACTGAGAAAGTTAGACATTCTGACCAGCCAGGTGCTTTAGTATCATTTATATGTGTTTAGGCTTATGAAAAAAAGGTGAATGATGTGTACAATTTTAAATGTAAAATGTCCCTGTTCTATGTTTATTTCAAATTTAAATACCTACTGAATATTCATGAACAAAATAGTTATATGAAATATGGAAGGTTGAACATTGTAGCCATTTTGGAAAGTAAAGGAAAAGGTCTACAAAATTCCATTAGCAAACACAGCAGACCCTGATCAGACGGCTCCTATAGGAGCCATCTGATCTGGGTCTACTCTGTTTGCAAATGCGTGAAACACATTATATGAGGAAACGGGTTGATGCCTTTGCAAAGAGCATATATATCCATATCGGATAATATCTATATAAGAGCTCTCAGATCAGGGTCTGCTATGTTTGCTTATGAAATAATTAAGATGATAATACAGTTTCTAGCATGTTTAAAACAGAATTGTCTGTAGTGTCATTATAAATATTCAGTTAATATCAACTATAAATGTAATTATTACATTTGATTGTTTCAGTTGTATTCTCTGTAACGTTAGCCTGAATTCTACAAAGTAAACGTTTGTTATCATTAATGGTCGTCATTTTCTTCTTTAATCCTTAAATGGACTATCCAAAATTTCAAACAGGTCAAGCTGATAGTGAATATTTAGGGATGTTTCTAAAGAAATGTGTACCATGACAAACAGTGCAGATCCTTGGTCTACACTGTTTGCAAAGGACATTAGTGACTCGTGACCCGCACTGTAAGGGCTAAATTCCAAGTATATTCATTTTCTCTACCAAAAAATACAGTCAGTGACAAAACAATGTTGACTAAATGTGCTAAATAGACGATCTTACATGTACTTGAGTGTTCATTACAAATTTCAAACTTTATCACTAAGGAAAATGATTTTAATGACAAACAGCACTGATTCTCACCAGAGGGTTCCAACAGGAGCCCTTTGATCTGGATCTACACTGTGTGTAAAGGTATTACATACATTATACACATTTTAAGGTTTAAATTATTTGAAACAGAATATTTCCCCCAAGACATCACAACCAAATTATTGCCAATGGCCACTGCCAGAGTTCAATAGTTCATTCACTTGGAAGCACAAACACATGTTTGAACAAACAGAGACTAAAATGCTACCAATTAACTATCATTATTCCTAATTAAGGTGCCATTTTCCCTGATTGCTAATAATACAGGGCTTATTTGTATAAATCATAATAACGTTGAAAGGATAACTTGATTAACCCTTTTAACGCTGAATTTTCAAAATTCAAAGTGTATCGTGAATGAATATTCAGGAATTGCTTTTATAAAACAAATGTAACATGACAAACAGTGGAGACAGGTGAAAGGCGTTTTTCCCGATGTTAAGGGCCATATTTTCCCGAACAGAAAACGTTAAATACTTGAGCTAAATTCACTGTTTTCTCCTTTATTCCTTTTTCAATCAATAACTAAGAATACTGTTTCATTTCTGAAGTTTGTTTTGAAATACAGTTAGTTATTATTTAAAAAGCATACATATACCAGTAGAATTGATTGATATTATGAATTGTTAATGTAGGCGTCGTTTTGTTTCCCCTCAGGGGCCTCATACTGTAAGGTAAGGGCATATATCAATCTGCGATTCTAGTTCACCGTGTAATAACCTGCTTATTACATTTGTGGATAGATAGAGAATATTTGGTTCCTAGCTTTGAATGAGAAATGTTATCTGGCAAGGCGGATGAATATATCAGGTGAGCCGAAGGCTCACCTGATATATTCAGAAGCCGAGCCAGAAAACATTTCTCATTCAAAGCTATGAACCAAATATTCTATTTATCCTTGTCACGACAGCAAACTATAAAATCATTTTATTTTGTACCGAATGTACCACAAAATGCACCGCAAAGTATACCCGACTCTACTGGCTCTAGACTGTTGATGACGTCACTATAAAGGCGTTATTACGTCACTGGAATTCCACTGAAAAAATGCTCAAAACAAAACCGTTGCCCCGGTTGGTTATGTGAGAAAAAGAACCTGTCACTTGATGTTTGAGACAAGCTGATCTAAACCTCGTCTAGAATAGAAAAGTCAAGGCTAGCTTAATAACATTTCAATTCTAGACTCGGTTGAGATAGACGCCGATAGAATGAAAATAGAACTGACTATAGAATACAGGCGGCCGTTTCACTAGACTTCGTAACTTACGAACTTCGTAGGCTTAAGAATTTTGCTTACGAAGTTCGTACGAAAAAAGTTACGAGCGTTTCACTAACACGTTCGTACGAAAGACACTTGCGAACTTCGTAGCTGCGAACTTCGTAAGTCCTCTTCACAACTGAGGTAGGATTATTCCATAGCAACACACACTTCCGTCGCATGCGCGGGCGTGATAGAAATGTGTGTCTGCATGTTCACCGTGTAATATTTCCCATTCAATAGTTTATGTCTCAATGAAATTGCTACTTAGCGTGCAACTATGTTACTATTCATCGCTAGGATGTGAAATTGCGGGATATTTTGTACAAGAGATGTTCAAAATAATATTACCAAAGCGAACATACGCTCCTTTCGGCAACGATTCTACTCGCACCTGCTGCACATTAAAACTGATTTCAGTACGAATGTAATCCTGTATAGATATCAACAAACCATACATGGTTAAATAAAATAAAAATCGGCTTGTTTTTTTATATTAATTATGTACATCTACCTTAAATACCGATTTCAGCCTTTTATTTTTTGTGACATCACTCATCAGCTTAATTGTTTTTTTAATAAATTAACCCCCCCCCCTTTCCCATTCCTTAACATGCCCCCACACACCAAAAAATAAAGCAGATACATTCAAGCAGCATACTTAAGTTGATAACATTTACATAGACTTTTTATCATATTTATGATCTATATATTTATTGAAAATTCGGCAAAATCTACCAAATTAATATCCATTTTAAAACGCTGAAGTGGTTTGCCGAATAGGCCTACATAGATAAAGAAGGAAAATGCTGAAGACAAAGAAATAGAACGATTTCAGAAAACGCTGTTCAAAGACAAAGGAATAGAAAGATCACTGATCCATTAAATTGGGTGGGGAATTATAATGTCAACACCTGTACGGTAGAGCAGAAGATTATGACAGGATACTTATCAGATATATATATGTAGTTAGTGTTACCTGTAAAAAAGTTTGAGTGTACAATAAAAAATGTTATATTTTGATAAAATAAATATAGATAAATTATATTTTTAATTAGATCTAATGGCATCACATTTTTTTTTTTTAATTTATCTCTGCCAACGAATCAGTCCCATAGTAACTTAGAAGGAATCCATCCCTACTCAGCAGCTTTCGATTTATTATCTACCTTTTTATGCAATTTTATTTCGTGTTATGACCGCCTTATCAGGGTCTGATCTAAACCTGTTTGCTGAAGCTCTTTTATAAATATATGCTTCTACACTGTGTGCCATAATTAAAACAAAAAATCCACGAAGTCGAGTTTAGTGAAACGCAATTTAAGGTCTGCAAACTTCGTACGAAAATTCTTACGATAATTTGATCGTACGAAGTTTAGTGAAATGGTCCCCAGGATCTAGACGATTTATAATTCTTGATGTGGATTTATCTAAACACGGTAATTTCGCGACAGACAACTAGATCTAGTCTAGATCTACTACTGTCAGTAGGTCTAAGAATATAAGTTTGAGAGAATGAAGTGAAAGAATTAATTTTTTATTATTTAGTTTAACGGGTGTCGATTGAAATCAATTCGCTTTGTTAAACTTTTTTTATTCAGTAGATCTAGATCTAGATCTACTAGGTAGACGTAAATTTTTGTATTCACGAAATAAGCGTCTCGGTAAAAAAACTTTTTTTTTAAAAAAAAGTAGTTTCGGCTACAGGTCATGTGACCAACTGACATATTAACATCGGTCATGTGACCTACTGACATAATAACAAAAAGTTTATCAGGCACCTTGTTATCCGTCAGGAAAATAGGCACGTGACAGGATAAAAAGGGATCTTCCAAATACATTAATTTCTCAAAGGATTGAAAGAATCAGACGTTAGTAAAACTTTCAGCAGATCAGAGATTAAGCAGACGCTATTAAACTTAATTGAGAGAATGGCGCAATCGACGGAGTGAAGCCGGTCGGCCATTTTTTTGTTGCAGCAATGAAACGAGGCCCTCGACGGGAAAAATTCCGTTGTTGCTTATGACTCCGTATATAAATCATAATGTTGAGGGACACATGACTTTTATACATGGCTAATTGACAAATCGAAATCGAGGATTTTACTTTGCAGCATAATAAAATATCGCTGACTCATTTGCAAACAGAGCAGATCCATATAAGATATTATTAGTTATACAGATCATTGTCGGGGTATCTGACTTTTTGTTTCCTGCATGTATTTTTCTCAGCAGGGAATAAAAAGTCACATATCCCGCCAATGATCTGTATAACGAGTTTATAATACTGCAAAGTTTATTATTTGTAGCAGTTGATTAGCGTTGTTAATGTAGGCGTCGTCTTGCTTCCCCTCCGGGGCCTCATACTATAAGGTAAGGGCTTATATCACACTGCGACCCTAGTTCACCGTGTATAATAACCAGCTCATTTCATTTGTGGATAGAAAAAGGATCTTCCAAATGCATTAGTTTCTCAAAGGATTAAACGAATCACACGTTAGTAAAACTTTCTGCAGATCAGCGGTTAAGAAGACCCTATTTTTCAGCATGAGAACGATTAAACTTAATTGAGAAAATGGCGCGAATTCGACGTCATTTGGATGACGTCAAAATGACGATTTTATAATATTCAAACAAAAGGGCGTTGGAAGGAGCGGCTATACTGCAATTTACAGGTACGTGTGCTGTGCGTGTGCATAAATAAAATCTGAATCGAGTTGGTTGTGGATTGTCTTTGTAAAAGCGGGGGGTTGGGGGCTAATCGATATATGCACAAACACTTTGACAACATTTGCAGCATCAGAGCAGAATAAGACATTCGCCACGTATCGGGTTCATTTACATTGTTATAGATCTACAACTTTAAGAAAAATGTTTCTCAATGGATAACTTTGTTCCGCCCCAAACTCTTGTTATTTCGTTTGAGAACGGTAGTTTGGATCGAATCGACGAAGTGAAGGTCGGCCATTTTTATTTTGTTGTAGCAAGGAAGTGAGGCACTCGACGGGGGAAATTCCATTGTTGCTCATGACTCCGTATATACATCAGAATTTAGAGGGATACACGGCGTTTATACATGGCTAAAAGACCAATCAAAATCGAGGATTGTACTTTGCAGTATAATACCTATTGGAGCCTTCTGATCAGAGTTTGCTGTAGTTGCTATGAAAACAAAACTAGAGCTGAAACTAGTTTCTTCAAGATTACAATTTCCCTTGTTCATATGCCAAAACGAACATCCAGCTAGTTAGTTATCATTAACCCTTTCCTTTATATAAACGTGTTTCACGCATTTGCATTTAGAGTACACCCTATAGGAGCCGTCTGATCAGGGTCTGCTATTTTCCTTATGAAATTTGATAGATCCGTTTCTTAAATTTCTAAAATGTCTGCAATGTTCTAACTTTCACATTTCCTTATAACATATTTTTTTATGAATATTCAGTAGGTATTAGCAATGAATTCGAATTTGAAAATAAATGTAGAACAGGGAAAGGGTCAAAATACTGTCTTGCTGCTACTAAATTGCTTATAAATGTTATATAACTTAGTCACCCAGAGCTGCTTTAGATCAGGTGCGAATATAGGAAATCTAAGTATTACTAATGAAAAAGTAGTAATGTCAATTTCTCTGCTAAACACTGTCTTTTCTCATTAGAATCACACCTGAGAGGCTTTTCTAACGAGTAATATTTAGACAGAGTTGGAGAAATATAAGATTTTGATACATCATTACGCGCCTTATCTACACAACAGTTGTTCACCCTAATCCTCAACTAACTGCTTAACCCAGTCCCTCTTAGACTGCGTTTAGACCCAACCTCTTTGAATAAATCTACCGAAAAGGAGAATTTACTAGTGAAAAGGAAAATTTTAGAATCGTGTACTTTTGAAATGTTTGTGATAAATAGAGCATTTGCTCCTATGTAGCAAATGCCCTATTTATCACAATTGCTTCAAAAAGTGACTTTTACAGAGGCGTCAGTAGGATGGAATGAGTTAAGTGATTGTAAAAAATATCAAAACAAATACATAACAAGTGTTCACCCAATCCTCATAACTGTTTAACCATTTGCCTGTTCTATATGTATGTTTATTCCAAATTTCAATACCTACTGAATATTCATGAATAAAATAGTTATAATGAAATATGGAAGGTGGAACAGTGTAGCCATTTTAGAAAATAAAGAAACACATCTTTCAAATTCCAATTAGCAAACAGAGTAGACCCAGATCAGACGGCTCCTATTTTTCCTATAGGAGCCCTCTGATCTGGGTCTACTCTGTTTGCAAATGCGTGAAAACACGTTTACATGAAGAAAAACGCTATGTGATGGTAGAAAATACCACAACATTTAAAGCTGTAGAGTAATTGTCGTTGACCTTATTACAACTAAAACTTAAACACGAGATATTAATTGAGAATATCTGTTTCTTAACCATTTACTCCATAAATACGTCTGTGCAAACAGGGTAGAACCAGACCAGACGTCGTCTGATCAGGGTCTGCTATGTTTGCTTATGATATTATATAGTTATGAATCAGGGTCCATGCTTATAAAGCTTTTAGTTGAGTCTGAGTTTCGTTCTCAGGCTTTTGATTGGTCAGATTTGAGTTCTCAAGCTTTTGATTGGTCAGATTTGAGCCAAATCAAAAGCTTGAGAACGATCTCAGACTCAACTAAAAGCTTTATAAGCATGGACCCTGGTTTCTTCTATGGCCAAATATTCCGTGTCGGTGTTATGCTATTCTAACAATTAATATTATCAATAGTAATGATGTCATTGTTTCTTACATAAATATTTATGAGGTAAAGGGTTAAGCCTATCCCACAGTTAACCCTTTACCTGTTCTACGTTTATTTCAAATCTCAATACCTACTGAATATTCACAAAATAGTTATAGGGAAATGTGGAACGTGGAATATTATAGCCATTTTAGAAAGTAAAGAAACAGATTTTTCAAATTCCACTAACTAACATACATGTAGCAGACCCAGATCAGACGGCTCCCATAGGAGCCGTCTGATCTAGGTCTACTCTGTTTGCAAAAGCATGAAAAGACGTTTGTATGAGGGAAAGGGTTAAAATTAATATCTGCTCAATTATGAATTAGGTACAAGTTTGACTACCTCCGATTCGATCAAGCATCTAGATAGAAGCTCTTAGGGAGAAGTTAGGGAGAAGAGATAACCGTTTATGTCATAAAAACGCAATCCAATTTCTCGATCTTACAATTAAGACTACATGTATTTCTAACACTTGGGTTTGTAGCGCACATAATTTAAAACTTGAAAATAGAGGTGTAAATGTATCTTTAAAATAGAAAACAGTATTTATAAATATTCATAATTTATGTGGTTTATCAATCTGTTTATTTATTTTTGTTTATTTCACAATTTTCATTCGTGTAATATTTATATATTTAAAAAATGCCGTAAAACATTCCATTTATGAGAGATCAGATTCGTTTTATTTTTTCAGATTACATGTACTTACAGAATATTATAGTAGACGTTTCTTTCAATAAGTTTTGAGACGAATGAAAAAAGAAATGAATGAATGAATGAATGAATGAATGAATGAATGAATGAATGAATGAATGAATGAATGAATGAAAGACTTTATTTAACGAGGGTAGCTCAATTAGTCTAATGACTAATCTACCTCGAGGCCCTCAAACAAAAAAGCAGTTCATACAAAATACAAAACAGTAAAACACAGATGTAGACATAAGCACAAGAAATCAATGTTTAGAAATGAACTCATTGCTCGCTAAGTAATGTTGCGTCTGTATAATTAAAAAATGTTGTCTGCTTCAGTTTGTAGATCTATTGTTCAAGGACACGCAATTGGATCCTTATCAAACGTCGGGTAACTTGGCGTCTAATCTGGATCCAATATGTTATCATAGTTTTGATTTGCCACTAGCATCCAAATAGTTAATATAACGTTGGATAACTTAACTGTTGCTCAAATGAAATACATTTAAATGCCATTTGACCCCGATTCAGATGGATGAATGCACGCGCTATTAAAACCACATATTTGTGACGTCATTTACCCACGCTGTCAATACTATAATAGATCTACGAGAAAATATTTTGCTCAGTTTTAGTTAAAATAAAGTGTCATCTGCTTCAAAATTAGAAAAATGCAGTTAGAGTGTAAACTAATTGAACCTGATGAGACGTTGAATTATTCAACGTCTCATCTGGATCCAAACTGTATGCACAAGGTTTATGACGAATTGAACGAATGACTGAATGAAAGGCTAGAGAGTAACCCAATTAATCTAAATTATTGAATGAAAGCTTAAATACTAAATATTTAATGAGAGTAGCTCAATTAGCCTAACGATTAAATCTATCCCGAGGTCTTGTAATCAGTACATTTTATACATTTATATGCAAAATAACAATCATAGAACATAATAAACAATGTGTCCAATGATGATATTATGCTAAACCATTTCAATAACGCAAAATGAAATCAGCATAATTATACAAACTACATAAACAAAGTTTCAAATAGAACTGAAACAAGCGAGAAACTTCTGTGGGAAGTTTCCTACATGGATCCGTTCAGTTTGAGCCCTGTGTCAATGAAATGAATGAAACACTATTTTACGAGAGTAGCTCGGTTAGTCAAAAGACTAATCTACCCCCGAGGCCCTCAAAAAAGTACATGTCATACACTATTACAACTCTAAACAAACAGCATATTAAAAGGTATATTAAATAATACTAATAGTATATCAATTGTATGTGTACAGTACCCTTTTCTAAACATATATTTTTACACAAAATGAGAAGTCCCTAATCAGAATCTCCTGCATGAAGTGTCTGATATGGGTTTGCTCTATTTGTTAATAATAGAAGAAAAAAGTTTTTTTTCTGGTGAAAGGCAATTAGTTTTCAGGAATATTAAAACTACAATTTCAAGTATCGGTAATACTGATATTTCCATGAATAATTAGTGTAATAAGAAGAGCAATGAGCACATATAATATCAATAAGAATCTGGAACAGTTCTAACAACAACACGAATGACAAAAGCATGTTTTGGTGTTCTTACCCTTCCTTCTGTCTTAATATACCAACTGTAGATCCAGATCTTACAACTTTCAAAAAGCTGTAAAAATGGATAACACACCCGTTGATATGATGGAGTGTACACGATTATAGAGATAATACGGTAATTCATTATTTTATATCTACTTGAACAAATAAAACGGTTAAATACACAGTGGAATGGGTAAGAAACCGAAAACCACAGATCAACAGACACATTGAAAAGTTCTTTTATTAGAATTCATATCAAAACTTTCAAACAGAGTTTATCCAGATTAAACTTTCGAAAAGGAACTTTCAACTTGGATCTGCTCTATTTTTGGGAGTTAGAATTCACTTTCGTCATGTTCAAATATATTACATACTCATATTTGTCATTGAATAAACAAATTAGGTATATGGGAGCTCTAAGATCGTAATATATACTGTTTTGAATGATGTAGACATAATCACATTAATTAATAATGGCGAACTTTAATATTTAATACGGGTAATACGATAACCATTATACTGCATTTTACATGTGTATTTCTGTCAACCTATAGATAACGCCTTTGTCAATATCAAATTCATCAATAGTCTGTAAATGAATTTAAAGTGCACACAGATACGGCCAAATAACCCAAACAGTAATATATCTTAAGTGTAAGATATATAATAGTCATGAGTAAAGTACATGTTATCTTATCGTTGAGATCTTAACCAGCGAATAAAGTTAACAGTAAAACTATCAATAGTTTTCATGGTTCTTATTGTTTCTGGTATTTTATTCCATATTGAAGGTCCTGAATATGGTATACTTTGTTTAAAAAGTTCTAATTTTGGGCGAGGTACTTTATAATTTATTGAACTTGATGATCGTAAACTGTTGTAAATTTTCGTTTCGTTTTCGAACATATTGTTAATATAAGTCGGAACTAATCCTTTAGATACCTTATACATAAACTTGGCCTTCTGCAAAATAACCTTGTCAGAAAAAGTCAGACAGCTCATTTTCTCTAATGATTGAGACACAGATACGTAATCTGTACCGAATATAATTTTGCAGGCTCTTGTTTGTAATGAAAATAATCTATTGGCACTACTTGTATTTGAACTTCCCCAAACAATATTGCAAAACTCTAAATGAGGTTGAATATAGGCATTATAAAATATTATTCTAGAATGAAGTGGAATATACCATTTGATTCTAGATAATAACCATATATTTGTTGAAAGCTTTCTTCTTATTTTATTGATATGGTCATTCCATTTGAGATTTTCATTGAAATTTACTCCCAATAACTTTTCTCCCTTGGATAATTTAAGAACAACATTTTTGAAAGTCAAAGACAGAGAACTATTTGTAAGCCGTGCCCTTTTATGAGGAGTAGTAATCAATAGTACTTTGGTTTTATCAGTATTGAGAATTGAGTTACACCATGTTTCAAGATTGTTTAAACAGGTTTGAAGGTTTCTTTCTACAGTTTCCAATGAGTAATGGATATCATGTATAGTAGTGTCATCTGCATACATGTCAATTTTGCTTATTTCCGCTGACAATGAAAGAGGCAAATCATTTATAAAAACTAAAAACAGTGGAGGACTTGTTATCATCACGGAATAAAACGTACCTTCAAGTGAATAATATCCAGTATTATCTGCACCAGTTTCTGTGTTTATCTAGCAGATGGCAGGCTTTAATTCTTCGTCTTTGAAATATTTTTGCTTCTCTTTGACCACAAGACAAAATACCAAAGCAGCGACTGGCCAAATGATACCTGTCTTTTATAACGAAAACTGGCTAATTACTTAATAATCCACATGGCTTGTCCGCTGAAGGCTTGAACATTGCTTTTTACAATATTTTCTTCCAACTAGGTAAAATTGATAAACATGGGCGTGTGATTAATGTCTTCACATTATAAAGTCAAACTTTGATGATAAATAATAATTAAGAAAAAACTGAAAAACGAAATCAATTTTCTGAATAGTGTTTGTATTTATCATTTATGCTGCGTTTACACTTAGCTACTACAGCGATCCTCTGTTCAGAGCTTATTTCCAAATGAAAAATCGTCATTCCAGGTACTTTTTAGTTAAATTATCAGAAATATCTAGGCTACTTCTATGATAGTATTTGTTAGATGAAGAAATTTCGAACTCATTTTATAATTAGACCTTGAGGATAATTGGATACCACTGCACCAGAGACATACATTATATATAGACTATAATAGAGCTAATACAATGTAGTTTTAATGACATATGTACAGGTTTTGGTATTGGTAGAAACTGTAGAGTGAAATCTATTATAATTTCATGAGCAACCAGACTAGACCCTGATCAGATGATTCCTATAGCCGTCTGATCCGGGTCTTTTCTGATTTCAAAGGCATGACAATTTACTTGGCGTTTAATTAGTCCTTGTGAGAATGTGGTCATATTTCTTTAAGCCTTTATTTCATCAACATTCATGTAGAATAAATGAAAACATAACTGTTAATTAGATTATTTGTTTTAATAATCATTTAATGACACACGGACACGGGGAAATTTGAAAATAATATACAAACTGTAGCATCATCTCAGATTCTCTGTATAATAATATTTTAAAAGCATCTAGAAGAGACCCTGATCAGACAGCTTTTGTAGGAGCTGTCTGTTCTGGGTCTACTCTGCATAGGCATATAAAAATGAATTTATGGTGTAAAGCATTAACCCTTTTCCATTTTAATATTCATGTAATAATTATCATGAATATGTATTAGCCGAATTTTTATAATGGCATATGGACACATGATGTTTTGGTGTTGATAGATACCGTAAAGTTTTATTTAACTTCATTAAGCATCTTAGCTATTTGATCTGGGTCTACTCCGTTTGCGAAGACCTGAAAAGCATACATTATATGAAGGGAAGAGTTAAACGAATAATTACAGAGGATCTTAAAGATCTATGACATAGTTTATTGATTGTGCTTTCAGATTCCTAAGTTATTTTCCAAATTGATTGCAGGCTTAGCCTGAAAGTGATTTTCTTTAACATTTTCTCATGAATATACATTCAATATTTCCCGATCTTAGGAATATCCATTGACATAATTTTTATGGCAGAATATGACAAATTTGGGTCATAATGATAGAGGTGGCATATTTAGAAATCAAATAGATCTACCCTATGTCATATAAGCAAAAGGAGCAAATCTTGAGCAGACTCTTCCTATTGGACCTGTCTGATTGAGGTCAAGCCTGTTCGGGTAAAAGTGGACACATACCGTATGTCTTACATATATTTCTATTAACAAGTTCATTCTCTCTTTCAGTCACCTTTGAAGCTTATGGAACAATACTTAGCTGGCTGGACTATCAGCATGGAGCAGAGGAACCTAGTGTGCATGTGATATTCATGACAGCAACCAAGAGACCTTCTAAAATGTTGCAGCTTGTTTCGGATTGAGTAAGGGGTCTCTTCATTACTACCTTGGGAATTCTGCAGGCTAATGAGTGAAGACCAGATATTGCAAACCATAATATTCTGGACTAATGAGAGGGGGTATTCAGGGGATACATAGAAATCCGGTCTCTCTGGCTGGATTTCCCAAGTGTTGTAGGAGCCATTGATGGTACAAACGACCCACTTCCAAGACTATATTCGTACATACATAGGAAATACTTTCCTGCTTTTCATCTTAAATGAGTTTGTGATAGCAGTTTAAGATTTGTGGGTGTGTACTCTGCTTTCTCTGATTCTGTACATGAATCCAGCTTTTTCTTAAAAAAATTAAATATGGCTCACTTTTATAGGGATTCTGTTTGTAGTTTAAAAAAAAATACTAGTGCTTTCAGGGACAATGGCCATCTCACAAATGAACAAAAAATATTAAACTCAAACACATAGTTTTACAAGAGTGGACATTGAGCAAAGTTTCAGCCTTTTGAAAGGGAAATTTAGGAAATTGAAATGTCTGGATGTGAAATCAAGTTTCCCTTGTGCCAAACATGTTGTTCACTACACAATTTCATACTAAACAGGAAAAAAACTTGGAACCAGAATTTCAAGATATTTTGGAAGACGTGCCTGTGCAAATACATGAAACAACAAATACAGGTGACAGAATACCAAGAAGATTATCTGCTTTATTCATCAAAAACGACAAGACAGCATTAATTTACTGTCATAGCAAAAATAAAGTTGTTAGAATATAACATGCAAATTAATCCTTTCTCTGAAATAAAAGCTTTCCCCAAGCCTTTTAACACACAGAAAACCTAGTCCAGATGGTTCCTATAGGGTCTACTCTGTTTACTAGTGAAATTATGATAGAATAGACCTGACTCAACAGTTTCTACCAATACCAAAACAAAAACTCTGATGTACATACCGTATGGAATTATAAAAAAAAATCAGCTAATAAACATGCATGATGTCATTATTTCTAACATGAATATGCAATAGGAAATGGGTTAACCTTTTATTCCATGAATATTCATGTCAGAAATAATGACACCATGAATCTTAATTAAATCATTTTGGCACATGGACACAGGAATTGTTTATTAAATATAGCAGATCCTAACAAGACAACTCTTACAGGATACATTTGATCTGTGTTTACACTGCTTTCAAAGGTGTTGGAAAGGCCGTTTTATGGATCAAGTGTTAACAAATTTCAACGAACTCACAGCTGGAAAAGTAGCGTTTTGTAGCAATCTTGAAAATGATTGGGCAATTTGTTGAGGTCAAAACAAAAAATAAAAGTCATCATGTTTTTCTTTTAGAATATATGACACTTTTACTTAAACTGTTGTATCATACACTGTTATTTTACAGATTATGTTTTTAGAAGATAGAATAAAGTTTCCAGTGCCTCAACCCTCATTTTTAGCTGACCTGAGTATGCTCAGGTGAGTTTTTATGATTGCCAGCCTGCTGTCTGTACGTCTGTAACAAATGTTTTACATACATGTACTAACATATCCTGGAACTGCATGACAGAATGTACCAAAATTTAGATAAATAATCTCTGAATCATGCTTTGTCAAAATTGTTAAAATAATCTGGATCCATGTAGACCTCTGGTTGCCATGGCAATCAAAAAACATCTCCAAAACCAGTGATCAAAATTGAATGATATTTGATAGGAACTGTCTGCTTGTGATTCTCTACCAAACCTCTAAAATCATCTTGATATCTTAAAAAGCATGGCCACTAGGGGCCTTATATGATTATTTTGGGAAAACTTAAAAATCATCTCCAAAACTGGTTGTCCAATTCAAATGACATTTGATAGGAATAATCCTCTGGTGACCATATTGAGAATGAATTAAGACTGCCATGCATAATTTGAACAAACTGAAAAATCTTCATTTGAATAAATAAATTATGACCCTGTTATTCTCATTTTCTGGATATTGTTGTGACTAGTTTATCTTTATCTAGTGCTACAATTCTCAGGTGAGCAATATATGGCCATCATGGCCCTCTTATTTCTGGTGCCATTCACTCTAATTCCATTTCTGCTGTTGCATCTAGTACTGATGAAAACGTTCCATTTTATCGTATTTTGCATTTGCTTTTGAGGTTGTGGTGTTGATACTTAATAAGTCTCCTCAGGGTCATCAAGTAGGTAAGGGACTGGTCAATGTTTGGGGAGTTGTTCAAGTCATAGAAGGCACTGCAGTTGTGGGTAGAGCTGCTGTCTCTTCAGCAAACATCAATTCCATGACCTCAAAGTACCTCTAAGTCTGTTTACCATTCCCAGTTTGTTTTTATATACCTTCAATACATATCAGAATCCATACTGTGCTCAACATAATTAATTGAGAGCATCTGTTACTGTTATAAATAAACAATATTCAAATATTATACATGAATTTGTGTTCTGTTGTGAACTTTTATGTTGGCCAAGTGTTCCTAACATTATTCAAGTTCAAGGCTATATATATTTTATTTGCAGACCAAACAGATTACTGTCTGAAATATGCAACTTCAGAATGATATTTTGTACTTATTAGTCTCCCACTGGCCACTGGAGGGGGACTATAGATTTGCACGCCGTCTGTATTATCACTAAAATGCTCCCTGGGGACCTACATGTTTTAAAAGGAGCTTGTTGCACGTTTGTACACATGTAGTTACTGAATGCAGAATGAAAGCAATGCATAAAGCTTCTTCAGCACTTTCTTTCAGTCTGAATTAAGCTGCTGCCTGTATTTTGAAAAACCTATACATGTATTTGTTTATTTAA
The DNA here is from genome assembly GCA_963576725.1 of Azorinus chamasolen. Lineage (NCBI taxonomy): Eukaryota > Metazoa > Mollusca > Bivalvia > Cardiida > Solecurtidae > Azorinus > Azorinus chamasolen. The sequence goes on along the minus strand of OY755240.1, from coordinate 64,210,961 downwards.
TGGTTGTTATATATATTTTTAATGTAATTCATCATTAGTTTCCTATCAGAAGTCAGGGACATTTATTAGGGAAATTACATTCTTACTTGTGCAATAACATGTATTTGGAGCAGATCCTTACACCAATGCACATACTTTAGATCAGTGATAAAGCATAGAGGGGGACCCAGTTGTAAAAATTGAGTTTGGAGGCTCAGTTCTTATATATATGTATATCTTCTTACAGTATAATCTGTAGCAAGTGAATTAGGAGTTCGGCCACAAAAACTGAAGAGAGATAGGAATGTGGGTTAAATGAATTCTCATACAATGCCTTGATATTCCAAGACTATTAACCTTGAGCTATCTATATTATATTTTCAAGAATTATTGTTTTGATGTGATCCAAAGCACAGATGTAAATTTGTGATGCTACAATTCACAAATACCTTAATCAGCCTCATATCTATGTAATTCAGCAGGAATTCTAATTAGTACATGTACAACAGAAAGGTAAAAGACTACAACGATTAACAAGCACCAATCATTATTGTAGGCATGTACCAATAGGTCAAGCACATAAATGAATTACACTATATCTCACCTGACACTCCTTCATGGAACAATAAGTGAAACATTATATCATGACTCAAATATTTTTATGTCAATATGAATTTATTTATAATGTCATTAGCCTTTGAAAGTAGAAAAAAGTAATTCAAATTCATTAAAAACATTCCTTCAACCATTTTGTGCTTTGAGTGAGTGAGTGAGTGAGTTGGGTTTAACGTCCGACCAACAGTATTTCAGTTATATGCAGACGGCACCCGCATGAGACAAGTTATAGTGCTGCCTCACTGAAATACCCCTGGCCGCGGGCACATGACAAGGGCATCCCGCCCAGTCACATTATCCTGACACCGGGCCGACCAGTCCTAGAACTACACCTTTTAATGTCGAGCGCAGACAAGGGAGCTACTAGTACCAACTTTTAACGACTTTTGGTCTGTCGCGGCCGGGGATCGAACCCACGACCTTCCGTACCGCAGGCGGACGCTCTACCACTGAGCCATGCGGCCGGTTTTTGTGCTTTGAATCTATGGCACTGCTGTAAGAATTCTTGTTACTTTTTTATATATTGACTTATCTTTTATTTTATTGACACTTGCATCAGCTTCATGAATAATAATTTGTGCAAGTATTTAACCCTTTATCTTATAGAGACACCATTTTTGACCTTTGCAAACAAAGTAGACCCAAGTCAGATGGTTCCTGAAGAAAGCATCTTATCATGGTTTATTCTGTTATGAAACTATGAAACTATAATTCATGTATGTAGAATGGAATCTAGTTTCTACAAATAGCAAAAAGGCCCTGGGTACTTATGTCATTATTAAACTCAGATAATAAATATTCGTGCCATTATTTCCTACATAAATACTCAACAGGGAAAGGTTTAAGCCATCATACTTATAAAAAAGATCATGTTGTTAAACATAAACGAATTACTAAGTGTTTTCTGTTGAATGTACCAATAGTGTGGTAAACATTGAAACAATCGTGTTAAACATCATGCAGAAATCACACCAGTTGAATCTGGAATATTTTTAATTTAGCAATTAACCATAAAGTAGAGACTTATTTCTGTGAATTACATATATTTAATTATTTTAAATTACCTTTAATTCTGGATATACATTTCTCCTCATCCACGCTTGATTAGCCCTCGGTGATACAGCTTGATAACAGTAAGTAGAAACACATCTGATATCACATTATGAATTGACAGGTCAATCTGATCAAATATACAAACTGACACTGACAATAGAACACCATTAGGTACACAATGTGACAACAGAAAACTCATTTGTGACTGTATTTCCTCCTTTTAAACCATAGACGCTTGCCTCTCCTGTTCTTCTGATGAATCAAACCCACCATGATGCAGTCATATTCATTTGCTTTGACACTCTTGACAAATCAGCCCTTACTGTCCAGTGGATGATATTTGAATTTCCTGTCACACACAAAAACATAATCATCCTCTATGTAAATGCTGAAATATTAAAAATAATCAAACCATTCTTAGAGATAGCTAGAAACATATGCAATAAGTGGATATCAATTGTATACAGATGAACACAAAGTGACATACCTTGTACCCTAATGTCAATTTATTGTCAATTGTTAATGTAAAAAATATATTATGTACATTTTAATACCAATAAAATCTATCTAATCTCACATATGGGATAGATAATACAATAGTGTGTGACATAAACTCATTTGCAAACATAACATTATCACCTAGAAAAAAACTAGGCTTAGATACCTGAATTATATCCAAAACCTAGTACACATATGTCAATAATTTGTGGACTAAGGCTACTCGAAATACAGTACTCCCTCTCTACAACGACACCCTTTGGGATACGAAGATTGTATGTGTTGTTCAGAGGGAGTTGTTATAGGGAGGGAAAATCAAACATAATTAGCAGATCCCCAGAGCAGGTGTATTTCGAGAACTTAAACCGTTATGCCTCAATCATACCCTATGTTATGACCACTCTTTAGAATCGTCACAAAGTGACGATTCTAAAGAGTGGTCACAACATAGGGTTTGAAAGAGGTATAAAGAAAATGAAATGGAAAAAAGTTATTTCTGGAGTCTTGTTGTTTCGGAAACAGTGATATGCGTTGTTGTATGGAGGGATTCGTTAATGAGAGGGTCGTTGTAGGGAGGGAGCACTGTAGTGATAATTAAAACTAATGTGACCATAATAAGTGGATATCAATTGTATACAGCTGAACATAAAGTAACATATCTACCTTGTAGATCTACCCAAATGTCAATTTAATGTCAATTGCCAATGTCAAAAATAGCATGTCATGTATATTTTAATATGAATAAAATTTATCTATTTTCACATATATAAACATTATGCACGACATAAAATCATTTGCCAGCGTAACGGTTTCACCTAGATATGCTAAGGCTACACGAATACATGATAGCAATCTACTTTCGGTTTGGCGAGATCCTCGGCTCAACATATGATAGATCTGCATTATACCAGAGACATATACGATACGTATGTAGAATCTACATGTCTCTGATTATACGCCACATGACCATATTCAAACAATATTACTTGTTAACCCTATCCCTGTTCTATAGTTATTCCAAATTTCAGTACCTATTGAATATTCATGGGCAAAATAGTTAAAAAGAAATATCGAAGGTGGAACATTGTAGCCATTTAGAAAGTAATCAAACTGATCTATCAAATTTCATGAGCAAACAGAGCAGACCCTGATCAGACGGCTCCTATAGATCTGGGTCTATTCTGTCTGCAAATGGGTGAAGGAAAGGGTTAACATTATTTTGGCAAAATGGAACACAATTCGAAGGCTAAGGGGGTAGACTTTCATAGACGCTCTATTTTGCCATGTACATTTTAACAAATTCTCTCATATTGACGCCTTTTTAATGCCTTTTGAGGCCTCTGTACAAACTACAAAAAATACACAATTTTCCCCAGGTAGTATGCCTTCAGACCCCTATAATCAAGGTGCGTACATATCATATGGATTCAGCTACGCTACTGCAAACAATGACTTATGTACTGGCATTATACAGTTTGTGCCAGTAACAAACAACATGAAATGACAGTTATAACACTTTGGCAAGGCCCAAGCGTAAGCAAATTTTACTAAATTTAGCTCAAAAAGAATACTTACCACCATGATATTGTCTTTGCAACACGTCTGTTACATACTGATTACAATTTTAGTCTGCGGTCTGGTTCTAGAGCATCAGTTTGTTAATTACGGTTGCTTTCTTCCAGTCGGTTGTTTCTGTTACCGTGTTGGTAGCTATCTTGGAAACACAAGCGAATGTCAAAGCGATACACCTCGCAAGTAGGCTAGCTTGCGCCTTGCTGGCACTAGGCGGGCGCCCTCGTTCAGAGTCCAAGCGCTCGAAGTGACATCGAGCGCCCACACTCCTGAACAGGCCTCGGCTTTCTCTTTATCCTGTCCCCTCTCTCTTGGGCGTCCAATTAGCCCATGTAGTGAGCAGAAACGGGCGTTAATCAACACAAACAAACGTTCGTGCCATACGTTCCAGTGTGGGACCCCATTTAAGGATATATGTCTTTTACATAGGCGAATCCGTGATAACCTTTGCACACAGTTCGGATCAACAGGAGTCGCCGAGTAACTCGCCGTCTTATTAGGATCCAAACTGTTTGACACTGATTTTATGTTTTGTAAGTAAACTGAAAAAAAGCACACACACAAACCACATCGAAACCCGAGGCAGACAATAATCTAAGCAGATACATTCTGAAAGTGGGAGATCCTTCGAAAGTTTATTTTGGCACCGAAAGGGTTAAGCATGGTCCATGTTTGCCTTTTTCAGCCATGTTACGATAAATTGGAACAACAATCACAGTCGGATGTAACGTTTAACCCATTACCTCATAGGCTATTTTAAGACCGAACCTCTTTGATTAAATGTACCAAAAAGGAGCAATTATTAGCAAAGATATACATTTTAGAATTTTGCAGTTATGAAACCATTGCGATACAAAGAGCATTTGCTCCTATAGGAGCAAATGCTTTATGTATCATAATTGTTTCAAAACGTTACCTTTACAGAGGCGACAAAAGGCGCATATATGAGGGAATGGGTTAATGGCAATTACTATGCATTGTTTATTATCAATTATCAGAAAGTAGCTATTATGAAGGCAATAGCAATAATTCGATTTTGTTTCTTCGAGGATTTACTGGAAATGAGCAAAAACTAGTGCATGTATATATTTTAGTTTACCCTTTTTGCATTGGCCAACATTCATTTCTTTTGAGGTGTAGATGGACTCAGAAAACATTTGACGATGGGACCCAAATAATCAATATTGGTATGCATACATGTAACTTTACCAACCAACAATGCTAGACCCAGATCAGACGGCTCCTGTAATATAGATCCGGGTCCATGCTTATAAAACTTTCAGTTGAGTCTGAGTTCGTTCTCAAGTTTTTGATTGGTCAGATTTGAGCCTTTGGCTCAAATCTGACCAATCAAAAGCTTGAGAACTCAAATCTGATCAATCAAAAGCCTGAGAACGAAACTCAGACTCAACTAAAAGCTTTATAAGCATGGACCCTGATTCTACAGCTTCTACTCGAGCCAACATGCGTGTTCATATGCCATTATACAAAATCATCTTAATATTCATGATGTCATTATTTCTTACATGAATATGCAACAGGGAAAGGGTTAAAGTATTAAAGTCAACTGAGACATTTTAAAGACGAGGACAAATAAACGGACGGACATACGCACAATACTGCCCACTATAGTCAACCGTTCAGATTTTCAAATGGTCAAAAATGTAAATGTACAACATCTACAGTAGTAACGATCAGATGGCGTTGTTTACAAAACAGTACGTATGTATACATAGAAAATTAACGATGAATTAAGCTGCGACATGTTGTATAGGTTAATCCAGAGGCCTGTTCAGGAGTGTGGGCGCTCGATGTCACTTCGAGCGCTTGGACTCTGAACGAGTGTGCCAGCTAGCGCAAGCTAGCCTACTCGCGAGGTGTATCGCTTTGACATTCGCATGTGTTTCAAAGATGGCTACCAACACGGTAACAGAAGCAACCGACTGGAAGAAAACAATCGTAATTAACAAACTGATGCTCTAGAACCCGACCGCAGATCAAAAATTTACTTGATTTTAGAAAGGGCGCTCGATCGCGTTCAGCAGTAATACTTTTGCTCGGGCAAGCGCTCATCAAGCGCCCGTGCTCCTGAACAGGCCTCAGGTCTAACAGCATAACCACTACACCACTGCTTCCTATCCTAATATACATGCCACAGTTGTACTTATCGTTAATTTTCTGTGTTTACATACACATCGTTTTGTAAACAACGCCATCTGATCGTTGTACTACTGTAATCGTTTGATCAATAAGCTCTACATTGTAATAGTGTTCATGTTTACTATACGATTTGTAAAATACACCCAGTTAACGATCTAAGTAGTTATACAGAAAATCCTCAATTCGAAAGCAGCTTATAATATCAAGATCCTTTTAGGCAGGTAGCTGCTTAATGCAGGGCGAAATGCATGCAGAAAGCTCCAAGGAGAGCTTTTTGCACGACTCACCCTGTCGCCTGTCCTCCCTTACAAATCGATAATAGTATTTTAGTGATCGAGGCTTTATTATAGTTATAAATTTGTATTTTGTTCAATTGCTTGCAATAGTGTAAATTGTCATAGCCCAGCCATCTTCACAATGGTAAAGTAAATAACGAAATTGAATATATGATTCTACCGAAATCTGTGTGAATCTAGACATTGATACAATAAAATCTCGATATTCGAAACTGTCTGTATAGAAGAATTTAGACCTTTTAGGCAGGTGGCTGCTTAATGTATGGTGAAAGTCATGCAGAGTCTATGGGCTTTTTGCATGACTGACCATGCATTGAGCTACCACCTCTCAAAGATCGATAATACGCGTTTTAGTGTTCGAATAATCGAGATTTTACAGTATACCAAAACCTAGAGATAATAAAATGACCTACAGTAGAACCAGTCTTAAGCGCCCATCAAAGGGAAGTCCATAGACCCAATGCAGGTGGTAGCTTAATGCAGGTAGCTCCTATAGAAGCTTTCTGCATTACTTTTGTTCAGCATGAAGTAACCATCCATTTTTTAACAACCCCATGTTTAATAAATGAAGTACCGCTTAAGACAGGTTCTACTTTTCAAGAACCTGATAAGCACTTGTTATATAGCTTCCCACAATTCATAATGTTCAACATTCACCCATTGCGTAGAATGAGGGAATATATTTTAAATTTTAAATAAAATTCAATCCAAGATTGAAACCCCTCCGATACAGCTAAACCCCTCTAAACCGGAATTCTAGTAGAGAAGAATTTAGATACTTTTAGATAGGTGGCTGCTTAATGCAGGGTGAAAGTCAGAGGAGCTTTCTGTACGACTTTCACCCTGCATTAAGCTGCCACCTGTATCCAAAACCGATATTTACGCTAAATTTAGCGTCCGGTTTAGAGGGGTTTCACTGTACAGTAAATTCGGCATTCATTAAACAATATAATCAGGTTATCCAGTATGTAACCGAGTTACTTTGGGAGAAAATGCGTATTGTAGACCGTGTAGACGCCGATGCCAGGAAACCGCTATGACGTCTAGTGTCCTACTGCAATTATTAACAGTTCACTCCATAAATACGCTTTTCTACGCCATTGCAAACAAACCTGGACCAGGCGGTTCCTATAGGAGCCGTCTGATCAGAGTTGGTTTGCTCCGTTTATGACAGTTACTGACAGTGTCAACTATTCCTATGTCCATATGCTATTATAGCAAATTTATGAAATAAATCTTCATGGCGTTACCATGTCTTACATGAATATTCATGAAGGAAACGAGTTAACACATTCCCTCCTAGTGACGCATTTTGGCGCCTTTGTAAAACTCACATTCTGAAACCATTTTGATAGAGCATTTGCTCTTTGGAGCAAATGCTCCATCACAATGGTTTCAAAACTACACAATTCTAAGCTTCTTTTCTCCATTTAATGCTACTTTTCGGTAGATTAATTCAAAGAGAGTCTAGGAGGGAATGAGTTAATCTTATAACTCGAACATAGATGACTCTATCCTTCCTTGATGAATATTAATGCAAGTAATGGCGTCATGAATATTAGATTTTTATAATGGCATATGTATAAAGTCATTTTTGATATTGTAGAAACTGGTACGGTCTATTCTAATGTCAATCAAACAGCAGACCCTGATCAGATGGTTCCTATAGGAACCGTATGATCTTAGGTAAACAGTTTGCAAAGACGTGAAAAAGGGTTTTAATGGAAAGGTTTAACCCTTCACTTGAAGATTCATTCCCTACCACCAAGTAGGACTTAAATTGTAATAAAATTCAAACAAAAACACAGTAAACACACAGTAAACAGTGGAGTTTCTGGTATGTAAAATACAAATTAAAAGTGCAGACTAATCAGGCAGCTCCTACAGGAGACGTCAGGTCTGGATTTGCTGTTTGCATTATTCAATGTAGTAAACTGTTGAATTATCAAGTAAAGAGTTATTACTTGACCATTTTAAACTGAGACTCAATCTCCGTTAGCGCTTCCGGATATACTCGGATGAATTCGATTACCATACATACCAATACATACGAATATATACGGAATATGCACGGAGTCTCAGTTTAATCTGGTCAAGAAATACCCATTCCACCCTTGACTATTTTTAGCCTATTATCTTACCTTAGAAGCGCATTGATTAGAGAAAAGGAACTCGATACAATTGTGTAGTTTTGAAACCACTGAAATTGAGCATTTGCTCCACAGGAGCAAATGCTCCATTTCACAATGGTTTCAAAACTTACAGACTTACAGAGGCGTCAAAATACATGTACGTCAGGAAGGGAATGAGTTAAAGCATCGAATATCACTCGTTGGCTGGTCTTGTACTGCTTGCCAAACCCGAAGTCGCTTGCCTTGTATGGGGCCAAATAGATACTACAGATATGAAAGGAGCTAAAATGATGTCAACTAAATTATTCGAATTTATCTTTAATATTTTTTACACTAACATGGACATTTCAAGTGACAACTAAGTTCTTATGTATATGTTTCAGGTTCTACTAGCACTCGAGTTCAAGTCTGGTACACGTCGGTATTAGCAGAGAATCCTCATTTGTAGATGACTCTCGGTCCGCCCATTGTATCGAAGGTGCCTGGAAATAGAAAATGGAAATTGCCTCAATATATGCCAATACAGGGTTATTTAACCATTCTTGTATGTTCATGACAGTCTCCGTTGTTATGGACAGTTTACGTTATACAAAAAGTCCAAACGGCTATGCCCAGATAGAATATACTATGCAAACAGCAGACCAAGATCAGACGGATCTAGCATGGACAGTCTGACCTGGGTCTACATAGTTTGCAATGCTATGCAGTAAAAGGCTACAGTGACTACACATGAACGTCTGAATTTCGGTCATATCTACCATCATATTAACCTTATCCCTCAAATAAATGCTCTTAGCAAACAGTGGACACAACTCAGACGGATCCGATATAGAACCCGTCTGATAAGAATCTGCTCCGTTTGCGTATGACTGATATAGATTTGATTCAATATTTTTTTATCAAACAAAATATCCCCTAGAAATTTTTACATTATAAAAGTTCAATAAATGTTCATGATGCCATTATTTCTTACATGAATGTTCAACAGGTAACTGGTTTAACCCTTTCCTCCATAAATACGTCTTTCTACGCCTCTGTAAAAGTCACTTTTTGAAACCATTGTGATAAATAGAGCAGGAGCAAATGCTCTATTTATCACAATGGTTTTTAGAACTACAAAATTCTAAAAATTTCCTTTTCTCTAGTTAATGCTTCTTTTCAGTAGATTTATTCAAAGAGGTTGGTCTAAAAATAGCCTATGAGGGAATGGGTAAGTACGCTACGGGCGGATCCGGGATAACTTTTGCAAACAGTTTGGATCCAGATGAGACGCAAGTAAATCAAGGTTTCATCAGGGTCAAAGGTTATAAAACTTCCGAGTTCAGCATTAACCGACAAAGTGCTTATAAAGTAAATCATTTAACTTTTACTACATACATATGCATTGTATGGTATTGCAAACAGTACATGTACACCTAGACCAGACCTGTGTGTGTAGGGACTGTCTGATCAGGGCCTACTCCGTTTACTTACGGTTTACATATATGCTATATTTCCGGAAAATTGTATGGTTCATGTGGAAGCATGAAGAAACTTAATCTAGGACATACATAATGGCAACAGCATCCTTAGTAGCTGTAAACCTTTACTCCATGAACATTCATGTAAGACAATGACAGGAATATTAGATACAGTAAAACCCCTCTAATGCGACCACTTAATGAATAAGCATGTATGTCTTTATAAGCAGGTGGTTGCTTAATGCAGGACGAAAGTTATGCAGAAAGCTCCTATAGAGCTTTCTCCTTAACTTGTTTCCTGCATTAAGCTACCACCTGCCTTTGCAACTGACTTATGCCCTTTTTGCTGTTCGCATTAGTGAGGTATTACTGTATATAAATATAATGGCACAAGGGACGTTTTGGCAGTAGTAGAAACTATAGAATCATTTCATTCCATAAACAAACAAAGCAGACCCTGATCAGATGACTCCTACATGAGCCATCTGATCTGGGTCTACTCTGTTTGCAAAGGCGTAGAAAGGGACATGCATGGAGTAAATAGTAACCAGCCAGTGGTCGCTAAAATGAAAGGAAAATCTACCTGTATTTTGAAATCCCAGCCGACTGAACATGTCCGAAATCAATCCGGTTTCGTCTGGGCCTACAACATAAGATGCAAGTGAAGTTCTCGTTGACCAGTTACTTCTAGACTAATATACATTTTTTACTTAACCTTTAGCCTGCTATGGGCGGATGAGTAAATATCTTTGCAAACAGTTTGGATCCAGTTGAGACACCGACCAAAAAAACCTGTCAAGAGTCAACAGCGGGGATCTTGATCAGTTTAGGTTCAATATATTTTTTTAACCTTCAGCTTGCTGAGCAAATATTTTGCAGACTTTTTCAGCTACTACAGTTTAAAATTCAAGCTATAATAATTTTTTCTACCATAAATGCAATCAGGATGTCAAACAGTTTGGATCCAGGTGAGACGCCGAGTTACTCGGCGTCTCATCTGGATCCAAACTATATTTTCATACGTATACACCCATCCGCCCATAGCAGGCTAAAGGTTAAACGCTATACGCAACCGTTACATTGTCGTTAAGGCGGATCTGTGATATGTGCAGACAGTTTGGATCCAGATGAGATACCGATTAAATCTGCGTGTCATTAGGATTCAAACTATTTGCCAGTCTGTTTATCTTGATAATATAAAGTAAATGAAATGCAGAAAAACCTCTCTATAACGACCACTAAATTCTGTTAGTTGGTATTTAAGCAGGTGGTTGCTTAAAGCAAGGTGAAAGTAAAATAGAACGCTCCTTATAGGAGCGTTCTCATTCACTTTCACCTTGCTTTACTACAAAATACTTTATGTAATTCAGTGGCCGTTATAGAGAGGTGTTACTGTGTATCCAGCAGAAAAAATGGCTGACCGCGAATTAGTTTGACCCTTACAATGCTGAAATGGACTATTCCACAAACTTCAAACTTACGATGAATATTTAGAGATTTTTCTAAAGTGCAACATTACAATCAGTGCAGACCACGATGAGAGGACTCCTGTAGCTAGCGTTTAAACGAATAAGGCAGTGAACATAGGCAATCGGCGTATCCCTGGATCAGAGGGCTCCTGTGGAATCCCTCTAGATAGGATCTGCACGGTAGTCAAATAACGGCCAGATAAAATGCGTAAATTTAAATATTTGCAAGGATAGTTTCTTTATTTCTCCATCAAACACTATACTGTGACCACTCTTTAGAATCGTCTCTTTGAGACGATTCTAAAGAGTGGTCACAGTATAAGGTTTCATGGAGAAATGCTTTTAGTATTTGAATTCGCACCTTTAACTCTAGCTCTGGTCAAATTGGCAAATAATTTAGCTGGAACATTACTGAAAATAATTATTCAAACTACATATTGGGGCTAGTTCACTGTCAAATGTTTTAATTGCTTAAAAGAAAGAAAGTAGTAGATCACACATACTGAGCGTATTTTCCATTAACTGCTGAAGTGGGACAGTATTAGGCGTGTTTGTCGTGAAGCTCTCCTCAATAACGGCAATATCACTCAGGATAACATCCACGTATGCCCGAATCCTTCCTGCGATAGCGTCCACAATCACTTTGTCGAGTGTCGTCGTAGCTCTTTCGGTAATCTCGACGTGGCCAATCAGCAAGGACGAAACCTTTGTCGCTATGTACTCAACGGTCATCTCTTCGGACCTGTAATTAACAAATTACCTAAAAAATCCAGTAGCAGAAATACGACTGCCATTGTTTTAGTTATTTCTATTAAAAAAAATACTCTAAATAAACTGTTTAACAAATTCACTCACATTGACGCCTTTCTGCGCATGTGCAAGTCACTTTATGAAACCAGTGTAATAAATATAGCATTTGTTCCTATAGGAGCAAAAGCTCTATCACAATGGTTTCAAACTAAACTATTCTAAAAGTGTCCTTTTCTCTAGTAAATGCTCCTTTACGGTAGCTTTATTCAAAGGAGTTGGGTTTAAAAATAGCCTATGAGGTAATGGGTTAAGTGGCATTTGCAAAACCGTAAAGCCACTTTAAAAAATTATTGAGTCTAGGGTTAACCATTTCCTTCATATATTAGAAAGGCCTTATCAGGCGTTTGCAAACGGTAGACCCAGATCAGACGGCTCCTATAGGGCAAAAGTAATGCAGAAAGTTAATATAGTAGCTTTCAGCATTCTTTTGATCTGCATTAAGCTACAACCTGCCTTACAGACCCTATATTTAAGATTTCTGATGACCTCTTAAGACGGCTGCTACTGTATCATTTATTACTGACTATTCATGGTACAAAACAGTTATAATGTAATATGAAAGGTGGCACATTGTAGCCATTTAGACCGTATAGAAACAGATCCGTTAGCAAACATCATACCCTGATCAAACGGCTGATCTGGGTCTACTCCGTTTGCAAATGCGCGAAAACACGTTTATATGAAAGAAAGGGTTAACAAATTTTTTTTATCAAATCTCCCTAGCGATTCATTTAAGAAATGAATGACGTGCTTCCGGTGTTCATGAGGTTATGCAACGCATAGCTTTACGAGCAAAGTTAGTGAAGCCCGAAGGGCTTCACGTGAATCTTTGCTCGTAAAGCTATGCGTTGCATAACCTCATGAACACCGGGAGCACGTCATTTATTTCTTATATTTATATTCCATTGTATTTCTTATATTTCAACGGATTTTTTTTTAAATATTATATACCGGTCACGTAATAGCCGCTATCTAGGTCGTTGCCAGGTTCGTTTCTAACGTAGTAGGATCTCTATATATGGTATGAAAAATAGTCCCAAACACATATAATATAGAATGAATACAAGATTTTAATCAGTAAATTGTCCAGCTATGTTTAAAGAAAAGATTATCGAGATATTTCAAATCATATATATTTACGAAATGTTGGTATTAAGCATCTTAAATGTAGGTCGCGGTGTCGAAGCCAATTTACTCACCCGCCATGCTTGATCGAAAGCGGTCACAACGTTGGATTTTATTCTCGGATTTTTCTTTGTTAACGGTAAGGACATTGACTTATTTATGCTTCACTCATTACTTGATAATATATTTTGATACGCCACGGCTGTTAAAGTTGGCAATATTATGTATTCAAGCGATAATTCTCAGTAAGATGATGCCACATTTCAAATTTTCAGGGCCGCTTGAACAGCAAAACACGGACAAAATGAAAATTTAGAAGCAATCCATTTCTGTTTTGCGCTTAAAACTCATGGGGGCTCCAGTTAATGTCTGCTATACTTGATTCACACCCATTGACAACATGCTGTGTTGTATCATCATTTACAAGTTCAGTAAGTGGAGTGTTTATGTTTACATCGTCACGCATCGATTCCCCATTGATAAATCTTAAAATAGGTCATAACTGGGTCAGTACAGTATTACTCCGCGCTTACACAGCGGAATTCTGGGAAAAGGAGAACTGACTCAAACCGGTATTGAAATGAACGTTCATGGGAAAATGCAACTTTCTTTTTAGAATAAGGTTATATAAGGACGTTGCAGGGCGAATGTAAATATTTCGTAATGTCGCGCGATCAGAAATACCTCTACCTCTTCATCAGAGAACATGATAGCTAATGACAATACAGTTAAACCTCTATATCTCGAACGTCAATGGACCTTACAAATTAGTTCGATATAACAATTTCGAGTTATCCGATTTCTGATCCATACAGTGTAAATCTGCACCAGACACCTTGTCAGACACCTCTCAGACTCGAGTGGCTGATCCGGGTCTACAAATGTTTTAAATAAAGACACATTTCTCCCGAGTTCATATGTACACATGTATTGACCATACCTCCTTTTGAAAATCCCGATCGCTTTTCCGTAGCGTTCTTGAACCTCCATTCCTGAGTGGCATCTTACATTAGAGTCATAGAGGGCGCTCTTAACAATATCTCGCAGAGAGCCACGAGACATACCCGGATGGAAAGCTGTTGTATCCACGCTTCGGAAATGATGCATGAAATTCTGGTAGAGCTTGTGAGAGAATACTCCTACATCTGAAAGTAAACGATTGGTTCGTTAACCATTTCCTCTATAAATACGCCTTTCTATGCCTGTGCAAATATAGTAGACTCGGATCAGGCGGCTCCTATAGGAAGGCGGCTCCATAAGTATGCATAATGTATCCCAATAGATCAGAAGTTATGCTCAAGGTTTAACCTCTTCCTTCATATAAACGTGTTCAGCCCGAGTGTATCTCGGCCATTTTATTATTCGTGGCCAGAAGCAAATATGAGACGCGTACTTTATTTTGAACAATTGCTTGTTTATTTTTCCAATACCTATGCTGAAAGAACGGTTCCTTGGAGGCGATTGTAAAGAGTGTTCGTAAAACTTGGACAATTTTAATATACATGTACTCAAAAAGAATTTAAGGGTCATTGGATAGTTTCCCATAGAGATCAATGTATGCACTACACAACTTTGGCACTTCGTATCTTTTACAAGTGTTGCTTAATCGCAACGAAATTTGCAGGAGTTTGTTAGAAGCTCAATAAACGCATTAAGAGGAATTTTTTACCCATGGGTGTGTTATGTACCTCCATTCAGGATACTGAAAATCTATTCAATGTTGGACATAATGGAAAATGGAAAGGTTTATCAAAATGCTTGACATACCAAAGGCATTGTTATTGGTATTCCCGATAAGAGTAAATTGAAATCCCCAATGTTCATGTTTGTATTCCATGGATGCCAATAGGACTTGGATATACAGTGTTCCCTCCCTACAACGGCCCTCTCAATAACGATTCCCTCCTTACAACAACGCATGTCACTGTTTCCGAAACAACAAGGCTCCAGAAACTACTTTTTCCATCGTATTTTCTTTATGCCTCCATCAAACCCTATGTTGTGACCACTCTTTAGAATCGTCACTTTGTGACGATTCTAAAGAGTGGTCACAACATAGGGTTTGATAGAGGCATAACGGTTTTAGTTCTCGAAATACACCTTATCTGGGGATCTGCAAACAAGCTAATTATGTTTGATTTTCCCTCCCTATAACAACTCCCTCTGAACAACACATACAATCTTCGTATCCCAAAGGGTGTCGTTGTAGAGAGGGAGCACTGTAACTTAATTTCACTGGAAATCGCAGTTTGAAAATTTGTTGGAACTTCATCGTAGCATATGGAAAATATAGGATGTCAAAGTTGTAGGGTCATTGCATAAACCTATGGGAAATGAACCTTTAATATTTTTGTTGAGTATATTTTAAATTTGTTCCTATCTATGGCTTTCCTGGGAAGTTACCTTTGAAACCGTATCCAAAAATATGCTGCATCATTTCCTCCACAATCCAATGGTGAGTGGCAATAACTCCTTCCTGTGCGATGGCGCCGACTCTGGTTTCATCATATGTGGGAAACAGTTCTACCAACTTGCTACGGATGAACTCAAACATGCTGACATCTTGTCCATGGAATGAATCCACCAGGTGATTGAAAGACCAGCCTAAAGAAAAACGAATAAAATGTGTAAATCACCTGAACATACAATCACTATTGCTCGCATTGCCGAAATAAGTAAATTAACATATACGACCATCGCAGGAGGCCGTTGCGAAAGACATTTCGTAAAACAGACCACTAAACTTACGTTCGGTAGTCTTTGCAAATAGTCAAGCCTAGACCTATGTCCCGAGGTTATTAAACTTTTTTCGAGTCTGAATTTATTCCCAAGCATATGATTTGCTCAAGGTCCGACTAATCAGGTACTGAGAATAAAGTCATTTTAAAAGCTCGAACCGTTGGGACACGGAGGGAACTGCGTCTCTTAGGAAACGATGCTAACCATACAAACATGGAGGAACATTTTCAGAAATTAAGATGACATTACTGGAAACGAAAGTTACACAAGTTTTAAACCGACACGTATTTTGTCATGGATGAAATGATACCCGAGGACCCAAGGTTATAAAACTTTGCTCGAACCCGAGATCATTGTCAAGCATCTGGTCAGAATATGAGTTTGAACTCAGAACGAACTCGGCCCTGAAGTTTTATAACATCGGATTCGGGACTTGCTGCAAAGCTTTTTATCTATTAACTTTAAAGACTTGCAAGTTTAACCCTTTCAGTGCGGGAAACGAGTCACTAATGTCCTTTGCATTTTGGAATAGTCCATTTGAAAATACAGATCTGAATCTACAGTCTTGGCCAGTCCATACGCCAAAAACAGAAGTAGCGATTTTAATAAACAAAATAGTTATTTCAAGAGAAGGTATTTAACTTACGTGCGAAGATTTTGTCAAAATATGTAGAAGGACATGCGAATCGGAAATGAGCGACCCACTTCGTGAACATCCTCGTGTAGAACTCGGGCAGACCCGTGTAATCTCCGCGAAACATGGATAGTGTGGCCCACCAACGGGGTTCGAGCATCTTGACGTACATGTCCATGAGCTGAGGCCAGTCCTCGGGGAAATCTAAAAACATGAGAATAAGTTAACAGCTACGTTCTTTTATCAGCCAAAACTTTTTCGTGCGTTTGTCAAATTCGCGAGTAACAACAATAATGGGTTTGACGTAGAAACATGTATATAGAGGTTTCCTAAATATTCCTCTAAAACAGTTTTGTGTTATACGTCAAAATTAAATAGCTCTTGCCTGTTGCAAATTAAAAATGCTTTAACCCTTTACTCCATGGGCATGCAAGCAATTATGACACGGAAATTAGATTTATCTTTATAATAACACTGAACACAACGTTTTATCAGGACAAACTTTAGAATCGGGTCTATATTATATCATAAGCAAACAGCAGACTCTGATCAGACGACTCCTATAGGAGCCGTCTGACCTGGGTCTACTGTCTTTAAAGGGGTAGAATGGCGTATATATGAAGTAAATGGTTAAACTCCCATCTGTTTTTCAAAAAATAGCAGTATGCCAATCCAATGTAGTTTGGATCGTAATTGTATCTAGATAAGACGGTCGATGTCTATCACGATCCAACTGTTCACATAGGTAAACACACGCGCCACTAGCGTACAAAAAGTTAATACATGTACATGTATACACATTTGCAAGTTTGTCAAAGTAGGCAACTGCTTAATCCCCCACCCCAAATCAACCTTTTCATATACATGTATAACTCATTTTCACACATTTGCAAACAGTACACCAACATTGACGCATTTTACGCCTTTGTAAAAGTCATGTTTTGAAACCATAAGTACAGCATTTGCTCCATAGGAGCAAATGTTTTGATCATAATGGTTTCAAAACTACACAAGTCTTTTCGTGTTCTCTAGTTAATACCCCTTTTTGGTAGATTTATTCAAATATGTTTGGTCTAGCAACAGCCTATGATTGAGTGGGTTAATCGGTCACTATCGTTTTTCAAACCACCAACCTTGCATTCTGTCGGCGTATAAAGGTGTAGGATCCGAAAAGTTAGCTATGAGCATGCGCATTATGTAGTTCGATCCCGGAAACTGGAATAGTGTGTCAATGTCGAAATTCCTGGGATCTACTTCCGGTGGCGTCATGGTATTGCCATCAAACATGGAATTGCCTTCAAACATGGGATTGAGACTGCCGCCAAACATAGAATTGCTGTTAAATGGACTGCCCCCACCCATTGGATTGCCGACGCCAAGCATGGGATTGCCAATGCCAAGTCTGGGAGTATTGACGCCAAGCATGGGATTATCGACACCAAGCCTGGGATTGTTGACGCCAATCATGGGATTGTCGACGCCAAGCCTGGGATTGTCGACGCCAAGCCTGGGATTGTCGACGCCAAGCATGGGATTGTCGACGCCAAGCATGGTATTGCCGACTCCAAGCATGGCATTGCCGTCAGCCATGGGATTACCGTCATTAAGCAAAGGATTGTCGCCGTCAAACATGGGGTTCTTGCTTTCGACTATGGGATTGTCGCCTTCAAACATGGCCCCCATCTGACGATGTGTTCTGCCTTTCAGTGTTGGAATGTTATTCCTCAACAAGTCCAATAACTCGGATGTTTCCCCTTCCTCGAGGGAGAGACCTGCAGAAAGAAAGCAGGATGGACAAAAAGTATAATTCCATGTTAAAATAGTACTGTAAAACCTCTCTGTAACGACCACTACATTACACATCAAGTATTTTGTGTTAAAGACAGGTGGTTGCTTAAAGCAAGGTGAAAGAAAAACAGAACGCTCCTATAGGAGCGTTTCGTTTTACTTTCACCTTGCTTTAAGCAGACACCTGCCCTAAATACCAATTAATTAAACACAATTTAGTGGCCGTTATAGAGAGGTTTTACTGTATCACTTAGCGTGGTGATAATAGGAGGAGAGCTCGGCCATTGCAGTATAGATCCAGCTCAGCCTTGCATCCGAAACGTATCTACTGCGGGTGTACATGGATAATTATCAAGCTAAGTAATAGACGCCGCATGAGTGATGAGACTAATGATCTGGATCTTGTTTCCGAGACTGGTACATGGGTAATTACAAAGTTCTCTATAAATGAATATGGCTTAAATTTGATTGAAACGAACATCGGTAAATATGACTAAAAAGTTTGAGAGAGTCGGTGAATTCTTAGTCTTCTAAGTATAACCTATCTTAAGCGGCCATCAAAAATGTTTATGGGCATGTAAGGCAGGTGGTAGCTTAATGAAGCTTCTGCATTACTTTTGTTCTGCATTAAGCAATCACCTGGGTTTATTAAACTCTAATGCTCAATGAAAATGAATGGCCGCTTAAGACCGGTTCTGTCGTGTGTTGAGACACGGTCGATGATTTCTCATCGCTTCAACCACTCTCGCGAACAAAACTCCCAGTTTTTGTACTTATGCGGCCATAGGCAAATGATTGAAAACCTTAAAGCAGCGTGGAGTTAGAGGAGATGCAAAGTTTATCGGCATCTCATGGGGTAGCCGATAGCATGGGGTTCCAAACCGACACCGATAGCATGGGGTTCCAAACCGACACCGATAGCAAACTTATCTTAGACAACATATTTGATGTAACGGTTTAAATAGCGTGTTAAATCATTTAGAAAACAAGGTAATCATTGTATAATTACATAGGTAAACTGAGCAGACCCTGATCAGACAGCTGCTGAAACCATCCGACTTAGTCTACTCTGTTGCAAAGACGTTAAATGGGGTTTCTATTTTGTATAGAATATGAAAATGATAAACAGCTAGACTTGTTTATACGATAGAACCCGCTTTAATTAAGCGGGCATCAAAAAGAGGTCTAATTATGGATCTGTATGCAGGTGGTTACATGTACTTATTGCAGTCCTTTAGGAGCTTTCTGCATTATGTTTGCACTGCATTAAGCAGCAACATGCTTTTAAGAATTCCCTTACAACGATGAACTTTCAAATCGATAATTCCAAAATACAAACCGGTCAATCTTATGGTGAATATTTAGGAATTTTTCTAAGAGAATGTAACGAGCTCTCTCATCTGGGACTACACTGTTTGCAAAATACATTCATAAGGGTCCATAGTAAATAATGTTTTAGTAAATAATACAATAACTAACCTTGGCACATGGCCACGAGGCCGAAAAACAAGATGGCGGTTCTCATGATTGAATCCGTCTGAAGCGGCAATGAACTCTGTTGTCAACTCTACTGTCCAGATAAGTGTTGGCAATGAGCACAAGCTACCCCGATTTATATACCCAGCATTGTCCAAAAGAAGAGGCGCATCTGGGGAAGCTTATGGTGTTCATTTTATTGAGAAAATGAGAAAGTTTATATAATTTGAACAGTTTTTGGAAACATTCTTTTTTCAATACAATATTGTTTATCTTTATTAAAACGTTTGTATTTAAAATGTTGGTGTGACAGATGCTTTCTAATTACTGTAGGTCACTGGCACCCTTAATGAGCCCCTTGCAGCTCGGTCACATTATCTGTAGCTTCTAAAGGTATATTCACGTATGCTTATGTTACTTTATGTCATTCTTTTATGCCAGCCCAGAGGTCTCCCGTGTTATACATACATGCCCCTCCCAACAGGCTCCATATGTATTGTTGTGTCGAGCACTTAGACGAATACAAAAGAACCCGTTACTAGATAGATGCATTTTGGCGCATTTGCGAACAGAGTAGTCCCAGCTCACACAGCTTCTATAGGAATTGTCTGACAGAGTTCTGGTCTCTTTATGTACATATATATACCGGTATATGATTCAACAGTTTCTGCTTTGACAAAAATCATTGGCTCCATTTTCAAGGAACAACTTAAAGACTCTTTTGAGCCTCTTTTGAGCCTGTTATTTCAAAATCATGTTTGTTTTGTTTGTTGTTGTTTTTGTTGTTTTTGTTGATTTTGTGAGGGTGTTAATTTTTGTGATTCATAGCATATTAATCGTATTACATTTATAATGTCCTTGATTTTATTATCGATGACTGTCGGTTTTCATTTATACATGCGAATTCTCTTTACCCTTTCGTTGGATGTGGCGAATCTGTTATGTTTCTATGATATCTTTTAAGAAACAGACAAAGTATTCAAAATTAAAGCTTATAACACGTGACCGCGAAAGCGTGAGATATCTTTAAAATATAAATATAAACGAGGTCCTTGATATAGGACATGTATGAGAAAAATCCAATTTTAAAATATACAATGAAGATCGTGCTATATCAGTAGGTATACCTTTAACACTGTTTGACTGTGTTAACCCTTAAAACGCTGAATTTTCAAATGGACTATTCCAAAATTTAAATAGGTCAAGTTTACGGTGAATATTTAGCTATTTTTCTAAGGAAATGTGTAACATGACAAACAGTGCAGACCCTGATAAGGGGGTTCCTCTAGGAACCCTGTTATCTGGGTCTACACAGTTTGCAAAGGGCATTATTGACTCGTGCCCCGCACTGTAAGGGTTAACCCTTTCGCTACCACCCTGTCTCGAATACAAAATATGCCTTCTGCAATACTCTTTAAAGTATAATATTCTTCCCTTTTCTTTCATTACCCATAATCACAGAATCGAAAAGTATGGATCCTGATGAGACACCGAGTTATTCGGCGTCTCATCTGGATCCAAACTGTTTGCATAGGTATTCGAATATTCGTTATCTGAATCGAAAGCGTTAAAACTGAGAACGCGTTGCACGAAATTCAAGCAAACACTTGCATCACGTGCAAAGCCTGATTGTACGAGACTGTAGTTAGGCACGGCTAAAACACGAGCTTACATGTACGTGTATTGAATAACTACGACTTATCTTAACAGCATTTACACACAATAAATTATCACAGTCATTTAATCGTTTACCCCATAAATACCCCTTTCTATGCCTTCACAAACAGACTAGACCCAGATCAGACGGTTCTTACAGGAGCCGTCTGACCAGTCTGCTCTGTTTGCGTATACAGTAAACCCCCGCTAATGCGACCACCTAAAAGAGGTATAATTTTGGGTGTTATATGCAGGTGGTAGCTTAATGCAGGACAAAAGTTATGCAGAAAGCTCCTTGAGGAGCTTTCTGCATTACTTTTGTCCTGCATTAAGCAACCATCTGCTTATAAAGACAACTATGTTTATTCATTAAGTGGTCGCATTAGAGGGGTTCTACTGTAATATTGATTTGGTTCTACAGTTTCTGCCGAGACCATTTCCTGTGCACATGTGCTATTATGGCAACTAATCTAATTAATGCTCATGACGTCATTTTTTCTTACATTAATATTCATGGAGCAAAGGGTTAATCTAATACAGTGAAACCTTTCTATAGCGACCACTTGACAAATGCACTTGGTGATCTTTAACAGCAGGTGATCGCGTAATGCAGGATGAAAACAGAGCTCCTTTCTCCTACTAGAGCTTCCTGCATCACTTTTATCCTGCCTTACATCACAACCAGCCTTTAAGAACTAGAACTATACATCCTCTTAGTGCGCACTTATGAGAGGAATTAATACATTCCCTCATAAGCTATTTTTGAGATATTGAATAAATCTTCCGAAAAGGAGCTTTTACTAAAATAAAGGAAAAGTGTTTAGGATTGTGTAGTTTTTAAACCATTGCGATACACTAAAACCTCTCTATAACGACCACTAAATTGCGTTAATTAGTTGCCATTTAGGGCGGATGATTGCTTAAAGCAAGGTGAAAGTAAAACAGAACGCTCCTATAGGAGCGTTCTGTTTTACTTTCACCTTGCTTTAAGCATCCACCTGTTTTTAACACAAAATACTTGGTGTAAATTAGTGGTCGTTATAGAGAGGTTTTACTGTCTATTTATCACAATGGTTTCAAAACTGACTTTACAGAGACGTCAAATGGCGTCAGTATGAGGTAATGTGTTAAGAACCGCGTCATCGAGTTCGCTTTCAGCATTAGTGGCTGCATAATGCAGGGCAAAAGTAAAGAATTTTTGCATTACTTTCGACCTGCTTTAAGCTATCACTCGTCTTAACCATTCCACTCATATAGACGCATTTTCACGCCTTTTCAAACAGACAGAGTAGACCCAGATCAGACGGCTCCTAAGATCAGAGCCTGCTTTGTATAGATTGACGAAACAATGACCCTGTTCTATATTTATTACAAATATCACAAAATAGTTATATTGAAATATGTAAGGCTGAATATTGTAGCCATATTAGAAATTAAAGAAAACAGATCTATCGAATTCCATTAGCAAACAGAGCAGACCTTGATCAGACGGCTCCTATAGGAGCCGTCTGATATGGGTCTTCTCTGATTGCAAATGCATGAAAATGCGTTTATGTGAGAGAAGGGTTAACCCTTTACCCAATAGCCTATTTCTAGTATTAAGACAGGTGTATACTTAAAGCAGGTTGAAAGTAAAGCAGAATGCGCCTTAAGGCGCATTCTGCTTTACTTTCAGCCTACTTTAAGCTAACACCTGCTAGGATATAGAAACTATTTTTTATGCTATATGTTCATGACTGTATAAATTTGAACTATTTTCTCAAGTGGAGGAATAAATGAGATGCGCTCAAAGCCGCTTCTATAAGGGAAAGGGCTAAAGCGACAGTCAATATTCGCTCTAGCATTCACGAAAGAAAAACTCAATATTCCGTACGTTTTCACGTGCACACTTACACTTGTGAAAAGGGTTTTCATATCATTATAACATTTAACATTCTATATCTCCATTTTAACCCAATCTCCAATCTCAATAGCAGCTCGCATTTGAAAACAGTTTGGATCCAGATGACACGCTGAGAAACTGTTTGACACTTAGTCAATATTTTTGCAAAGGTTTAACCCTTTCATTGGTCTATGTTTATTACAAATTTCAGTAACTACTGAATATTCATAGACAAAATAGTTATAATGAAATGTGGAAGGTAGGACATTGTAGCCATTTTAGAACGTAAAGAAACATATCTTTCAAATTCCATTAGCAAACAGAGCAGACCCTGATGCCGTCTGATCTTGGTCTACTCTGTTTGCAAATGCATGAAAACATGTTTGTATGAGGGATAGGGTTAAATGAAAGGGAAGTATTTTAAGCCACTTACCATGTAGACCCAAATCAGGTTATTATGCGCAGTCTGCCTAACAACAGAATCCTTCTATCCATTTCCCTCACAGGTTATTTTAACCCTTTCCCTGTTCTATGTTTATTACAAATTTCAATACCTACTGAATGTTCATGGTACACACAGTTGTAATGAAATATGGAAGGTGGAACATTGCATCCATTTTAGAAAGTAAAGAAACTGATCTATCAAATTCCATTAGCAAACAGAGCAGACCCTGATCAGACGGCTCCTATAGGAAGGGGTTAAGAGCCAGTGTCTTTTAATAAATCTACTGAAAAGGAATTTTTTAGAACTGTATCGTTTTTAAACCATTGGGATACATAGAGCATGTGCTCCTGTGGAGCAAATCCTCTACTTATTACAATGACTTCAAAGAGTGACTTTTACAGAGATAATATGAGGGAATGGGTTATACTAAAACCAAGCTTCATGGATCTCAAACTGTGTAGAACCGGATTGACCGCTGTGTTTTAAGAGAAAATAACTTCATGAATATTAATTAGCTGAATATGTCACATAATGCCACATGAACCAGGCATTATTGTGTAATGGTAGAAACTGTAGAACTCTATCGATATTATTTCATGAGCAAACAGAGTAGACCCTGACCAGACATCTCCTATAGGAGATGTCTGATCTGGGTCTACTTTGTTTGCACAGGAGTAGAAAGGCGTATTTATGGAGTAAAAGATTGAACTAGGTGCTTATTTAACCCCTTAATCCATGAATATTCACGAATGAAATAATGACATTAATCAGATTAACACATTCTCTCCTAGTGACGCATTTTGGCGTCTCTGCATGTAAAAGTCATATTTAGAAACAATTATGATAAATAGAACATTTGCTCCAATGGAGCAAATGTTCTATTTATCACAATGGTTTCAAAACTACACAATTATAAAAATCTCCTTTTCTATTGTAAATGCTCCTTTTCGGTAGATTAATTCGAATAAGCTGGGTCTAAAACTAGTCTAAAAGGGAATGAGTTTAATATTTTAATGGCACATGAACACGGGAATCTTTGACTATTGTAGAACAATATCTACATTATGTCATAAGCAAACAGAGCAGACCCTGATCAGACGGCTCATAGAGAAGCCATCTGGTCTGGGTCTACACTGTTAAAGACGTATTTACGGAGTAAATGGTGAATGTGTTCAGAAAGTTTCTCTCATTACTTTTGTCCTGCATGAAACAACCACCAGTTCAAATGACTATAAAAATATACAGTAGAACCCCGCTAATGCGACCACTTAATGCGACCACTTAAACAAACATGGCTGTTTTCATAAGCAGGTGGTTGCTTAATGCAGGACGAAAGTTATGCAGAAAGCTCCTATAGGAGCTTTCTGCATAACTTTCGTCCTGCATTAAGCTACCACCTGCCTTTGCCACCCAGAATTATGCCCCTTTTTGGTGGTCGCATTAGCGGGGTTTTGCTGTAGTTTGTAAGTACGGGAAAGAGAAGTCATTGTGTTACACAATACATGTACATGTAAGCTCGTGTTTTAGCCGTGCCCGACTGCAGTCTCATATATCCAGACTTTGCACGTGAATCACGTTTTTCTGAAAATTCTTGCGACGCATCCTCGCTTTTAACTTTTTTGCTGCCGATGACGAATAAGGTATTGCCTATTCAAACAGTTTGGATCCAGATCATAGGTCGAGTAACACTGCGACCCATCTGTATTCAAACTGTTTGAAACTATTTATGTGTTTTATTGGAAAAGGGGGAGAAAATTAAGTTGTACAAATTGTTGTAGACGGTATGTTTTGCAGTCGACAATGGATGGCAGCGAAAGTGTAAACACAATCAGGTAGTGCTAAAGGTATACCTAGAGAAATAACATTTGTATGTTTTAACTCTTTACTCCATAAAGAGGCTTTTCTACATCTTTGCAAACAGAGTAGACCCAGATCAGACAGCTCTTGTAGGAGGGTCTGATCAGGGTCTGCTCTGTTTGTTTATGATATAATATAGATATGATTGTACAGTTTCTGCCAAAGCCAAAGATTTCCTGTGTGTCTATTTCCCGTTATAAGAATTAATCTGATAAATATTCATGATTTCATTATTTGTTTACATGAATATTCATGGGAGGAAATGGTTATATGTTCATACTTCTCATATAACGTCTCATGTGAACGACATGGTATATACAATAAACCCCCCTCTGAACCGGACTATTAATAAACACGTTAGGTCTTGATAGGTTGCTTACCCCTTAACATATTATCCCCTAGTGACGCATTTTTGCGCCTCTATAAAATTCACATTGTGAAACCATTGTGATAAATAGAGCATTTGCTCCTATAGGAGCAAATGCTCTATTTATCACAATGGTTAAAAACTACAAAATTCTAAAATTTTCCTTTTCTCTAGTTAATGCTCCTTTTCGGTAGATTAATACAAAAAGGTTGGGTCTAAAAATAGCCTAGGAGATAATGAGTTAACACCTTACTCCATATGCATCGTATACCCTTTTTTATGGCTTGGCAAACAGAGCATCTTATGCCATTTTAAAAATACATCTAATAATCATGGTGTCAATATTTCTTGCATGAATACGCATGTGGTAAAGGATTAATGCATGAATTTCATCCTGCATTGAGCTGCCAGCAGTTGAAATGTATTGTGTAGATGCATCTTGGTAGACAGAGTGGTACATACTACTTTGGTGTAGTTAACGACCTTGACCCTGACCTTGACCTCAATTTTATTAAAAGTTTGTAAAGACATTTGTGTGAAGTATAGAAATGCTAAGAGCAGTTTCCGATGGGGGACAGTGGATTGCTTGAAAACACTTGCTTGTTTATTTATTTATTTTTATTTTTCTTCATTTCTGTTTCAAATAGAAATAATCATAGCATCCAAGTTTTAATTCTGATGAGACAGCGTTCAATTTACCCGGTGTCTCATTTAAATCCAGTCTTATTGCACAGTTGACAGCAGATGTGACATTGGCAGCGAAATAATTCAGAGAATTCGATTGTAAAATAGACATAACTGAAAAGAATATTTTAGACCAAACACTGTGGAACCTCGATATCTCGAGCTCAGATAACTCGAACTACGAGATAACTCGAAGTAAAAGTTCGGTCCTTTTATAATTTCCAATACAGAATTGTTTTAAAATATATATATATATATATAAACACATGTGACAGCTAACTGCAGATCGAAAGCAATGCTGAAAGCTCCTACAGGAGATCTGTATTAAGCTGTGAACTTCGAGAAATTGTTCAGATTAGAAATCGGATGAGTCGAATTTCTGATGTTATCTCGTAAGTACAGTATATCCTCTCTATAACGGCCACTAAAGTGTGTTAACTAGTTTGTATTTAGGACAGATGGCTGCTTAAAGCAAGATGAAAGTAAAACAGAACGCTCCTATAGGAGCGTTCTGTTTTACTTTCATCTTGCTTTAAGCAACCACCTGCAACCACCTGCCTTTAACACAAAATACTTCATGTAATTTAGTGGCTGTTATAGAGAAGTTTTACTGTTATTTGTATGGTCCCTTGAAGTTCGAGATGTGGAAGCTCAACTGTATATGGACCCAGTTCGGGGGTGGCTACATAAGGATTACATAAGAGAACATATCTAATCTGGGTTAACTTTGTTAGCAATATCAAATAATCAAGTAAAGGGCAAAAACAACAAACAATCCAGAGATGTTTTGTATTCGTTGTAGTGTGCGACATATGCCAAACAAATGGATCCAGTTTAGAGGGCTACATACAATTTCACAGGAGAAGACCTCTGATCTGGGTCTACAGTCATAATGACATAAAATAAAACAACGCAAACATATGTGAATATACCTTTAGTAGCTACAAATAATAGAACCATGTTGCAAGGGGCTCATTAGGGGTGTTGGTAAGCTTATCTAAATAAAAATAACTTTTTGTATTCATTTTTTTAATTATAGACATTCTACTAAAGATAAACAATAATTTATTTTCTAACGAATGTGGCAAAAAGTTAATATCGAATCAATTACCCCTTGTTCTCATTAAAATTATTACCCTTAACTCCCCCATTGGTGCCTCTCTTTAGGACGGTGTCGGGTATATAAATCGGGGTAGCTCGTGCTCATTACCAACACTAGTCTGGACAGCAGAGTTGACAACAGAGTTCAGGGAAACCATCTCGTCGCCACTTCAGATTGATTCAGCCATGAGGACCGCCATCTTGTTTTTCGGCCTCGTTGCCATGTGCCAAGGTTAGTTTCTTGTTGTGTGTAATTTTCTTGTACATTTTCTTATTGGTAACCGATTTGTGATAGCGTGTGTAAACAGTTTGTATCCTGTTAAGTCGCCGAAAACTAAAAATTTTTGTAAAAGTTGAAAAGGCAACGTGCCTATGAATTGGGAAATGTAGCAGACGGGTTTTATAGAATAATTTAATGGGTGTTGAAACGGTTTCAGAGCTCCCGTTAAGACGTCTAAATTAAAACATTTTCAAGAATAAAAGTATTTCTCCACCAAAACCAATGCTGTGTCCACTCTTTAGAATCGTCTCTGGCATAGGGTTTGGTGGAGAAATGGCAACTTTAATATTTGTGTACACTCGGTTATCTGTTCTGTGGTTTTGATTGCAATGAAGCTCCACAAAACTATTGTCATGAAACTATTGTAAATATACATGTGTTGCAATGAGGTACTTGATGTACAAATTGCTTAAGATTCTGTTCTGATTTGTTACGAGAAAGGAGGTATTGCTTGGTTGACCGTCATACACCATTGTAAGTGTACAGTAAAATCTCTCTAAACCGAACGGTAAATTTTGTATAAATATCGCTCTATGAGACGGGTGGCAGATTAATGCAGGGTGAAAGTCGTGCAGAAAGCTCATAGGAGCTTTCTGCATGATTTTCAACCTGCATTAAGTAGCCACCAGCCTAACTTTTAACTTCTCCACTAGAATTCCGGTTTAGAGATTTTACTGTATACGGATAAAATCCTGCTGTTCTCTTCAGATTTCAAAATTGTCCAATATTACTATCTGCCTCAGATTTCAAAGTGCACCGTGCAATTAGCGTATAACAATAAGTTTGTATCCGAATGAGATGCCGATAAACTAGACGCCTCGTCAAAAAACGCCTTTCAATAATTTCCCTCTAATAGCCGCCGAAGTGTGAACGGACCTGGAAACTTATCTTAACTGTGTATTAAGAATTCCGACCTTCTAAGCGCGCCATTTTATGTATATCAATTTCGTTTTTTCAATCTAATCTTCGGTTAAGTCCTGCATGACCGTCACTTTAGCAACCTATTGCCTACATTCAACCGAGACATTTAGCTTTAATCATGTTCCACTTTGTTTCGTTTTAAATATCGGTTATAACGAAACTAATACGGAACGTAACGAATTTAATCCGTAATGAATTCAATCCTTTGTTTATGGAGGACCGTCTCGGTCGAATATATAATTAGTACAAACCATCTAGAGCAGGTCGGAGGTCCTGATAAGATGCGTAACTTAAAACATTCAAGAACACTATTTCTCCTCCAACAAACCCTATGATGTAACTACTCTTTAGATTAGTCTCGTCGAAGAGACGAATCTAAAGAGTAGTTACACCATAGTTTGAAGAATGAGTATTTGATATAGTATATGAATATGCAGCTTTATCTGTATCTCTGGGGCAGTCGACACATCAGACGCGCGCCGTATATTATCTTCGCTGGTTAGCATTTCGGATATGTTGTTCTGGATCTACACTGCAATATTCGTGCGCCCCTATTCCCGGTATGCTAAGTTGTACTAGTATGACATGAATTGTTTCTCTGCAGGTCTTTCCCTCAGGGAAGAGAATTATTCCGATCCACTGGAATCTAACATTCCCACACTAAAAGATGGAACATATCGTAAGACTAATCCCGTGATTACCGGCAATGCCATGCTTGAAGACAATCCCATGCTTGGAGGCAGTCCCGTGCTTGGAGGCAGGCCTGTGCTTGGAAGCAATCCTGTGCTTGGAGGCAATCCCATTCTTGGGGGCAATCCCATGATTGAAGACAATCCGATGCTTGGAGGCAATCCGATGTTTGAAGGCAATCTCGGGGGCAATCCCATTCTCGGGGGCAATCCCGTGCTTGGAGGCGATCCCATGTTTGAAAGCAATCCCATGTTTGAAGGCAACAATAATCCGATGCTTAACGGCAATTCCATGTTTGAAAGACATCCCATGGGAAATCCTATGTCTGAAGCCGATCCAATGTTTGAAGAATATCTCATGATGCCACCGGAAGTAGATCCCCGGAAAATTGACATTGACCAACTATTCCAGTTTCCAGGATCGGACTACATAATGCGCATGCTCATAGCGAACTTTTCGAGTCCTACACCTTTGTACGCCGACAGAATGCAAGGTTGGTTTGAAAAACACTAGTACAGTAGTCTTACTTATGCATTAACCCTTTCGCTGCCAAACTCTAAAGTCTGCTAACTTTGTCGCCTGCTACAAATTTTCATGTTTTTGATTTTCTTCCATTTTTATTTCAAAAACATAGTAACAGTAACAAAGTTTGGATCCTGATGAGACGCGGAGTTACTCGGCATCTCATCTGGATCCAAACTGTTTGCATAGGTAATCACAGATCCGGTATTGGCAGCGAAAGGGTTAACTCTGTCGCTGCCAAATATTGTCGTCTGCAAACTGTCGTATGCCACATTTTCTACATTTTTGTTTCAACATAGGTCCGGTAACAAACCATAGTAGATCCCAATGAGACGTCGAGTTACTCGGCGTCTCATCTGGATCCAAACTGTTTACATAGGTAATAACAGATGCGGCATTTGGCGGCGAATGAGTTAAAAAACAAACGCCTGCTTTTACAGCATATGCATGTTAATCCTTCCCCTCCTAGAGACGCATGTTGGCGCCTCTGTAAGTCACATTTAGAAAACATTGTGATAAATAGAGCATTTGCTCCTATGGAGCAAATGCTCTATCACAATGGTTTCAAAACTACACCATTCCATTTTTCCCTTTTCTCTAGTTAGTCCCTTTTCGGTAGATTAATTCTGAGGTTGGTCCTGGTTGGGAGCCTTCTAATCAAGGTCTACACCGTTTGACATTCGAAATCTCCTAGCAAGTTCAAGCCTGTCATGCTGAAATGGACTTGTAGTTAAACGGTTATTCCATTCGGATAATTCACATAATGCTAGGAGAGTCGTATTGCTACTTTTATCCAGCTAACCTGATTAACATTTGCGAACGGCTTGGACCCAAATCTACTTTAACCCTTTCACCGCCGATGTCGCATAAATGCACACGACAAATAGTTAAGTCCCAGATCAGACGCCGCCTTTTCAAGGCGGCGTCTGATCAGGGACTTCACTTTTGTCTCAATCTCTATTTCAATATCTTTACTTTATTACTTTGAAATTTGTATTTATATCTCATTTCCTCATTTTACCAAATGATTTAACAATTCATATTAAAGCAGGTGGTTGCTTAATGCAAGACACGATGCCCAAAGCTCCTTTAGCTTTCTGCATTACTTTTGACCTGCATTAAACTACCAGCCTTACAGGCCGCTCGCAGATCCCTTAACATGGTAGTCACAATAAAGATGGAATTTCGATTTTGTGATAAAATAAAGATGTAATAGACTATACGTAAACCTGTTTTGCATTACCTTTGTTCTGTGTTGAAGCTGTCGGCTTCAGACAAGATCAGAACGCAGATCCTCTCATATCATTACTCTGGGTCCCTGCTTATAAAACTTTTAGTTGAGTCCGAGTACGTTCTCAAGCTTTTGATTGGTCAGATTTGAGCCTCTGGCTCAAATCTGACCAATCAAAAGCTTGAGAACTCAAATCTGACCAATCAAAAGCTTGAGAACGAAACTCAGACTCAACTAAAAGCTTTATAAGCATGGACCAAGATTAGTACGCACTTTGTACAGCTGTTAACTTGTGCTTTTCAGATTTCCCCGAGGACTGGTCACAGTACATGGACATGTACGTCAAGATGCTCGAACCCCGCTGGCGGGCCACACTGTCCATGTTTTACGGAGATTACACGGGTCTGCCCGAGTTCTACACGAGGATGTTCACGAAGTGGGTCGCTCATTTCCGATTCGCATGTCCTTCTACATATTTTGACAAAATGTTCGCACGTAAGTTAAGACTTCTCTTGAAACCTTAACCCTTATCCTACCGTAAAACCGTTATAACCATTTACGCCACATATACGCCTCTCTACGCCATTGCAAACCGTACACCCAGATCGGACGGCGGCTTCAGGAGCAGTCTGATCAGGTCTTGTCTTATTTGCATAGCATGAAGAGATGATTCTAGTTTCTACCATGGCAAGAAGTTTCTGTGTCCGTGAGCTATAATAACACTTAAAAGAAATAAGTCTAATATTCATGTTATTATTTCTTTCAACTCTGTTGCATGTTACTTTTCAATTCTGTGATCAGTTTGGACCCTAATGAGACGCCGAGTTTTTCCCCCCGAGTCTCATCTAGACCAAAGCTGTAACGGTTACATCTTGGGCAAAATGCGCTCGGTTCAACTGTCCAATTAGTTTCTATTTTATACACAATAAATGCGTCAAATCTCATTGACCCCTAATGTGACTCCGAATTCCTATAACGTCATTCCTGGACCAACTGTTTGTAAGCGTCGCCGTTAATTTGCTCAAGAATATAACAGTAAAATCTGATTTAAACGAGCATCATTGATTGAATAAAGTCTTAATTTTAAAAAGCAGGCGTTGCCTAATACAGGTCAAAAGTGATGCATAACGCTTCTATAGCTTTCTGCGTTGCTTTTGATCTGCATTAAGTTACCAGCCGCCTTAAATACATAAGACCACTTTTTGATGACCGCCAACTACGTGTTTATAACCAATTTTAATCGAATGGATACATCAGTAAATGTACACATTGGGCTGTGTAGACCCAGACCATATATAGGAACGGGGACGGCACTTTATTACTCGATATAATGGCGCCAACTTCTACTCTTGAGAATTGGTGATGGCTGTAGTAACGGAACAAACAAGGGTTCTCTGAAAGGTTCGTCTAAATACATGTGAAAACAAGAGTATAAGTCTAAAATCATTGGCACATTCATTTCTGGCACATTCATTTCTGGAATAAGCTTCCTCCTGTTTTAAAAGCACATATTGCCGTACAGATATCTATTGAGTCTTTCCAGAGTCCAGATTAAAAAAAAATGACCCGTGTGAAAAGTTCAGGGGCCCGTTTTATGAAATATGACTGAAAATATTGACAAACCCTTCTAAATGGGAATTCTGGTAAAGATTTATATGCAAGTGTTTGCTTAATGCAAGGTGAAAGTCACGCAGGAAGCTCCAGAGTGCTTTCAGTTCGACTTCCATCCTGCACTAAGCTACTACCTGTCTCCAAGACCGATATTTATACTAAGTGGAACGTCGGGTTTAGAGGCGTTTTACTGCAGTAAGTTCCAACAGATAGGAGAATCGCAGTTGCCTTTTGCGACCATCGTAATGTAGAACTTAGAGGGGATTTTAC
The DNA here is from genome assembly GCA_963576725.1 of Azorinus chamasolen. Classification (NCBI taxonomy): domain Eukaryota; kingdom Metazoa; phylum Mollusca; class Bivalvia; order Cardiida; family Solecurtidae; genus Azorinus; species Azorinus chamasolen. Next base: position 64,177,638 of record OY755240.1, on the reverse strand, counting down.
TATGAGAGTAGTAATTGTCATAGAACCGGCAATTTCAGTGGTGTGCCCTAATATATGTAAGACGGGTCTTTTCAATCACCTGGTGAATGCAGTGCATGGACAGCGCTCTGTATATAATATATGTGTTGAATTATATCGGTTATGCCTGCAATAGCGATATTCCTTGGATTTTATGATTGGTTTTAGGTTGGTCTTTCAATCACCTGATGGACGCATTCCATGGACAAGATGCCAACATGTTTGAATTCATCCGTGAGAAGTTGGTAGTACTGTTTCCCACATATGACGAAACCAGAGTCAGCGCCATTGCTCAGGAAGGAGTTATTGCCACTCACCATTGGATTGTCGAAGAAATGATGCAGCATATTTTTGGATATGGCTTCAAAGGTAACCGCCCAGTCATAGATAAAAGGGCGTATTTTAATACTTAAACATTTAAGTTCTCACAAACTTGACACAAGCACACTAAAGTTACCCATTCCCTCCAGTCTATTTTAGACCCAACTTCATTGAGTAAAAATACCGAAGAGGAGCATTTACTAGAGAAAGGTTAACTTTTTAGAATTATTGTGTAGTTTTAAACCCATTGTGATACATGTATACAGAGCAATGAAATGGTAGAAGTCTTTGAAAGAGTTTACAAACGGATAAGACCAAATTAAACTCAAAGGGCGATCAGTCTGCTGTTCCTGAAATGATATACATACAATACTGAATTTCTGAACATTGATTTCTTGTGTATATAGATCTGTGTTTAACTGTTTTGTATTTTGTATAAAATGCTTGTTTTGAGGGCCTCAATGTAGATTAGTCATTATGACTAATTGAGCTACCCTCGTTAAATAAAGTCTTTCTTCTTCTCTTCTTCTCCGCAATGGCCATTACAAAAATAAACCTTTTTACATGTCCGTATCCTACTGTATTTTTGTTTGGCTTGCTGTCTGCCTGAAACGTTTAACCTTGATTATAAATTTGACTTGAAGAGATCATACATGGAAGTCGTGCCTTGTCAAGGTCAAACGTATAGGTCATATCGCATGATCGTCATATCGGAGCATTGTTTTCAGACGAAAATCATGCTCAAATTAAAGGTTCCATGGGACAAATCGTTAAATTACGAAAAGTCTCCTCAAATTGATGTAGAATTACATCACCGAATTCTAGCACTCAGAAAGTTATTACAAATAACAATTTATGGTAATAGACGAATCGGTGGACTGTGCAGGTTGGATGACTTTACGCTGTCAATTAAGTGAACAAGATTTAACCAATTTGTTTACTTTCAGATGTTGGTGTATTCTCTCACAAGCTCTACCAGAATTTCATGCATTATTTCCGAAGCGTCGATACAACGGCTTTCCATCCAAGTATGATATCACGTGGTTCACTACGAGATATTGTTAAGAGCGCCCTCTATGACTCTAATGTAAGATGCCACTCTGGAATGGAGGTTCAAGAACGCTATGGCAAGGTGATTGGAATGTTCAAGAGAAGGTAAAGTCGATACATGTGTAAATAAGAACTATGAGAAGAGGGTGGTTACTGTATATTAAATATGTGTAAACCTATACCTGCTAGTCTGAGAGGTTTAATACATGTAGACCCGGATGAGGGGATCCTCATGTGCACCATTTCATGTTTCATGTTAAACATTTCAATATTATCATCCATAATTAGCCTTTCTACGCCTTTGCACGCGGTAGATCCAGATCAGACGACTCCTGTAGGAGCCGTCTGATCAGGGTCTACTGTTTGCTCAAGGAATAATATAGATCCAAGATTTTTTTCTACTTTAGCAAAAGTTTCATTGTTAATATGCCAATTTTAAATAAAATATAATTGTCATTTCTAACATGATTATTCATGGAGTAAAGGGTTAAAAATACAGAATAGCACTTAAGCTTAACCTAAATATTTGAATAATCCAGTTTATAGTTCACATTGATAGGGTTCAGGACTAAATCAAGCATTTCTCTACATTTTCCCCAACTACTCATTAGAAAACATCGCTCTCGGCCGATTCTAACGAGTAGCATACACAATAAGTTTGACATTAGGACATTTCATCCAATATACAGTATAGACCCCGTCTTAACCCTTTCCTTCATAAATGCACCTTTCTACGCCTCTGTAAAAGTCACTTCTTGAAAACATTGTGATAAATAGAGCATTTGCTCCTCGGGAGCAAATGCTCTATTTACCACAATGGTTTCAAAATTACAAAATTCTGCACTTTTTATGCCCCCAAAGGCGGGCATATAGTACTCCCTGGTCCATGGGTCAAAGGTTAAGATCACAGGGTACAATTACTTTGTCACAAATTTCGTGTCCGGTCTGTAACTTTATATATCAATGGATTTCAATATGATTTGGCACAAATGTTCACCAGACAAAGATGATGTGTCGCTTTCAACTCCCTGGTCCATGGGTCAAAGGTCAAGGTCAAGGGGTACAATTTTTGGGGGCATTTGTCGCGTGACTGTGACATCTCTTGTTTTCTCTAGTAACTAGTAAAGGCTCCTTTTTGTACGCCCACCTAATAAAGGTGGTCGTATATTGTCGTGGCCCCGTCCGTCCGTCCGTTCGTTCGTTCATTCGTCCGTCAACATTTTGTTTGTCCGCTGTTTTCTGGGAAAACTATATGACGGATATTAATGAAACTTCCCACAAATGTTAAATGCATCAAGATCTGAAGCTGAGTCGATTCTGAGGTTCATTTTATTTGTCGTTTCGGAGTTATGGCCCTTTTACTTAAAAAATAATGCAAATACATGCAAATAGTTTGTCCGCTGTTTTCTGGGAAAACTATTTGACAGATATTAATGGAACTTCACACAAATGTTTAATGCATCAAGATCTGAAGCTGAGTTGATTCTGAGGTTCATTTGATTTTTCATTTCAGAGTTATGGCCCTTGTCCTTTAAAAAATATGCAAATAGTTTGTCCGCTGTTTTCTGGGAAAACTATTTGAGAGATATTAATGAAACTTTACACAAATGTTTAATGCATCAATATCTGAAACTGAATTAATTCTGAGGATCATTTGAGTTTTCGTTTCAGAGTTATTGCCCTTTTACTTACAAGAATGCAAATATATGCAAATAGTTTCTGTTTTCTGGCAAAACTGTTTGACAGATATTAATGAAACTTCATACACATGTTTAATGCATCAAGACCTGAAGCTAAGTCGATTCTGAGGATCATTTGATTTGGAGTTATGGCCATTGCACTTAAAAAAATAATGCAAATCTATGCAAATATGAGGATGGCCATAACTTTTTCATTTGAAATGATATTCACTTCATTTTTTTAAAACAAATAGTATCACCTTAATATGGAAATCAGATCTGAAGCACAGATTAGAAAATGTCAACACTTATAAGGCATGTTGAATCGGAGAAAGTTTGCAAGTGGGTGTATTATGTACCGTATGCGGTACTGTTGTTGGTTGATTTCAAGAGGTTGGGTCTAAAATAACCTGGAGTAACGGGTTAAGCGGCCACCGAATAGAGGTCTAAATATGGGTTTGTAAAAAAAATAGTCTCCCATAAGTCATCATTAAACCCTGATCCTACAGCTCCTACAGTCATCTTATCTGGATAGTGTTTGCAGAAATGCCACTTAACTCAATTCCTATATTCATAGTGTTTAAAATTCAAACTCGGTGTGAATACGAAAAACATAGCAAATACTTAAATTATAAGCTTTCTTGGTTCTGCTTCATTAATAAATATTCCACATCCGGGTTAGAATGTCAATTTGTTCATTACAGGTACGAAGAGATGACCGTTGAGCACATAGCGACGAAGGTCTCGTCCTTGCTGATTGCCCACGTCGAGATTACCGAACGAGCTACGACGACACTCGACAAAGTGATTGTGGACGCTATCGCAGGAAGGATTCGGGCATACGTGGATGTTATCCTGAGTGATATTGCCGTTATTGAGGAAAGCTTCACGGCAAATACGCCTAATGTTGCCCCACTTCAGCGTTTCATGGAAAATATGCTTGGTACGTGTGGTCTACCTGCTATTTTATTCAATTAAACCTAATTTGATTGCAAACTCAACCATTTCATTTTCAGCATTATGCTCCCCCAAAGAATTCGCCGATAAGACTTTAAGGAGTCCTCTGATCTGGGACTAACTACACTGTCTGTCCCTTTTGGACACTGGCAGCACCCGTGTGCTCCATCTTTCTGTAAAGATTTAGTCTTATATTATGTCAAGCCGTCAACATTGTGCTAAATGTTTACGCTAGTTAATGCCGAGCAGTGCATACCGACTATAGCATTGCACACATGTACGTCTTACGGACCAATGCTGTATCGTTATGTAATGGCATGTCTAGTTTGTTGCTGCTAACACCGTAGAACGGGTTTACATTTCTAGTGCAGTGGTCGGTCTTCACTGTTAGCAGAGCATGTTCCGGAATCACTGACAAATCGATGACATAAAGAAAAATCTCTTGAATGCTGTACTCTATAACAATGACTTGTGTATGACTATGAATATTTATAACTATGAATGTGTATCACTTGATTAAATATCAATTCAAAACGTAGTGTTAATTTGTCAGCGAGAACTTCTCACATACTATTTAACTTTTTTCAGGTCCAGACGAAACCGGATTGATTTCGAACATGTTCAATCGGCTGGATTTCAAAATACAGGTAATTCTTTAATTTAGCGACCATGGGCAGGTTAATTAAAACTCCCTTTCAATAGGATCGCTTTGTATTGTCCTAGCTTAAGCTTCCATTTCCCTTAATCCTTTCCTCGGTAGAATATTTTTAGACCCAACCTCTTTGAATAAATTTACTGAAAAGGAGCATTTACTAGAGAAAAGGAAAGTTTTAGAATTATGTAGTATTTTAAAAACAATTGTGACAAATAGAGCATTTGCTCATATGGAGCAAATGCTCTATTTATCATGGTTTCAGTCTTTTACAGAGGTACAAACGCGTATTTATGGAGGAAAGCGTTAAGAGCCGGAAACAAGTCAATGTTCTTTGCAGACCATGTAGACCCAGATGGGAGCTCCCTCTCATCAAGGTCTGCACTGTCATGTTACACCTTTAGAAAAATCCCTAAATATTTACCACGAACTTAACCGGTTTGAATTTTGGAATAGTCCATTTAAAAATTCCACTTTGTAAGGTTAACTTTATCCTGCTGATCTCGACCTGGCTGGATTTTAACAACCCTATTAACCCTTCCCCTCATATAAACATGTTTTCACGCATTTGCAAACAGTAGACCCAGATCAGACTGCTCCTACAGGAGCCGTCTGATCAGGGTCTGCTTGGTTTGTTAATAGATTTTGACCTGATTCTTTGCTTTCTAAAATGTCTACCACGTGCCACATTTTAATTACCGTTAATGAATATAAGTAGGTATTGAAATTTGGAATAAACATAGAACGGTGAAAGGGTTATTTCCAGATGAAATGTCTCATAAAGGATACAAGCGGTTTAACACTAAAGTTCCTCTAAACCCTGAATATATTGGTGATACAAATAGAGCAGATCGAAGTTTTGATAGACGGGTTTTCTGCATAATAAGTTTAAGTCGCCTCAACGAGATCCCTTTACTCCATGAATATGCATGTAAGAAATAATTACTTCATGAATATTAATTCACTGATTTTTGATAATGAACAAAATATCAGACATACTGTATAAAATCAGATCTGTTATATCAAAGCAAACTGGGCAGATCCCGTTTAATTACATGAATTAACTTATGGATATTTTTTGTATTGAAAATATAAAATTACAAACATTATTTGGCAATAAAAAACCCATTAGAAATCGGATCTCTAACATATTTAATCTTAATCATCTGTATTTCCAGGCACCTACGATAGAATGAATCGACAAAATGTACCGGTATAAGGCTGGTTCCCTGACAATACCAACGCCCAAACTTGAACTCGAGTGCCAGTACTTCCGATACGTACATAACTGTTGTCCATGTTAATGTGAAAGCATTATTAAAGATAAAATTTGAATCGTTTAGTTGACATCATTTCAGCTCCTCTTTCAAACAAAGATAACCGCTGTATAGAATATGAAGGGAAACGGGAAAGCAAGTGGTTTTACAAGTTCTTTAACCCTTTCATATAAGAGTATATGCATTTGCAAACGGAGTAGAACCATATCGGACGGTTCCAACAGGAGCTGACTTATATGGGTCTGCTGTTAATGGAATTTTGAAGACCCGTTTCTTTACTTTCTAAGCGGCTATAATGTCCCACCTTCCATACCGGTATTCTGTAGGTATTGACTTTTGACTTCGGGACAGTCACTAATATCCTTTGCAAACCGTGTAGACCCAGATGAAAGGCTTCACCAGGATCTGCACTGTCATGTTACACTTCTTGGAGAAATCCCTAAATATTCATCGTAAGCTTAACCTGTTTGAATTTTGGACCAGTCCATTTGAAAGTTCACGGTTGTAGGGTCTATTCTGTACTGTTTGCAATGGCTGTATATTCGGTTAACCCTTTCCCTGTTCGGTTTATTTCAACTTTCAATACCGAAAATTCATGGAAAAAACTATTATAATGGAAGGTGGAACAGTGTAACCATTTTAGAAAGTAAATGAACAAATCTTTCAAATTCCATTAGCAA